>JAKGUB010000331.1:3090000-3427500 GCA_026261675.1 Hippocampus mohnikei | reverse complement strand
ATTCGACTTAAAATATATTTTTTTTCTTTGTGAAGTGTTGTCTTTTGCTTTCCGAATGCCAATGAGGGTGATTGTAGACAACTTACAGTGCAAACAGTAAAACACTGCGTCAGGTAGACAAAATCATCACTTTTCAGGCGACCTCGTGCCGGGAACCAATCATGCGTACAGTCATGTACAAAACCTCCGAGTCATTCTGCATTTTTTTCTGAATACAGTACTTTGGGGAAAAAAAAAACGTGATGCACTGAAGCCACGATAAATAAAGTGCGATATAGCGAGGGATCACTGTAGATGGATAAATAGATAACATACATCTTGAAAATATCCTTTGAGTGTAGATGTGATACTGCATAGGTAGCGACTCCATTGGACACAAGTTCTGAATTAGAAAAACTAATAACAGGAATGGCTGCATTTGTCTGTTTCAGACTGGGACCAGTTTCCATGTGTTCGACCAGGGTCGCTTTGCTAAAGAAGTTCTACCAAAGTATTTTAAACACAATAATATGGCAAGCTTTGTCCGACAGCTCAACATGTGTGAGTCTTCTTTTATTCTCATTTCATCTCCCCCCACTTTTCTTCCTAATGCAATGGTATTCTGCTTTGCCCATATGTCTAGATGGCTTTCGAAAAGTTGTCAATATTGAGCAAAGCGGTCTGGTCAAGCCTGAGAGAGATGATACAGAGTTCCAACATCTGTACTTCCTTCAGGGACATGAACATATGCTGGAACACATCAAAAGGAAGGTATTGTATGGACATCAAATATTCACAGAGCAAAGAATCCTGTGCCCCCCCCCCACCTCTCCCCAAAAAACCTCAGTGTCACAGAAAGACCATGTGTGCAGGTATCAATAGTGAAGAGCGAAGAGACCAAAGTTCGCCAAGAGGACCTCAGTAAACTGCTTTATGAAGTTCAGCTACTGAGAACACAGCAGGACAACATGGAGTGTCAGATGCAGGACATGAAGCAGTGAGTACACAGCTTGGGTGTGCTCCTCATGATCCTGGAACAGGGCTAGCAGACTAATACAGAAAAAAGAGGCAAATTCATGAAGAGCTAAAATTATGTTACAGATTCAAAAAGGATATTGCTTAAGGATGTCAGACAGACATTTCAATCAGGATTTCATTTTAAAAGATCCTTATTCTGTAAATACAGGCGTTCAAAATATGCATGCTTAGGGAAAAAAAACCCTCCTGTTGCAATGTTGTAACGTCAACTCGTACAATGACAGAGCTGTTTTTTTTTAAATCTCTGGAGGCTATTGTTGTTCAATTGCTGCCGCGTGTTCTTTGTGTGCTGCCGCTTCTTTGTACTCAGCATTGTTTGTTCATGAGAGCAGAGAATGTTCACCTGCTCACCTGACTGGCACACACACACACACGCACGCACGTATACACACACAGTGATCGCTTCTGTGCATGCACATGCATACAGTTAAAAAGTCTTTGAAGCCACATTTGAATAAACTCGGTTACTTTTCATACCTCAATAGCATGAGCTATTGATAATAACATAAAACAGAATTAAAAATGCCCACGGGGAGACAGAATGATTATTTCACAAAGCTCTGTTTGGATGGCGCCACAAACAACAAATGTGCAATACTATTAAACAATTTGAACACTTGAGACATAACGAACAGATGACACAAAAATGTTAAAAGCAATCTTGACATTATTGTAAACAGTTTTGGATGCCATGCAAGTCATACGAACACAATAGTTGGGCTGTGTAGAATGCTGTATCATTTCATCACTACAGAAAAACTTTTTTTTTCTTGCATTCATTGAAATTAATACAAACTATGTTTCCTTGAGCTTGTGATCATATCTTTTGCTTGTACTGTTTGAAGGCAGAATGAGGTTCTGTGGAGAGAGGTGGTTTCACTGAGACAGAACCACACACAGCAACAGAAGGTCATGAACAAGGTCAGTCCATATGATAAGAAGAATAGGACTACTCATATTAATAGGCAGTTGATGAAATGTCCTTGATTGACAATTGTGCCAGGGTTACTTCAATCACAAAGAAGGCACGTGCACAAAGGATGATGATGAAGGCAAATATGCCTTCATCATCATCATCCTTTTTTTTTCTGAAGAATGCACATTTTCTTCAAGCTGCCATAATCAACAAACACTTCCACACATAATCAGCTATTATGCCCAATGCTGATACTTGAAATATTATTTCTTTATCATTCAGATGTTCTTTTTTTTATTGATCATTAATGGAAACATGTAATGAAGGCCACACACTTCTGATGAATAGCAATTGTATTTGACTCATTTTAGTCAATATCACCATGCAAACATATACTGTACATACATTCAATGGAATTTTCCACAACACCTTTCCCTGAGCCAGTCCCACGACATATAATTGTGTGTGTGTCTTTGTGTGTGTGTGTGTGTGTGTGTGTGTGTGTGTGTGTGTGTGTGTGTGTGTGTGTGTGTGTGAGAGAGAGAGAGAGAGATTGAAAGCTTAGAGAGGGTTGCTGATTCATGCTGTGCCTTTTCTCTCTTTGCCAGCTAATTCAGTTTCTGTTCAGCCAGATGCAGTCCAACACACCCGGCACTGTAAGCCTGAAGAGAAAGCTGTGAGTACACACGCATGCACGCACATACATACATACATACATACATACATACATACATACATACACACACACTCACCCATGCACATTCACGCACACACAAACACACGGGGTACCCATCAACAAAAGTGAGACAAATGGGGCCACAGTAGGGCAGAAGGAAGGGCTGGCTCAGCTGACAAACTGAACCATCAGGCTGTGTGAATGGCGACAAGTGCTGAATCAGTCACACACGCGCATGCACACGCACACACAGATGGAAGGCAGAGTAGAGTGCATGACCCTGCTACAGCCAATGTATGTAAAATGCTGGTTCAGCCTTGCAGTGGGAAAGGCCCGTTCTCACACAAAGGTGACAAGAGAACAGACATTTCAGGGTCAGCATGCCACCTGGCAAAGCTGCAATGATGTCTCATGCTTTACCATGAGTTGGCAACAGGACTTGGGCGATCACGGTTACATCCGATGAGTAAGTACAACAGTTTTAGAATGAGCACAACTCCAGACCACAGTAGGATTTAATCAAAAATTATTATTTTTATATAGCACATTTCATATACAAGGCAACCCAATGTGCTTCACACAAGCAAGAAAACAACACCTACAATCTTTTAGAAACACAACAGTTAATGACATTCAGAGACAAAGCACAGAAAAACTGAAGTAGCTTACAAAAATGACTAAAAGGACATATTGACCACATTTCAACACATTAACGGTAAATGCCTAAAAACGTTTAAAAGTAAAGAAATAAGAGTGGGGTTCTGAAAGAACTGAAAGAAAAAATACTTGGGAAAGGCAAGGAGAAAAAAAGCAAAGTTTTAACTTGATTTTAAAAGCATTTACACTTGGGGCTGACTTCACTTGTGCTGGTAGCTTATTCCATTTGTGTACAGCACAACAGCTAAATCAAGCTTTTTACTTTGAACTTTGGACTCCACAAACTGACCCAAGTCAGCAGATGTCAGAGCTCCTAATGGGTACATTCAATCAGAGAAGTTTCAAGACCCAATTCATTCATTGATTTATAAACTGGTAGCAGAATTTTAAAATCTATTCTACAGCATGGATACGTTTCTGCTTGTCTGCTTGGAGCATGCAATCCTTCAGTCAGGATATGTTTTTCTGCTGATAAAGGTTATTTTAGCCCTCGACAGTGACACAGTGCGTTAATTGAACTGCTGTCATTTGGGGATATTGATTAATATAGCTGTGAGTCATCAACATTGGCGCCTTGAAGCATTTGACCCAAAGGTAACATATACAGACTGAACAACAGGGGTCTGAGGACTGACCCTTGAGGGACTCCAACATGTCATGGCCATTCAATCAAATTCAAAACTTCCAATGGTCACAAAGTAACTAATTTCCCCCAAGTAGGACTTGAACCATTTCAGGAGTGTTTCATTTCATCTCACCCATGCTTCCAACTGGTTTAACAGTATATTATGTATCAATTGTGTCAAATGCTGCACTGAGATTCAATAAGACTAGCACAAACACCATTCCTGTGTCAGTGTTCAATCTTTTGTCATCTAGTACTTTAAGGACGTTACTCAATACTTTACAGTCCAAATAACTGGCTGGCTAACTGACCAGTCAGTTAAAACAAACAACCAAACAAATATACAAACAACCAAACAAACTAACTAAGTAACTGACCCAAAAAGAGATTTTCAGCATGCTGACACTGCTCTGAGTCAGATGTTTAACATTGAAACCTCATTGTCTGTTCAGGCCACTGATGTTGGATGATGGCTCCATTAGCCCCCCTGCCTCCAAGTTCAGCCATACTAACCCAATGGAGCAAATACAAGAGCCCTTCTACATACAATCGGTGAGAGAAAATTCAAATTGTACACAATGCATTTTATGCAACTGCCCTATATTTACAGATTCCTTATATTCATGAACAAAACTCAATGTGCTGGAATAAAAGCAACCTGAATAGCAATATACTATAGTGACACATATTATGGTGATGGTAAAAATATTCTTTGATTATTAATACGTACTCCGGTATTAGTTTACAAAAGTCTCCAGACTCCTTGAGAGGCAAACAACCCCTTTTTCTGGCATTTCCTTTTATATGCTTTAATGATGAAAATAGCCCACTATTTGAGTGCACTCCATTTACCATTTAACATTTTGAGAATTACATTATTCATTTGTTGGATTATGGCGCATTTTTACAAAATAGCGCAAAATGTGAATCCATCCTAACACCATTCGCTGATGTAAACACGAATAGCGATTTTGAGTGTAAGTACAAGCTCTTTTACACACACACACACACACACACACACACACACACACACACACACACACACACACGCATAAAATTACAAAATTTGGCCGTCATCCGTCAGCGGCCTGGGCTCCATATATCGCCAGTCCGTCTCCCCGAAAAATACACAAACAAACAATAAAAAAAAACACATCAAAGTCCAACAGATGAAAAGCCAATGTGATTAAAATGGTAAATGGAGTGCATCACCTGACAGTGCAGCTTCATTTTAAGGCCCTGATCAAAGAGCTTTCCACAGACATAACACTCACATATATTTCCCATACACTTATTTGCTAATCTAGCGAATTGAAGTTTAAAAAATATCTTACCTTAACCAGAGTGCATGTGTGTGTGTGTGTGTGTGTGTGTGTGTGTGTGTGTGTGTGTGTGTGCGTTACTCTGTTTCATGAACAAAAGGGATTGAATTAAAGAATGATTATTTTTAGTGGCATCAAACTGATGTAACCAATTACGGGTAGTATGTAATTGTATGGTTTCCAAATTTCTGACCGTGCTTTGAAGTTACTTTGCATCCAACACTCACCACTGGTTTACATGAAAGATGAATTGTTCACACCATCATGGAAAAATTTGACAAATCCTACGTTTTCTATCAAGGCCTGTATGCTGCAGCTGGTATGTGATATCAACACTAGATGGAAGCAGTGCTTAGTGAGAGATACGGTCAGGTGTGAGCACCTTAATGTTGTAACTTTACCCGAGAAAAAAAACATCACTATTCTTTCCTCTGTGATCTCTTCACACGGGTTCTTCAATTTCTGCACAGATGTGTTTTCTCTGAGTTGTTCCTTGTTTTCAGGGATGGGTAGTTTAGACCGCAGAAGAGGTTGTGGATCACATTGACCTGTGGGCTTATGAATCGCTGAGACCTTTTTACGTGCATTCTGTACTGTAAATTCACTTGACTTTATTGCTCTTCTTTTTCAGCCATCCAGTGATACTGCGTCGTGTTCTACCACTGGGCTAACAGGTGGACCGATCATATCGGATGTAACAGACATGTCTCAAGCCAGCATGCTACAAATGCAGCCTGAAGAGACCAGGTGAGTGAAGTTGATAGAAGTAGCAGGATATTTCTCAACATGAATTCCTGTCATCCTACTCAACATGACTCACAAACTCCCAACAAATGGATAAGAGCTGTTTGAAATTGCTAAAAAGGGTAACACGCCTGCTAAAAACAAACAAACAAACAAAAACTTGGAAGGTGATTGTTTAGGTTCTTTATTTATTTTATCCCCATAACATCTCACTGCATGCCACTGGTATGTTGGCACTGTCGGCATAACGTTTGCTGTCCACAGAAATTGTTCAAGGAGTGCTGTTTCTTCAGGATGGCACATGCATACGTGGCGTTGGCCAGAAATGTTGCTGTGTCTCCCAGCACAGTGGAAGTAGGAGAATGTGGCGGAAATACAGGCCAGAATTGCATGAATGGTTGAAGTGTACAGTAAAAGTACTATAACTGGGTAGCAGTACCGCTCTCTGCTTCATTGTTCAAGGACGAACAGGAGGCAAGAGGAAAATTGGCACCCAGCTGGCCACTTGTGTGCATGTTTTTGTCCAAAAAAATCTCGATAGAAGCAGGTTCACTGAGGGCCTGGCATGCATATGCAGAGCCTCTGCTCATAGCTTGGCAATATACAGTCAAAGGAGCGTTTGCCAGAGAACACCACAACTGTCGGATTGGCCATTGTTCTGTTCTCTTTAAAGATCAACCTCATACTGAGACAGTCACACATATCTGAGACATGCGAGAGAATCTGCAGATCACTGTGGAAAATGTTCTGGTGATTGTAACAGCCTCCAGAATGACAGGTCTGGCCTTGGACCAGTCTATGATTCATATATAAATATGAAATAAATATAGTATTGTATGACTGAAATGTATGTGTGTATGTATGTACGTATTTTTTCATTTGTCCGTTTATTTATTGAGGGTTGACCATTTACAACTTAAATGGTACATGGCCTTTTATTACCAAGACTTACACTTACAGGATCGGTGGTGATGCTTTGTGATTGACTCTCATTTTGATAGTTGTAGCAAGCCTTTAAAAAAAAAAAAAAGTATACACAGACCACTTTGTATGTAATTTCCCTCATTTTTATAAGTCGTAGGGAAAAGTGCCTGATGCTGATCAAAGAAGAGCCTGTGAGTCCAGGAGTGAGAGCAGGAGTGAAAGGAGGCAGTGTTGGCGGAGGAGACACTCTGGCATTGACCTCCTCCTGTGAGGTGTGCACCTCAGAACCTCCTGTCCTTCCTGTCTCAATGGTGCAATCTGTTTTGGAGGGGAGAGGCTCATCCACCTCAGTGACGGAGAGGAGGATTAAGAGATCTACGATAGAAAGGTACGCGCCCCCATCCAGTAGATGTTTATGCACACACAACTTGTCACGGTGTGTATTTGTGCCTGCAGAGTGGAGTGTGCTTCTGATGCGGTGGAAAATATGGATATGAGCTTGGAGGAGTTGCAGCAGCTGATACTCAGGAGCCATCAACAGAGTAACATGGATCCAGGGACCAGTACTGTTATGGACGTAAGCACACACAGGCATGCACACACGTTGATAGTGGCTGTAAATAGTCTTCACACCCCTTTTCAAATCCCAGATTATTGTCATCTCGAGAAATGAGACCTATAACTTGTACAACTCAATTATGTTTTTTTTTCGTTATGTTTTGTTGTTGTTGTTGTTTTAGAGAGGGGAAGTAAAAATGAACAACTGATATAATGAGGTTGACCTTTTCATAACCGAGATGTGACTGTTTTCAGCATTCACTAATTTCATTCAAATTTGTATTAAATAGAAGTCAGCAAGTACCCGTCACCATTTAAAGAGCCTTTGATGAATCCAAAATACATTTCAGATGTTCTAGTACGCTTTCACCTACATTTCTTTAGCTTTCTTGGAGAAGCCTGACATTTCTGTTCCAACACTGACTGCAATTTGGAACTGTTCATAATTCGCTTTATCTTGAGTGAGGCGCCAGTCCCAGCTCACCAAAATCACTCCCAAAACATTATGATGGCACTGCCATGCTTCAAAGTAGGATGTCAAAATAGTCAATTGAGTTGGACAGGTTATCGGATACGGAAATATGTATTTCCACATCAATGGTGGAAAAGGTTTTGAAAAAATGTATTTGAACATGGGGATGTAGACTTCTTATATCCATTGCGTAACTGTACAATTCTAAAATAACCACTGCACTTACACATGATTTGGCCTCTCACTATTCCCTGCCCTGCAAACCAGATATTTTGCCACAGATTTTGTCTCTTTTGCAGCCCTTCAATGTAAACCTTCCATTGACTGAATGGAGCTTCAATGAGATGGAGTCCAGCCTCAAATCAGTAAGTTGAATGTGCATTTTGTCCATCCTTACTCCTCTATAATAAAATATTTCCTTCTAAGGTGTTAGCTATTTTGTCCATTTCATCAACTTCCCAAGTCAGCTTTTCCATGTCAGAATGAGCATTAAAATCACTCGCATTGCGGTGCATGTGTCTGTCACTTCACAGTATGTCTTCCAAAACCAAGAACCTGAGGCTTTTCCAGCACCAACTTGTGAGAAACAGTGATCAGTTTGTGCGTGAGTGGTCCTTTTTGAAATGGAAGGTAATAATCTTGCCACATAATCACATTAGGATTTTGACTGTTGGTATATATTTGTTTTAAAAAATCTTCCATGTTTATTCAAATACAGTGCAATATGATATTGTTGCTGATGACAAACTCATGACGATTCAGACATTTTAACACAATTAGATTGTCTGTTGTTCTCTTGCATGGCCTGTGTAACAGCAGCCATTTATTACAGCATCATGATAAAAACATTTCTCAATTGGCTGCCAACTTTGTCTTTTAAAACATGCAGTTAGTCTTCAGACCAAGCGTATCACCCTTTCATTTGGTTATAATAGCACAACAAAGGCAAGGACTGATGCGGTCCTTTTATCTTCCATGCTTGCAAAAGTATACTAACAGCAACCATCAGAGGACTCCATATTTTCATTAGAATTTTTTAATGGATGCCGGGAAGATCGAGACATGGCCCCGGAGCTTTTTTTCCTCCACTCCCACGATTCTTACTCTTAGATTCTTGGCCAGCGGCTAGGGTTTGAGGCGGACTGGGCCTAGCCCATGTGACAATGCGTGACTCCGCCGTCTTTAGTGATCGATTTTATATGATTGCTGAAAGTCAGGTCTGGTTTCAACTAGATATGTGTGCCAGAATGCAGATTGACAGGAAAATGCAGAGCCAGGAAAAAGGTCACGACGCAACGGCCAAGCGTACCGGTAATTGTTGTTGCTATATTTTCATAACGCACATTGCGACTACTTTACATAATGAATGTAGAGTTTTGCGGCGCTGATCGACAGTAAAGGTACATTTTCGCTGAACAGGGCTAATTGAGTCATGCAGGGGAACGTCAGTCTAACTGGCAAATAAACTGTGAATTACGCAAATAAAAAAAACAACTTCACTTTGCCACCTATCCTTAAAAGTTGATGGGAACTCAAATGGCTTGTATCTGTCATAGGAAGCCATGATTACATCAGCTCGTCCTTGTTTGAACAAATTCTGGACAGATTCTCTTTTGTTTCAAACAGTGGCTGTGAGTGCATGTTCGCTTCCAATGCGCAAAATCTGTTGAATGTATATATATATATATATATATATATATATATATATATATATATATATATATATATATATATATATATATATATATATATATATATATATATATACATGCTTCAAATAGATGTCAATGAATATTAATGTTATATATATATATATATATATATATATATATATATATATATATATATATATATATATATATATATATAACATTAATATTCATATCTGTAATTACGAAAAATGTATGTCTCCCATGGAATCTTGTCTGAAACGGTTCAAATGCCTCTAATTGCCAACATTAATGTATTGTCCTTTCTCACTTGCCGTACAGTGATGCAAATCTGTAATCAAGGAGTGTAAAAGTCGCCTGATGTACCAAAACTGCGATCGATGGTCATCAAAATTTATGTTAACATCATCACTTAATGCTCACATCAACCTCTGAAAATGACCGACCAAGTAATGTGGATTTTAGGATGCTTTCTTCTTCAAAGAGGCGCTCGCCACAAATTTGTGTCACTTCACGAGAGAAACGCGTTGTCCATAAAACACAAGACACACGTTTTGCTACATTTAACAATATCACACTTTGAAAAATGTCCAGGACTCTTGCGTGCAAACATTGATGTATACATCGCGTATATTGCTGCGTACCAAACCTTATTTTGAGTCACGCCGTGCTTGGCTGCTGCAGATGAGAGTGGCCATCAATCAAACAAAAATGACATCACTGTTCTTTATATTTTTAATGCCTTTGTGATAAGTAACTCTGCATTAGTATTTCACAACACAAAAGTAGCGAATATTATGAAAAACTTGGTGGCCAACTTTCTTAAATGGATTGAGTGTTAGTGAAATGGGTGTCCGTAGGTACTTTGTTATGTCCTCTGAATGTACACTAGGTGGCAGTGTTGCTAAAAAAAACCCCACACGAGATGTAAAAGGTTGTGCTGTTTCAGAAAATACAGTGTTTGGCCTTGTTATTTTGTCTCCGGCGCCACATACTTAACCTTATTAGGGACAATTAAAGGAATGGACGAAAAACCCACTTGCACCCCTGCTTAGTCCTTTGTAAAAAACTCACTTTGTCCTCCGTCCCAAAAATGGACATCCGTCCCAAATACTTTAAAACTGAAAACAAAGCAGAAATGTGACGTCTATGGTTATCAGACAGCAACAATATACTACTAAATCATCTTTTTAATTGTAAAAATATGTCATCCTTTCAGTGGCAACTTTTTCCAGTCAATCTTTTGCTTTGCTTTGTGTGGATCTAATAATGACACTTTTCTCTATAGGCCACAGACACATCTCACATCCCTGCATGAATTTGATCCTACAGGCTGGCCAAGCTCTGAATTATATTTGCCTTCTTTGCATACGTTTTATTATGAAATGCAGAAATTATCATATTTGTAACAATGATGTATTTTTTCTTGAATGGATTGCTTCAAGTATATCAGGACTCTTTTACCAGGTGCACACAGTGCATGCTTGGCTTGAGCACTTTAGTCTTTCTGTGAGAGGGAATTCCTACTTATGGAAGTGACTTTTACCTCTTTGAATAATATTATTACTAATGTACAAGTGAACATTGTGATTATCTGAGTGTGAGAAAACAAGGTGTGAAAGCGTCACTGTATTTTTTTCTGTATGATTTTTTTTTTGTGTGTGTGAAAAAAAGATGTAGGAGCAATCAATACAATTTTGTGTGTTAATCTTAATGAAGGTGGCATGGTGATCGACTGGTTAGCACGTCGGTCTCACAGAGCAGAGGGACAGGGTTCGATTCTAGCTCCGGCCTTCCTGTGTGGAGTTTGCATGTTCTCCCCGTGCCTGCGTGGGTTTTCTCCAGGTACTCTGGTTTCCTCCCACATTCCAAAAACATGCATGGCAGGTTAACGGAACATTCTAAATTGTCCCTAGGTGTGGTTGTGAATACAAATGATTTTTCGTCAATGTGTGCCCTGCGATTGGCTGGCAACCAGTTTCAGGTGTCCCCCGCCTACTGCCCAAAGAGAGCTGGGATAGGTTCCAGCATGCCCGCGACCCTTATGAGGATAAGCAGATCGGAAAATGGATGAATGGATGGATGGATGGGTGAATCTTAATGAAAGGCAAGTTGTCTTTAGTACAATAGAAGACTCTTCAGTGAACATATGGAATCAAGCCACTTTAAAATTTATTCAGAAACAGTTCTAAGTCTCGGTAGGACATACTGTAGGAGGTTTAATATCAAGCCCATATGCTGTACATGTGTAGGATAGACGGGTAGGTAGGATAATTTTGTCTATTTACATGTTTGGTTTCAAGGATAATCACTGATAGACTTTTCAATTTGATCAAAACGACAGCAACACTGCATTTTTGCACAAACTATATACACGATGCAATATTTTGTTATTTTATAAATACTGGCATTCTACACTTGCTTGATTAAAGTCCACATGGAGCATCATGACAACAAACATATCAGATATTTAGACACTGCCTTTCCTAGTTTCCAAATTTCCTCCTGTGTTTTAATATGGGTTCAGTGAGGTGGTTTCTTGAGCATTTCATCATTTATATACTGTATCTATAAATTGAAGTAGTGCAGATTTATTCTTTGGAATAAAAACAAAAACCCTAATTTACTCATATGTAATGTCGTTCAGTTCAAAACAGCAACACTGCTTCGATTGATATTTTATGGTTTTAGTGCTAGTATACTTGAGCAGAATTTCTTAAAAGATCATATGAATTGTGCAATATTGTACAGAATGCAATATGTGGATGACCATAGGAATGTAGGAAAGAGCAACTGTGAGTGGTGAAGTGGAACACACCAAAAGTAAGAACCACAGCAGAATGAGAATGACTGCCTGTCTAAAAACCCTCAAAGCAGGAGGAACGTGACCTGGAGGAGGATTTCATTTGGCATACTGTTGTGGATCAGAAACCGGGCATCCATTTACTTTAAAATGTGGTGAACAGTTCACTGATGGACCTTTTACTACTGATGAACTATATTATGCCTTATAATTGATCAGTGTATCATTTGTTTCCATTTGGACCTGATGTCACGAAAATGGAAGTCCACTCAAGTTGACAAATTACCAGGAAAAAAAAAAAGAGTAAAAGAGAAAACATGTGCCTTCTGCTTTGAGGACTGTAGATATTTGTGAAGTCGACCCTCCTTCCCTGTGTATGTCAGCTTTGGTGTAAGACGTGGAATTGCACTAAAAATACAGTTGTATATCTGAAAGTGTACAGCACATTTAAGATAGCATTTATCTTCCTGTTCCTCACAACAATTTGATTGTTTTACAGGAGTGACTACACACTTTGAGCTGCTGATGGGTTCTTTATTTATCCTCTTTTCATTTTTAATCATTTGCACTGGAAATGAATGGATGTGTGTTAAGTTGCATGCCGCTAAGTATTTGTAGCAAACCAAATGACAATATGACTGCTGTAAAAGAAAGAGCCTGGCATCCCCAAAAAGCATTGTTACGCTATGAAAAGAAAACAGAATTGAATGTGTCATCTCTCATCATAGGCCTTCTAATATTTTGAAATAAACTACACACCAAAATATTTGATGACTACCGTTAAAGAGATTTTCGTGTTTCAATGCTTTTAAAGTGGGCCATCATCAGTTGCAAATGTGAATGTGTTAAAAGGCTTTCATAAAAAGACTAAAGTGCAATGTTACATAGGGTCAAATCATGGATATGTATTTCAAATGTGAACAAAACATTAATAAATGAAAGAAAAGGGATATTTGAATGAGACGTTCTCATGGCATTGGTGTTTTTAATTACATCTTTTTATCATCTTCATTTGATGCATACGTCATTTATGATGCATGCATGTTTGTTAGAATGTAACGTTTGAACAATCCTGTGTGGATTTTGCATGTTCTTGCCTTGGTGTGTGCGTGGGTTTTCTGTGGGTACTCCTGTTTACCCCCACATTCCAAACACATGCCTGATAACTTCAAAACCCTGAATTGCCCGTGGTTGGGAATGTGAGTTATTCCATATTCTTTGGGATTGGCTGTTTACCAGTCTTGGGTGCACCTTGCATCTCACGCAAAGTCAGCTGGTGTAGACTCCAACTCACTTAATGTGACCTCGTGGGGATAGCAAGCGCGGCAGGAAATACAAGTCACTCTAATTATGCTTCTGTTGTTCTGCAGTATACAAAAGTAAACAGGGGCCTAGGTATAATTTCTGAAGTGGGCAGAACAAGTACAAAGCCAACTTTTTCGATCAAATCATCTTCAGCTCACATTCAACTGCTCTTCTCCAGAGAGGCTCTATAACCAAACGGTCAAACTGTGGCTGACATAAAACATGACGACAGTAAAGCAGATGTTAAGTAGAGCACAGATTTGGTGAATTTGGTAACACCACTGAATATCAATATTCAGTATTGAGGTAAACATAATTCTTACTTGCAAGTTTATTGCACACAAGATGGCAGAGAAGTAAAAAGGGTTTCAATTTATGGTAAACCTTTATTTTTATCCATCAACATCAATAACAAGTAACATTTGATTGCATTCAGACAGGTCACTCCATCTCATCAGGCCCCTTCATGTTCGACAGATATCACTTCCATTCTAAGTTATAGCTTTTCATTCTGTTTAGTAATCAGTATGTCAGGGCCTCCAGTGCAGCTAATTTGGCCAGGTGAATGTGCCAGAAGTTGATGGAGGGGGGTGATGAAGCTTTCCAATTTGAAATAATAAATGCACGCCCCAACATCGGTGCAACCTGAACCCACTCTGGAACATGTGTCAAATAAGGACAGGTCCCCTAGCAAATACAGCCTCATGGAGAAAGGGATATCACACTTTTTTTTTAATGAATTTCACTCCAGAAGTTTTTTATTTCTTCACAGCTCCTCAGCATATGAATCAGGGTGCCGTCCTCATTCTGGCACCTCTAGCAGTCCGGCATTTCTTTTCACTTGACTATAGCTTAGAGGGGGTCCAATATTCAGGATCTTGAATTGGACAACCCTAGTTTTGATTTCTCCTGACATCTCCAGACATCTTCTTCATGTTACATTACAATACAATACAATACAATACAATACAATACAATACAATACATCCTGATTTATAAAACCTCTCTCAACTCTCGATTTAAGACATGAGGTGTTGTCTGATCATTTTAAAACAATCGAATAATGTGCTGAAGCCTCAAGCCCACGACCAAAAGTTTGCAGTGTTTGTACAGCAAAATCTATGCTCAGGACAGATGTTGAACAGGACCTAAATGTATGGAGGAACAGGTGTCTGAATTGTAAATACTTTGGACCTCCAAAACTGGTTTGTCTCAATGTCGAAGAAAGATCTAAGCATATCCCCCGTTTTTTGACATTTTCAAAAAACACAGTAAGAGGAATGTGGTGAGTGCAGATTGTGAGCAGAAACTAAGGTTTGCGTTTGTTAGTAGCTTTAAAATATTACAGAGACCAGATAAGCTAACAAACTGTAGGTAACAATTAGTGTCAGCGTGAGGGCTGTCATTTGGTTTGGGCTTGGTTATGATGCTTTCATGCACCCTGAACAGTTTGCTCACCAGGAGTGGACCAAGCATGAACCCTGTCGAGAGGGGCACAAGTCTAATTAAGAATTAAAGACATTGTTTGGTTGCACTGACTGCTTCAAAAGGTTGTGCAGCGAAATATTCAACTCAACTCAACTGTATTTATAGAGCACTTTCCAACAGCCATCGCTGCATACAAAGTGCTGTACGTGGAGCAATTTAACATATACAACAAATAGTACAGCAAATCGGTAATAAAGACGGTAGAAAGCACCGAACAGCAAAACCAAGAACAAATCTGAATCATGCTGAGTCAAATGCCAGAGAATACAAGTGAGTTTTGAGGCGGGTTTTGAAGATGGGCAGCAAGGAGGCTTGCCGAATGTTCAGTGGGATATTATGTCCATCCATCCATTATCCGAACCGCTTGATCCTCACTAGGGTCGCGGGGGGTGCTGGAGCCTATCCCAGCTGTCTTCGGGCAGTAGGCGGGGGACACCCTGAATCGATGGGATATTATGTGAAAAAGAAAAAAAAAGCTGAAAAGGCAGAAGAAACATGCTTTTATAATTTTATTGCCTTAATTGCCAACTGTGGCAATACCTGTAAAGGGAGACTGACAGAGATAGGACACTCATGGACAGTTATCAGCATGAACCACCGTGCCATGAACATTTTGTTTGGTGTGAGTTATCTGTTTTATTTTCTCAAAGCAAGACAACAAAGAATCTTTACAAAGGAACACATATTTTTTTCTGTTTCCAGCTTTTGTCTGACATGATGAAAAACTATGGCCGCATTTGTAGGATGTGTTCGTGGAAGTCTGGCTTTGTGATGTGATAGTGGCAATGATGATGCGACTGCTGCAGCAAAGCTGAAACTTCTGCATTTTTTATGACAAAAAATCTTTTTATAGAACCCCGAGTGATGTGAAAATGCAAACCAGCTGCCAGTGAAATCAGTTATTGACGTCAAACTAGTGTGAGGCTCTGAAAGAGTGACGTTTCTAGTCTCCTGAAATGGACATGCCATAAATGCCATTCTTTGTTCTGGGATATCTCAAGTTACTGAACATTTCATTCGCATACTCTACTACAACTTCAATAGTTAATTAAATGGCATTAATTCAAAATAACTGTGTTTTAAAGTATCCATTAATTTGTCTCTAATTTCCAATATTCCTGATGACATGAGTTAAAACCTCATGTGACATACGATAAGTGAGACTGGAAGCTGAGCATTGAAGGTAAGTTCAGCCACTCCCTGTTCCCAAGAAACCATCAAAATCTGAGCTTGAGACCAAATGTTTAGGTGGGGGACTATATTTTGTGTCACTGATGAAGAGCCACATGGCAGAAGTCATTCTAAGCGTTTGTGTGCAAAATATAAACATGCATTGCATGTGTGTTAAGTGGCACAACTTTAACACACAATCACTACTCTTCAAAATATGTGATGAGATAAAACATAATGTTTTAACATTTACAAGAAACACATCAACATAAATCAAACCAACCACGGTAATCAGATTTGAAACTTTTGATTTAATTTGTCTCATATTTGATGTGTAAATTAATCAAGATTAGGAAATCAATTATGAATGGTCAAAAGCTGTTTGGTATTTTTAAACAATATTTTGGGATGCTTTTTTTTTACAACAACCAGTTACGTTATTATTAGTTGTAGTAGTAATAGTAGTAGTAGTATATTTTATCATCTACAGTACAACATACGCATGATTCTGTTTTGATTTACCTGGATAATTTAAGGATTCTTTGTTTGGTATCCTATCCCCTCCAACATAGTATACAAGACAACCATTCACGTCGTCTTTTGACTCTCCTAACATGAATGTTAGGAGGTGAAAATCGAACACCGTCACCATTCTTCAACAATGCTGCCCATGAATGTGTTTCCATAAATGCAAACACGACACCCCCCATTTGCCCAGTTCCCATCCTATTTCATTTCATAATACTGTACCTGAAAATCGTGGTGGAGTTGGCAACATTGCTTAAACTACATCACTGCGCCACTAAACCGCGCCACTGAGAGAATCCAAGAGTGCTGCCCTTCCACACACCCCTTCTTCTTCTGACGTCACCAACCTGCAAGCGAACGAATGAAGTAACGACGCACCGACTGAGCCTCTACGGGAGATACCGGGAGTCTGTCGCTTTGCACACACAGCGAGTCCCTGTCACCAGAGGATCCGAAAGGGGGGAAGGTCGACACGAACAATGCGAGCAACCCAGTAACAGAGTGGAGACGAACAGAACCGGACGTGTTTTAGGAGTGAGAAAACATACCAAAAAAGAAAAAGACGGACGGACAAACGGATCCATTGCAATCCACGGTTAAGAGACGAATAGGTGCGGGGGGGCCACGTACTGTTGTTCCGTGGACCAAAACGAGTGGAGCCGAGGTTTAAATGTTTTAACAGCACCGCCGCCGCCTTGAGAGCGCCAGAGAGCGGGATCTGCCCAGAGAGAGAACGACAGAGGGATCGAGAGAGCAAAATCGGGATTTGCAACCAGTTCCAAGCCTTTTTGAATTGCATTTGTTTCCGTGGGTGCCGTTACCGGCAACGCTATCAAGCTGTGTTCTTTAACCATGGGATGTACTTTGAGCGCAGAGGAGAGGGCTGCTCTGGATCGGAGCAAAGCCATCGAGAAGAACCTCAAGGAAGACGGGCTCACCGCGGCCAAAGATGTCAAGCTGTTGCTGCTCGGTAAGAGAACCCCCGGTTCATCACCCGCCACCGAGGCTTCTGTGCAACTACGACGTGGGTGTCGGGGTGGTCATTAACGGTTCATAGACGAGAAATAGATTCAGGGATAAAACCCATTTTAATATCGCCAGAACGCCATGAAATGGTGGCTTTAATTGAATTGTTTTTTTGAGTGCCTCTGAACACACCCAAATTTGATATTATATCACACACCCATCAAACTTGGGCCTCCATACACAAATATCAGGTACGTGATGATGGATGTCTCAGCAGCGTCGGTTTAGATTGTAGATCGATTCATTGATCTGGCATCTGAATTATTGGTGGCGGCCAGGTTCACGGGGATGAAAAGGAAGTTTGGGAGGAATGGGCGCGTCCTCCTTCTGCCATCTCCACCCAGCTTGTTCACTGAAGATGATGATACTCTCTCTCTCTCTCTCTCTCTCCACCCACACCATCTCCTTTTTTCACTTTCTCCATCTTGCACTCTCACACAATGCACGTATAAATGTGCTCGAAGCCACCCAGTTTACATTGTCTTTTCTTTCTTTCCCTCGCAGGGGCTGGAGAGTCAGGGAAAAGCACCATCGTGAAACAGATGAAGTAAGTCTCAATTAAGCATGGTCCAATAAATCTACAGTGTATACAATCACTGGGCTGCTCTCTGTCTGGAACATATCAAAGACAACAACATGTACTGCAGACATTGATCTAACCTTATGAAATGTTATTTAGCTTGCCTGTTTTTTTTTGCCTCTATAATACTCACATTAACAGTGAATGTAAAGATATACAGTAGGGCTGGCGGGTGGGATTGGCTAAGTCGACCACAAAATTTGTTGAAAAAAAATACTGTATGCATCTTATCTACTGTATTCAAAATGTTCACACCCAGTTTCATTCAAATCATTGGTTGCAACATGCACTTACCAATAAATGCAAAAAGTACAGAAAATACAGTGGCTCTTTGATAGTCAAACACTCAGAAGGTGATACAACTTTTGTGAAAAATGCACCTCTCAAGCTGCACTTTCGAAACTAAAGAATTTTAAACCCCAGTTATGTTTCTGTTATTACTTGTGCTGCGATTTAAGTTTTAAAGGGCTCATGCCGTCAACATCTTTTCCACCGTTTTATTTATACTATCAGACAAAATGAGTCTGTGACATGAATAGCCTATGAAAGTCAAAGGACTGAAAAACAAGAGGATTTAATTTTGGTGTTGTTGTGACGTATATTCATTACTCATTATTCAAGTACCCGCCAACTACACCACTTAACTGGGGAAAAATGGCTGAGGGCGAAGGTGCGTCTGCGTCTTTTGCAAAGCTAAAACTTTGCATCAGCTGCCAATCTCAGAAGAGTTGAGGAATAAACTGCTTCAATGTATTTTGGGAAAAACTCATAAGCTTTTTTCTTTTTTGTGGAGGACGACGGCTCCATCAACATAAGCGTCCATACATGCTACAATTACTGGCTTTGAAGCAACACAGCCACACATCAGTCCCCTCTGGCGGCTGCGAGGTCATGCAGCGTCACCACTGAGGTGGATTTAACAAAAAAGTAACATTGAGAACCAGCTGCAGCCGATGGCTTCGTACTGTCAGTCCACTTCAAGGTGTTTGCTGGGCGTCATCTTGGAGAAGAAAAAAAAGGAGGAAAAGGTTTTCGCCAGGGCGACTGGTTGCTGTGGCAGCTTTAGAGAGCATCATGGCCATTCTTAAATAAATCCGCATGGAGTTGGGATAGATCTTGTTTTGGTGATTTTGCAAACGGGTGCAAGTGGGTGCAGCACAGCAGATTTAAAAAGGGCATTTTGCGCCATCACGGATGTGAACACAGCTGAATTCATGCACCGCCAATCGAAGCGGTGCCTTTCACTACTTTTAAATGTAGCATGCGAGAACTGTGCTGATTATTGTTGACGTGGTGGAAGAAGAAATTGATTTGCAATGGATTTTGACATTGCAAAAATAATGACAAAAGGATTCAAACCAAACGTCAGTCGAGATAAATTAAAAGATAGCTTGCAGATGGGGCCTAAAACAAGAGCAAACAAAATACATACACGTTTCACATACACTTTTATCACTGAGTAATCAATAATAGCAGGCCTGTAATCAATAAAAGTAGGCATGTAATTGGTCATCTGATGGGTTAACGTTATTACAGAAAACTGTCAATATTTTGTTTGACAGTAACAGTTTGTTTCTCTAAACAACAAAAGCAATTATGTTAGAAAGTATTTGTTTAGTTGGCTAGTGTTACTAAATACAAAGTAGCAGTTCAAAGATGGTAACCATAGATATGAACAAAAGTTTATCGGACACGCCCCTTTTGAGCCGCATGTCTACAACGATGCCTTACGAGGACAGGCAAATTTCCTTGTCTATGTGCAGCATTAAAACTGGCGAAAAAAGATTGCCGGCACATTGTGCTGGATACACTTACAACACTGGAACTATAAATAATGCATCCATCCATTATCTGAGCCGCTTATCCTCACGAGGGTCTGTGGTATGCTGGAGCCTATTTCAGCAACCTTTCATAGATAAAAATATTGTTTGGCTTTCTTCCTCTTTCTCAAGGCCCTGTCACACCTTGACGATTCAGCCAGCGTATGCCGACGTTCAGATTTTCCCTAAAACGCTGGCATACGCTGAATTATCGATTTTTTTTTTCAATTTTGGGCGTATACATAGCGCATTCATAACGGGCTGGACGTATACATAACGTATCAGTAAATTATATAGAACGTTTCGATAACTTATAGATAACTTATTCCAACGAATGCCTAGCGTGTTGCCGGCGCATACAACTTATGCCCAACGATAGTCTAATTTATGCATAGCGTGCAGCAGCGTATTGCCGACGATCACGTGGCGTAGTTCTATAAAAGGCTGGCGCCGACGTTTCAAGCCCCTGTCACACCTTGACGATTTAGCCAGCGATGCCGACGTAGGAAAATTTGGCAAATACGCTGGCGACGTCGAATTAAGTTATGGGTAAGTTTTGTATACGTAACAGCACGCTGAAGCACGTTGGTATCGTCGGCACGCCGAGGTCGTCTCGTCGTATGTCAGCGTATGGCGATGGCTATACGTCCCGTATACGCAGGCCATAAGTACAGGTAAGTTATGCGATCGTTGCACACGCTCAAACACGTTAAGTGTAGGTTACTCATAAGTCCAAATACGTCGAGAATACCTACTAGCTGTTCTCCAACATCCGTGCCTTTCGAACTTGCGCTTGGACATGCTGACCAGGCTGTCACGCACGTAGTTGGCGAAGGCTGCAGTGGCTGTGATGGGATGAGCCTCTGCGAGACCTTTGATGAGCTCCCAGACTTTTCTTTGCCATGACGCTGATGTTGTTTGGTTTATTAATGACACAAGTCATAATGGCGTTTGATTGCTGCTTTAATAGCGTGAATAGCAACTCACAGTAACGATGGCAAGCCGCACCTTGCCTCTTGGGTTATACCATTTTAACTAGACCGGGGATAGTCCCCAAACAGATGTTGGTACTGCAATGTCTAGTGCAGTTATGATTTGAAACGTCGAGCGCCAGCCTTTTATAGACTACGCCACGTGATCGCCGGCAACGTCCGAGCGCCAGCCTTTTATAGACTACGCCACGTGATCGCCGGTAATACGCTGCTGCACGCTATGCAGCAGCGTATTGCAGTTCGAAGGCACGGATGTTGGAGAACAGCTAGTAGGTATTCTCGACGATATGGACTTATGAGTAACCTACACTTAACGTGTTTGAACGTGTGCAACGATCGCATAACTTACCTATTACTTATGGCCTGCGTATACGGACGATAGCCATACGCTGATATCGACGAGAAATTTTAAGCATGCTTAAAATTTCTCGACGACCTCGACGTACTTCGACGTATACCAACGTGCTTCAGCGTGCTGTTACGTATACAAAACTTACCCATAACTTATTCGACGTACGCCAGCGTATTTGCCAAATTTTTCCTACGTCGGCATACGCTGGCTAAATCGTCAAGGTGTGACAGGGGCCTAAGTTGTGTATCAATAGCACTTTTTGGCATTGACAAATAAGTAAATCAAATAAAAATCGGTTGAGAAATGAGCTACTTGCAACTTCATTTCAATGTCAATGCATTTCCTTCGATGTGAACATGGTCGCCAAGTCGGCATGTCGTTTCGCTGGGCTGCTATATGCTGGCAAGCTGGCAGGTATATCTTGATCATATCTTTGATGATAACACAAAACCCATGGATGTGAAAAATAACTTTATGTTTTATAACAGCACATATTTTATGAGGTATAAAAGTGATGATAATACATTTATGTTGTTGTGTTGCTGAAATCATGACCTGTGTGGTGGTACTTGGATGAGATGTGTGTATCAGCAGTCATTGTATACCCGGCGGTCACAATTGAGAAAAATAAATGGTTTTTAGGGTTCACCTTTGAAATTTGTGGGGTTAGTTTTCGATCCCACCAAAGGAAAACTGTAGTCCCAACACAAAAATTGCAATACCTTAAAACCTACACGAATTACATACAAATCCAAACACAAACCCCTCATGTCAAAGAAAACCCATTTGAGGAATACATGGAATATTAAATAATAAAAATTAAAAATTACAAACATATTGTAAAAGAGCAAGCCGTGGGGTAAATTTTGATCCGATTTACAGTGAAACTCCTCTAGAACGAAACCTACATGGGCGAAAATACCCCTTTATGTGAAAAAATCTTCATGCATGAACACAATTCACATTCTCCTGCCCCCCATACAACGAAACCCCCTGTTGCGTCATACGGAATCATTTTCTCTGCTCCAGCCTCACGAAGACATTCACTACAACGAAGTCTTATCCAACAGCGACTGTATTAAAGGCTCAGAGACATTGACATTGTTAAGTTGTAATTTGCCTTGTGTTACCATGCTGCCTCCTATTGTGCAATTGTTAAACTGCATGTGATGACGCTGCATTCCCTGCGCATGAGCAGTTTAGTAGTCAGGAAGAGCGCTCAGGATCGTGGAGTCGTGGTGTCCTCGCACAAGGTCGTTCGATTAAGTTCGTAAGTCGGCAGAGTTCATGACCGCAAAAATCTGCCATCTGCCTTCATAGAATCTGCATCTACCTTCATAGAATCTGCATTTCTGCATTTCTTCATCTGCCTTCATAGAATCTGCATCTACCTTCATAGAATCTGCATTTCTGCATATGTACCTTCTGCCCTTGCCCTTTACCCCTGCCTTCCACCCCATCACCTACAATCTGTCTCCCATCTCCCAAACCTGCCTTCTAACACCTATTAAAAGCCTTACCTCAAGATACCTGCGCCCTGTATTCTGACCGATACACCATCCTGTACCCTATATACCCCCAAACTGATCCAGCCTGATTATCCTCCCCAACAGCGACCTATACTGGTTCGTTCGGAACGGCAACAGCAACTACCACACTGGTTTACATAGTGAACGATGTTTATTTCGGTCACAGCTGCGAGTTTCCTGGACTCAACATACTCATAGCTGCTCTGCCATTGGCTTACCGAGCATCATCCTGGCCTGCGATTGGCCAAGAGGAACCTCACAGTCTATGTGTGTAGATACTAAAGCTAGATCCGAAGCATCCGATTAGCTGCTCAGAGTAAATTGCTTATGGCTCGACGGACATTCAAATAAACGAACGTTTCCTCGAATGCTTTACTTGTTATCATGTTAAAAACAGCCACGGGATGCTTCGTAGTCCTCGATGGCCGTAGTTAGCTCTCGAAGGCTAAAATCATTACGCTAACTGGAGCGCTTCTCATTAGCGCGGGACGCTTCGTAGTCCTCGATGGCCGTAGTTAGCTCTCGAAGGCTAAAAGCCTTATATAACTGGAGCGCTTCTCTCTCATTAGCGCTCCAGTTAGCGACAGTTAGAGACAGTGAGATGGTGGAAAGAAAAGCCACCGGGTCCAGAAGTATTTGTTATTGTTAGATTTAGACGAGCGTGGATGTTATAATGCTAAAATGGCTACAAAACGGACCTTTGGATGTTAAGCAGCTAAGACAAGAAGAGCTCTGATGTTGGAAGAGAGGTGATTCTTTCTACCCTGACAATATGAAGTGTCAAATAAGTGTGTACTCATACTTATGCATTGTTGGAATAAAAATAGAGTACACATATGTTTGTGTGTGCATGTACACATACATTTGTGTGTGTGGGTGTGTGTGTGCTTACATCTGAGATGAAATTTGCTACAGTGAAAACCCCCTGTTGTGAAACATTTCTTGCTGCAAACACGATTTCGTTGTAGAGGAGTTTCACAGTATTCATCTCAAGATGAACACTTTAATCAGCCTTTAATCCAGTCGTGATGCCCCCCCGCTCCCAATCCCTCCAATTTCAGTGTTGCATCACTTTACAGACAGTTCAGTGCACTTAGGATGATAATAGGCTTTGGCCATAGTGACATATGAACACATATCACATGAATACATGATTCAGTGGCTCCAGATGAGCCTGTTTCTCAGCTGTTAATGGTCATTTTCACAGTGTGGCACATTCTGCACACTTTCGCTGACTGAAACTCCCAGGGGATTCATTGAATGTACAGTACAGACTTTGCAATACAGACTATTCTTCAACTGATTGATTCCAGTGGCCTGTAATTAATCACTGGAACAAATGAACGGTCATCTAGGTAAATACATCCTGTTCATAGTATTGTAATGTCAATTTGCACTCATTATGTGCGGATGTTGGAATAGAATTTTGAAATGATTCTTGTGCTAGTGTAGGAGCCAGTTTTCTTCCAGGTGATTAATTTCCATCTGGTTCTGCAGCCTTCTTCTCATTGATGGCCTGGGAGGGTCAAGATGCTGCGTTGCCTAGGGAGAGTCTTTCAAGACTGAAATAATTAATTGATTTGGGAATTTTGGAGCCACAGTGTTCATGTCAGCTCCACAATGAAGGCTCATTCCTTAAAATGGGCTTGTGACATATTAGAGGGGAAAATGCACAACACTATGTTGTGTCCTCTAGCCTCCTTACATTTGCCTTCAGAAAGGCTCAGTGAGTTCCTGCTTTGGATTTGATTCAAATGCCTTGACTGCATTTTCTGTTGAAGGGATTTGAACATCTGGGGTGCACTTGAGTCACCCCTTAAGTGGGTGTCTGCGTGTGTGTGTGTGTTTGTGTGTGTGCGCGCATGTGTGTGTTTGTGTGTGCGTGTGTGTGTGCGTGTGTGTGTGTGTGTGTGTGTGTGTGTGTGTGTGTGTGTGTGTGTGTGTGCGTGCTAAATTTTGATGCCCAGTTATCCTCATGAACAAATAAGGCCTGACAGCGAACATGACTGAAGAACTGCATAGGAGTGTGTGCTTAAGTTTCGATAATAACATTAACGCATCTCCCATTTTTGACATTCCTGTGCTATCTCTAACTAATTCAAGCTCATATAGGTTTGATATCAATATAATGGTGAAAAATAGCCCACGGGCTGTCAGTTACCCTGTATCCCTGTCCTTGTTTTTGCCTCACAGTTCTGCGGTTTGAGGGACAGATCCCATTGTGTGACGTCTGCATGTTCTCCTGCTTGTATGGCTTTTCTTGAAATTGTATGGATGGGAGTTTGAATGTTTGTTTGAGCTGTCAAACGATTAAAATATTTAATCTAATTAAAAACTCATCTGTCATAATTAACTCAAATTAACTAAAAATTAATCGTGATTACTTGCGCATTTTTTATCGTTTCTGAATTTCCTTTTATATTTTTTGTCCTATTTTCTCCCATTTTAATGCTCTCATCAACATGGAATCATGAATCAGTTTTCTATGTCCAAAATGCAAATATTTACTGAAATAACAATTTCGATTTTCAATTTTACATGAACATTTTTCACTTGGAGCAGTTATTCACACATTATCTCTCACACAATATTACTGTCCATCAACAACAGTGAAAAAAATATTTTGTCACACAACAGCTGCTTGAACAGCTCTTTTTATGGAATCAAAACAGTGCAATATAACATTATAAAGTGCACATCTAAGGTAAACTAGTACTCGTAATGGAGGCTCTCGCTGGCAATCCGTAGTGGAGTTGTTCAGTTAATTCCGTTTTTCACGGCCCCCTGAATAAGGATTGTCGGTCAGCATGGAAGGATCTCTCGTTCTGTACTTTTTTGATCATTTATTCGAGCACTTTGCAGCAGAAGTAGTAGTAGTTGTAACAGAAGTATCAGAAGCAGGTAATAACCTAAATTACACATACATGCAGTAAAACATTAATATACCTATCTTTCTGCATCACAATGTAAATATGTATATAATTGACATTTAATACCTTTATTTAACAATACGTTTAATAAATAATTTAATCAACCCTGATTTCACTATGTATCAATATCGTCATCATTATTCATTGTTTTAAACCTAAGAAACCATACAAAACAAACATATCAAGTCGAATCGAACAAAAGAACTACAAGTCCCAAAGGTCCAACCCGGAAGTGGAGCGCGAATTATTTCCCCAGCTGCAACGCACTTACTTCGCTTAAACGTCAGATTGCAGACGGACAAACATGACAACTATGCAAAAATGAGCTAAATAAAGACAGCCCTGTTCTAGCAACATTTTAGCCCACGCTGTTTACATTGCCGATTGCGAACGGTAACTGACTGTGATTGCATAGCGATGCGGCAAACAAAGCAACCGATCATGACCGAATCTAAAAGCTAACTTTACACATCTGACTTGATAAGAAGCACTCGCGTAGCTTAACATTGAGCCATGCCGACGACGGCGAGTGTATTCACTCACGAAACAAAACGCTATTTATACATCGCGCGAACGTCACCTGTCAGTGGCAGCCCCGCCTCTTAAAGCGCCAGGTCAATCCAACAGGAGTCGTTCAGCAAATTTGTTCTTCGTCGTGTCATCCATTTTCTTCGTTTTGAAATGATCCATAGCTGTCTGTCTGAGACAAGGGGCGGAGTAGAACGTCAGCTGTGCGCTTGGCCATTAAGTGGTATTTCAGACTCGGCGTGCTATGATGATAGCTCGGTTTACGACTGCAAAACATACAGGTAACTTTGGTCTTGTCAGTGGAACAATCTGGCAACTTTTTAAAAGTAAACTTTCCATTCATGAGCTATTTAAGTATCCGCTGTGTCTCGCTGCCGTGGCTGGCAAAACAAACATGCGTGGACCGCGCAGCGCTTGATGTTTTGTTTCTGGTTTATTTATAGAGCAACGTAACATCCGCTGTGACGTCTCCGCATCTCGAGAAAAATTTTGATCCCGATAAAATTCATTTAAATTAATGCCGATATAAACGCGCTAAACTGACAGCTCTAATATATATATATATATATATAGAGAGAGAGAGAGAGAGAGAGAGAGAGAGAGAGAGAGAGAGAGAGAGAAAACAAACATTCATATATATATATATATATGTATATATATATATATATATGTATATATATATGTATAGATTTAGATATAGATATATAGGACCATTTAGTTGACACTAACGCCACCCAGGAGGGCCACCCAACTGCCCTCAATTGGTGAGCCAGCAAGCTGACTTGCTCTCTGCCCTCCAGTCCGAACCACTGACCCCCGTCAAATGTTTGGTGTTTGTGGTGCTTTATAAACTATCACCTGTCTCACATCATCTGCAATAGGCTTCTGGGAACCCTGAAGGGATAAATAGTACATGGTTCATGGATAGCCATGCCTTCTTCAATTATTAACTGTACTGTACTCTGATTGTAAAACAATAGAGTGCATTGGAATGAGATGCTGGAGGGTAACTGAAGTTCACAGTTGTTTTGCAGCTAACAGGCTGAATACCAAAATTTAGAAGTCACACAGAGCTTAGGCACAGCCAGTGCTTTATCACATGCCTGTCCAGCATCCCATTTATACGGTAAGCATATACAGGACTCAGAGTACCTGCATATATTGTTCTGCCCTTTGAACTCAAGTACGACTCGACAACCATGTCAGCAAAAAGTCAATGCAGATTTCCACTGAATACCACAAACATAAGACCGATACAGCGTACTCTTGGAGCTCCAAATAAATTCAAAAATGTGGTTTATTGGTTCGATCTGAATAGTTTCCCCCTTAACAAACCGCTGAAAATTTCAAAATAGTTTACTTTCCCATTCTATATATTGTCTATTTATTTTCATTTTGACATTTTGTTTTCATTGTATTGTTCATAAATATTTGGTCTTCCTTTTGCCATTGTAGAAAGCTTACAAACTGGCTTACACCATAAACATTTAAGAGACATTTTCATATTCCACAAACACAAAATTAATGAGCATACCTCATTTAGACGAGCAGGGATTCATAGAACATATAGTCCAGAAAATTGTTGACTTCCCCTTTAAATTTGCTTTCCAATATATGTGTGTATATGGGCCTTACCAACAAGAAGGTGCTCGGCCAAAGGGAGAACAAACATCGGCTCACGGCTGCGATGCTTCCCACAGCCTTCTCCCACTGTCAAGGCTGTGGAGTTGTGTGTATGTGCTTTCTCTCGAATAGGCGATAATTAGGTCTGGGCCTCAGAAGAGGGGAATAAAAGAGAGGTTGGGGGGAAAGTTGGAAAAAAAGTGGGGCTGTGTTTTGTGCTCAAAGGATGGGAGTGTAGAAGACAAGAGGCAGAGAGGGGATGGATGAGGGACGCTGGGAAAGGGTTTAATGCCCACTGTCCAGAATGAGGGAGAAGATCAAGTTTTCACAGAATGGGTCCAGGTTCCAGGAACAGGCAAACAGTTTGTAGTTGGAGAGATGAAGTTGCAAGAAGGCTTGGGAGAGACCACTTGGGTCAGAAAAACAATGGAGGGGAGAACTGTTCAGGCACCAAACTAAAGCAACAGCAGATGGAGATTTATTCTTGGACAAAACAATTAATGTGGAGTATAAATCAAAAAAAGAAGAGAACGTCAGAGTAATGGCAATCTAGTACCGGAGGGCAAAATCCCCTTTTGAGCAAAAGGAAAAAAGGATGGAGAGTACAATACAATGTCTTCGTTTATTTAGTAAGCAGGGGGAAATGAAACATACTGCATCACACAGGAAGAGAGTTGGCAGTCCAGCTTGCAAGGCCACACCTTCACTGGACTCTGCTCCGTTCTGATAATTATTAGCCTCTTTGTCTGTGGAACAGTTCAACGCATGAAATGGTGGTGGTTGGATATGGTTATGTTGGCACCAATCTTTGCGCATCTAACTGGTCATCTGAAGGAGTCTGTCAGCCAGATCGTCATACTTCATTGGTCAAATATAGCCGTGGGCGTGCTCGTCACCGGAATGATTTGATTGGCTGCCTGAGTGAGCTGTGAAATAACAGCTTGTTATCTATGTGTGTGTGTGTGTGTGTGTGTGTGTGTGTGTGTGTGTCTTTTATGTTTGCATGTGTCTAACACTTTGCTTAATATCTGTCACCATTTAAATTTTCAAAATGCGTACTCATTAGTTTTGTAAATTTCCATTCTATTAAGGTTCGATTTACAAAAAAATGTGCTCATCAGAAAATGGTTAAGATTTTATTTAATGTGTCTGCAGCTGAGCACATGCAATTGCAGTTGAGTGTTGCTTGATGATGATGTGCTGACTCCACGAGTGAAAACGGATAGTTTTTCGGGCGCTTGCTGTTCTCACTGTCTTCTTTTTTAGACTTGGGGCTCAACCCTACTAGCTCCGCCCCTGGTAGTCATGGTAATGAAAGCCATACTCGACATTGGCCATTGCAATTGACAGTGGCTGAAGCAGTGGCTCATGTACAACAAACACAATTAAAACAAACAAACAAACAAACAAACAAACAAATAAATAAATAAATAAATAAATAAATAAATAAATAAATAAATAAATAAATAAATAAACAAGTAAGTAAATAAATAAATAAATACTTTGCCCAAGGTCATTTTTGTATTGCTCTGTTGGACTTATGAATAAAGTCTCATGGGACAAAAAACACTGCGATTGGCTGGCAACTAGTTCAGGGTGTAACCTGCATACTGCCCGAAAAAAACTGGGACGGGCTCCAAAGCAGCCCGCGACCCTTCTGAGGATAAGCAGATCAGAAAATGGATGGATAGATCAAGGGAGGGGCAAAAACAGTGTTGCTTTTGATGATTAATCCAAAGTGGGTATGTAGTTGTATGTTTACTTGGGCTGCGGTTGATTTCTCTATATACACACACTGCAGCCTCTTTAAGCACACCTTATACGATTGACTGTACTTTGAGGCCACCTTATTTATTTATCTGGTGAAACATACTATGATTATAGTGCCTTGCTGTATTTATAATTTTCATCTTTATTTCGTTTTTGTTCTCTCCCGCTTTTTCCCTATTGTGTGCAAAGCTTCTTTTTGCTCGACGTTGAAATTGTCTTTCAGCAGCTAAATGAGACCGGTTCAATATTATTCTGTTTGTTTGAGTATTTTTCAGTGTGATGCAGATTTAGACAAAAAGCAAGATGGCATATTTCTGCCCACGTTTGTATTTTTGTGCTACTCTTGATCGTGTCATGTGATTGTGGTCTTTTTGAGCTACTGCCTTGGACCCATTTGCCTGATTCAATATCAGTCACGCTGTGAGACAATGTAGTCTTTTTATAGTGATGGTGGTCAGCTGACAGAAGTGGCTCTGTGGTTTGTGCATAGAAGAGGATTCAGATGCACGCTTGTTTCTGTATTTGCATCTCTTTTTGCAGAAGTACACTCACCAAACATATCAATGCAACACTTTTGTTTTTGATTTTAAAGTATATGAAATGAAGACAAAGTGTCCAATTTAACGTATGGAAAGACAGTGGATGAGTGTACACTTAACCAGAATGCTACGAATCAGGTGAGGAATATAAAGGTGCAGATGAATTAGAATTTTAATGCACCGATCAAGACAAAAAAAAGTTGCATTTGAGACTTGAGTAAAGCTTTAGTAGGGGCAGAGAACATATCATTAATTTCACTGAAATCATACTGTCTATATTTGACTTCAATGTATGGACAATGGAAGCAAGAAGGAAAGTCTGTGTTTAATTCAGTCCAATATAAATTCAGCCTGCAGAATTCTAAATGTACCTTTGATGCCTGTCAAAAGCTCAGTTGCTTTTGTATTTAATGATGTAGTCCAGGGCAACACTATCTTGAAGTCAAGTCTCGATATTCCGAAGGAACATTGGGAATTCTTTTAAAATATTCCTTACAGCCCTCTTGCGTTGAATTGCACTGCGTTATGTCATATCTGTCTCTTCAGATCTCATTTTGGCAGTCATGTCCAGAAAACCACGTAGGAATTCAGTGTTTCTTCCATATGACTTTATAGAAAACGTGCAGGACTGTAATTTGAAAAAACGAGTCAATTGAATGAATTTTTTAATAACTTGAAAAGGTTTCATATTATTATTTATAGATCGAGCCATCCATTTTACTGCCTGTCTTGTTTAGGGGGAGCTGAGTCCAACTCAGCTCATTTATGGCAAAAACCAGACAACATCGAGTATTGATTAGTCAATTGTTAGGCGTCTCTGAATAAGGCATTGGCTGAGGATTGACCCCACGGCTGTTCCACAGCTATTCTAACGGCACCAGTGTGCTATTAGCAAGTTTTAGGAAATGAAGGGTAATGAAACAAGTAAACCGGAAAAAAAAAACATTTTCCTTTACGAATTACAAAGTAAAATAAAAATGAAAATGCAACGTTTTATGTTTAAAACTGACTAAAACTTCCTGGAATTATAGCAAAAAGGTCAGTTGTTTTTGTCTTTGGCAATCCCTTTAATACATAATCCTTTTAGGTCGATTTAAAATGTGATTTTAAATGAATTGGTGTTAGCCAGAAACACTACCGGTATTATTATTATTTTTTTTTGCTTAAATTTCCACATGAGTTATGGATGGCAGTGCTGGAAAAAAAATCAGTGATAATCATTTAATACTCAGTTTTTCGTTTGAGTTTTTTAATTTTTTTTTTTGTTGGTTGACTGGTAGATCACGATATACTCACCAAAGTGCAAGACAATTCTTAAACACTGACCCCAAAATTATGTTTAAATGCTATACTTGCTTGAATTACAACATACAATATGTGTTTTGCTTTTTATAATATGCAATATGATAGAGCTTTCCTTGGTTACCATGATAAATGTTGAGGCGAGAAAAAAAGTAGTGTGTTTCGGTAACCCGACCGACCGAGAATTTCTACCTCGAAGAAAACTTTACGGTCGGCATTTTTTTCAAACCTTCTACATTTTTGTGTAATAATAATAATAGTACATTTCATTTATAAGCACCTTTCAAAACACTCAAGGACGCTTTACAATCAAAACAAGAACAATAAAACCACAGACAAAATTATAAATAATAAAAGGAAAGATGAGTTTAGAGCATTTACATTGGTGCAAACTCTCGCGATATTCACGTTGCGTCGTTTACCCTGTCGTCTGTCAACAACATTGAATCATGGCGGCGGCCACGATCTCCGACAACAGTTTAAACCGCGTTTTGTGTGTTGCAGTCGCATGCCCGCACCATAATATTAAGAAAATAGCATCCACTGCTGTATCGAAAAGATTCAGCGAACTATTTGACGAACACCACGGGCCATCTAGGACGCGGGACGCAGAGGTAACGAGATGGCTGCAAAACCCAGCCGCTGGTACCACTCTCTCGCCGCTTTGGCGGCGAAAGGGGTTTCAAACAGTGGCGATTGCTCGACTGCAAGGGAAGCTCGGCTTCCCTAAAATGTCAAAGAATAATTGATGAAATATATGAATGTAAATTTCATTGTGTGTACATGTCATTGACTAAATATGCGCTACAACGTGCTCAACTTTTGCTCCGAATCAGCTTCTTCTTACTGGTTACGACGCGACTCCCTTCTCATTCATGCCGCAGCTTCGCTGTGCTTTAAACGGTAGTGAGTTCAGGGTAGGTTGTCCCAATGCGACGGAGAATGAACGGAGACGAGTCATTGGATACAAACTGGTTTTGTCCCGCCCACGGAGTTCGGCGTCTCTGGGACTGGATGGCAGTGGAGGGTACCCATTTTTTTCAACTCGCATTTTGTTCCGAGTTGAGCTGGAGACTTCTCCTAATCATTTTAGCGACACTCTTTGTTGTAAACAAACAACTAGCGACAAATTAATCTTTTATTTCTGGTGGGTTTTATTGTAGTTCCTATAGTTGTAGGACACTAATTAAGTACCGAAAAGACGCCTTGTTGGTATGACAGGGTCACAGATCATTTTCTTGAAAAGGAACGGAGCTAGAGTAGAATTCGCGTATAAATAAACAGACACATTTTATGATGTCGACCAAAATTGAGCTTCCTCTTTGACAGACGAGCATCTGGCACTGGTTTCAATGTCTCCTTGTTTTATGTTTTATGGTTATTTTGTTTACGTTTTTGATGGAGGAGGAGGGAGAAAAAGATTAAAAAAAAACTTTGTCCGACCTACCGACCCTATGCTGAAATTTCATGTTACCGGAAACACACTGCTTATTTTTCTACGCCTGATTATAAACCTTTAAAGTAAGTAACTCACTTTCACTCAGGGGAGGACATGTGAAGTGAATAATTATAGTATGACCTTGCATCGGAGACAACTGGGATAAAATCTATGACATCATGTCTGCTTCCTTACAACTGCCTCTACGGATATGAATTTTAGTCATTTATTTCCCAATAACCCAGTTTGCTGATAATGCAACATATTCATAATTTTGTTTCTCTTTTCTTGTACAACATCTTAGTGGTACTGTACTTCCAACCAGAAATGCATTCATTACTTCAATATATTTGTGCAGGCTCTATGTCAAATTAACAATTAACACCAAATGGCCAAGCAACATTCGAAAAAACAAAACAAAAACAAAAAACTTCTAAACTTGGGTAGGTTATGTAATACATTATTAGGCATTCAAAAGTTTGTTTTTGTATTTTCACATTCACGTGTGGTTATGAAGTTACAACTGGGGTCTAGCTTTCTGTGACCATGCATAGGATAAGATGATAATGTTGAAGACTGTTGAGAAAGCAAAGATTATCTTTTTTTAAGAAGAAAATATGACAAAGTAGGCCATTCATTGAAGGTGCGCCTCATAATCCACTGCGCGTTTTAGTGCGGAAAATATGGTACTGTGTTTCCATTCAAAGAACATAATTATACAACTGGCAGATACATTTTTAGAACGATGCATGCAAAATGAGTCTGTGCAAAGTGCACAAACATTTTAATTTGTAGGCAAGACAATATGTTTGTTTCATGCTGTGGTGGTTTTCAACTAGCAGTGAATTAAATACGCTATATCTGGCCCTGTAATGTTTTCCAGGTTGAACATCTGTGTGTCCAATTTAAAATATGAGATATTGCCACCAACAGGGAAGCGGTGTTATTATTGCTCATGAATTCAAACGTAAATTAAAGATGCATTGAAAAGTGTGGGATGCAAGATTAGGACTGAACCATTAGGGGCGCAACGACTGAAAATCCTCACAGCAGGTGGTATCATATTCTAGAAACTACACTATAATGTCTACCTATTCAGATGCTACAATGGGAAAACACGATTATTATATCAGGTTTGGTCATAGGCGCAACAGCTTTGGCAGGGAAACCTAGACTTCACTCTCCTCAGCCAGTTCTTCCAGCTCTTCTGATGGGATCCTGCATTCTCAGGCAAACCGGAAGACATAGCCTCTCCAATATATCTCTATGGGAAAGCCTGGACACCTTATGGAGAACATTATTTCATCCGCTTGCATCCGTGGACATGTTCTTTTGGTCATGACCCACAGCCCCAAGACCATAGCTGAGGGTAGGAATGTAGACTGCAATAAATCGAAAACTTTGCCTTTTGGCTCAGATTCTTTTTTACCACGACTGACCAGTGATACATCACTGCAGATGCTGTCCAGCTGTGAATTTCCTGTTCCATTCTTCCCTCACTCGTGAAGAAGACCCCAAGATATTCCTCCGGCACTCCACCCATTTCCGTCTGAGGACCCTTGTCTCTGATTTAGAGGTGTTGATTCACATCCCAACTGCTTCAAACTCAACTGTGATCCAATCCAGTGAGAGTTGAAAATCGCAGCTTGATGAAGCCAACACAACCACATTGTATGCCAAAAACAGAGAGGTAGTACTGTGCCTACAGATTCTGTCTATAAAAGTTGTGAACATAATTAGTGACAAAAGGCAGCCTTGGTGGACTCAAACCATCGCTGGAAATGAGTCTGACTTCGTGCCAAACTCCACAGGGACTGCACAGCCTGTATTGGTGGACCCCTACTCCTGGAGAATCCTCGACAGGAATTCCCAAGCTACATTGTCGAATGACTTCTCCAAGTACAAACATACGATGTAGACTGGTTGGGCTAATTTGCATGCACCCTTGAAAACCCTGCTGAGTGTGTGGAGCTGGTCCACTCTTTCATAGCCAGGAAAAAAAAAACACTACTCCTCCTGAATCTGAGATTCAACTTCCCGCCAGACATGCCTCTCCAGAGCCTCTGAGTAGACCTTCCCAGGGAGACAAAAGAGTGTGAGTTTGCCCCGAATGCGTCCCCATATAACTGCCACTTCCCCAAGCCATCATCATACGTTTTTGTAACACATTTAAACATTGAATATGTTTTTGGAGGACAGAAATTTAATAAACCCTCATGCACTTCAATCTGTCAACCCTTGTGGAAAAAGCTTCTGTTTGTGTACTTTTGAGATTAGTGTTGTAGAGGCAACTTCAGTTTAAATCTTTCATGACATCTAATGGCATCTCGAAGCAAACTAAACAGACAGGTTTGCATTTAAATTTGGTGATCATATAATCTGCTTCCTATTTTACCTCAAGGACACCCTTTTCTTGACCAAATGCGGTTGCTGGCAGGAAGCCTGTATCTGCTCTCTTCCGCTACTACAGCCTATATTTGGAGGCACTGGTGAGTGATGTCTGCCATCCAGTGAACAACGTTATTGCACTGTGAAGAACGCTGAATCCAATAGATCAGCAGCAGTAAACATTTTTATTTTCAAAAAATAATTGAGGTCCACTACGAGTGTGGGCAGCCCATAAGCCGCAAGGTGTCCATCTGCTGCTCTCGCACAAGGCCATCAATAGAAATCAGTCAAGTAAAAACTGATCATGCCTTCTTGTGCCACATGATGGACTGTATACTGTGCACAAATATCCGTTGAGCGCTGTCGATCGATGTACGCAATATGTGCAAGTCTTCAAGGTAGGAAGCTGCTTGAGATGAATACAATTGGCATGCACAAGAATTTCCAACAGAGTTTACCCATCTCCAAGTTTTTTTTTTTTCAAACCTTACTGGCCATTTTGCTGAACAGATGGAAAATGTTACAGCCTGAATCAATAACATTATCTATCCACCCTCAATCAACATCCCTGAGAAATATGTCACTAAAAATAGTTTTATGGGTGTTTAAAAGAATAAATAGATCGTGCACTCAGAGCACAGAGGTGTTTGTGAAAGGACAGTATGTTCCGTCAGGATGTTGCTGCTTGACCCAAATGTGTGATGCCAGTGAGTAACGCCAGATTACAAAGTGACTGAGGCATGCTTTTCAAGTAATGTATTTGAGTTACTTTATCAGGGCTGAGGGCCAAATTAATGACACTCTTATTTATAGCTTCTTTTGTCAGAATTCTTATGCCCATTAAGATTAATTCTCCGCCGTTTACATACAGAAATTCATGAAATGTGTTCGTAACGATATACAGAAACGGTGACAGGAGTTGGTCAGTTTGCACTTTGTCACAAAGGGCTCTGTCGACAGAGACTGCAAATGGATTAGCTGTGCAACACAGTGATAAAGAGGCAACCTCAAAGAGTTGTGTGGTTATATTAGGAAGAACAATGGTGTCAAGTGACAATGCAAAACAGAACCAAGATAGGGATGTAATTGTGCAGCGCACTGTGCAGGCTTTATGTGTGTATCGGCGCAGGCGTCTTCACATGAGTGCCTGTGAGGAAAGAATGGAGGGGATAATAGGAAATATGGCGCACTTTTCCATTGCAGGTTCCAGAATGGCCTGCCTCCGCTTTGCCCCAACTTTGCTTGGCCTGGCCTGGCTTCCTTTGTTGTCAGTACCTGAAAAAAGTGTCATGGAAAAGTGACCCTCTGGGCGGAACCGGACTGTATCAGGATAGAAACGATGCGATCGAAATGCAATAGAGTGCAGAGACTTGGACTTTGATAGAGCATTTAGCATTTTTTATATATGTACAGAAAATCATAGATCGTAAGTTGTGATAAAATCAGCAAAAAGAAAAGAAAATGGAAATTGTTATGAATTTGACGTTTATTTTTATCCTTCGTTTTGCATCACATTATTTTGTCACTTGGAACTAAAATATTAGAAACACTGAACACTTTATTTCAAAATGCACAGGCTTCGAGCTCTATTAGTTCACCACTAGATGGCGCTAAATTCTTCACACTATAACTTAATAATGCGCAATGTATCAAATTTCCCAGTGTGGGACAAATAAAGGTTGTCTTATCTTAACTTAAGCGGGGGTGTCATCGTATGATTTTGTCGGGAGTGAGATAAACCGAAAAGTGCAGGGAATTAGTGCTGGGCGATGTAAATGAAAAGTATCTTGCAATAAAGTGTTTCATGTCACTTGATATTGATAATTGTTTCTTTCGCACTCCACTGGTAATCAAAATAAGGACAAGTATTAAATGGGTTAAAGATAAACTACAAGAAAACATAGATTTTAAAGGAAGAAACACACATTGTAGTCTAGTGTTTTATTTATATACATACACACCCACCCACACAACCCTTGTGAGGATAAGCAGATTAAAAATGGATGGATATATGTGTGTGGCGGCACGGTGTTCAACTGGTTCGTACATCGGCATCACAGTGTTCGATTCCGGGTCCCAGCCTTCCTATGTGTGGGTTGCATGCTCTCCCCCGTGCCTGCGTGGATTTTGTCCGGGTACTGTGGTTTCCCTCCACATTCCAAAAACTTCTAAGGCAGGTTAATTGAGCACTCTAAATAGTCCTTAGGTGTGAATGTGAGTGAGAATGGTTGTTTGTCTATGTGTGCCCTGCAAGAATGTGTACTGCAAGAAGGCAGTTGGGATAGGCGCCAGCATGTCCGTGAACCTCGTGAGGTTAAGCAGCTCAGATCACGGATGTATATACATATATATTCTACACTGATGTTGAATTGCACAGCAAAACATATTCTTGATGGTGTGACATGACTTTCTTCTTTCTGTTTTTGGAGAAATATGAATATATTGACTATATTAAGTCAGCGGCGAGTGGTGGTCGAGTGGTTAGCACGTCAACCTCACAGTGCAGAGGTTGTGGGTTCGATCCCGGCTCCGCAGTGGCCTGCGTGGGTTTTCTCCGGGTACTCCAGTTTCCTCCCACATTCCAAAAACATGCATGGCAGGCTGATTGAACACTCCAAATTGTCCCTAGGTTTGAGTGTGAGCGGTGATGGTTGTTCGTCTCTGTGTGCCCTGCGATTGTCTGGCAACCAGTTCGGGCTGTCCCCCGTCTACTGCCCGAAGACAGCTGGGATAGGCTACAGCACCCCCCGCGACCCGAGTGAGGATAAAGCGATTCGGAAAATGAATGGATGGATGGATATTAAAGCTTACTAAGCAAAATATGTAAACAGCGTATAATTGAGACCAAACAAGAAGTCATGATGCGCCACAGCCCACAGGATTACTGTTGTAAGTTTGAGAGACACCCTGAGACGAACATGGTGTCATGTCTTGGTTAAATTGCCTGCATGTCTGTCCATCTGTCTGGCTCGGTGTGAAATTAAACTACGTTTCGGGTCACTGTCCAGATTATGTCAAGGCAAAGTGAAGATGTACACACACACACACACACACACACACACACACACACACACACACACTGACGCTCACACATGCCGCTCTTTGCTGACAGAAGGGCTTGGAGAGTGGCTAATGAGAAAAGGTCCTCATGCATGAGAACTCACATCAGCAGGCCAGATTCTCAGGCACAGACACACACACACACACACAACATTTAAGCCTTTGCTTCCTTGAATTGGTCTTTGTGTTTTTCATTCTGCTGGAGTCGAAGTAATGTTATGATCAAATTAAAACCTTGTTTTATTATGTGATGTTACCAGAGGACTGTCTTTAAATATCTACAGAATATTTTATATTTCATTCTATTTTGTAATATTCATTGACACTATAGAATAGCTTGAATAAATCAGACTGCTTTACAGTGGTCGTATGGCTGCTCAATTCAATGCAAACTCTTGTTCCAGATTCATATGACCCTGTTGAGAAAAATACTTTTGATAAAAGATTGTTTAATGTTTCGTAGTGTTGCCAATTGTATAATGCATGATATATCACACCTTTTAAAAAAAACAGTATTAAATACTGTACATTTGTGTATAAATGCGTGAATTGGCCCTCTCTCAGGAAGATAATTGCTGTCTGACACTGTAAACGTTGCACTGAAAGTCAAGAACACAAATATCCACCCATCCATTTTCAACACCGCGAGATTTGCTGGGACTTCAGGGGAAAGGCGGAATAACCCCTGAAATGGTCGCCAGTCAGGGCACTTATAGAAACGAGCAACCATACACACCCACATTGACACCGTCACTGAGTGCGAACCGATTCCATGCTGCCCGCACACAAGTCAGGCGAGTGTACCACTACACCGCTCTGCACGAAGATCACAAATATTGGATCTATACTGCAAAAGCAAATGGTTATCTCACAAATTACACAAAGCATACTTTTTTTTCATCCTCTATCTCTCCTTGCAACTGTCTGCCTGGAAAACATTGTTTTGACTGTATGTCCTTGTCTTCCTGGAAGGGAAAGACTGCATGACATTTAAAACAACAGACAAGGCTGCTGCTGCTGCTGCTGTGGTTAAATGTCATCTTCCTCCTCATTGTTCTTTCATTGTTTTTAGCCACTCATGTTGCTCTGACTTATTTTAATTTGTGGTGTATTATATTCATGATCCTAACCCTTTATGTGACCCCAGCACATAACATCTATGACTAAAATCTGTACTTTTAAAATTGTTCGAATACTGCATACACTTGTTTTCATCCTATCAAATGTGGTGCATTAGATTTACAGTATGTTTCCACTGACTAATTTGTTGGCTTGTCTGTGTTTAGGATCATCCACGAGGACGGTTTCTCTGGTGATGATGTAAAGCAGTACAAGCCTGTTGTTTACAGCAACACCATCCAATCTCTGGCTGCCATTGTCCGTGCCATGGATACACTAGGCCTTGAGTATGGAGACAAAGAGCGGAAGGTGAGTCCTTGTTCTTAATATGCACCATGCATCAATACGCAGGATGCTGTATATAATTGTGTGTCCAATCACACAAAAATGAGTGCAAACTTACATCTAATGTTGTACATATTGCCAAGCTGAATGAAGCTAAAGGGAGAAATTAATCAGCCTGGATCACCGTAGTCTACTGCAAGGGCCGAGGGACATTTTTGGCAGCGTTACAGTCTTTAAAGCTACATTGTTCTTTCATCAGGTTACAGTCATTACCTGAAATAGAAAACAGCACAGTCAACATATACAGTATGTCAATTGCCGACCAAAGCATGCTCTTTCACGAATCACTATGGTATTCTCAGGACCATATGGCGCATTGTATTAAAAGGTAGCAGAACACTGAGATTAACATTAAAGTGCCAGCATGTATTCTAACCATGTCCCGTATCATTTGGATGTGAGGTGCTTCGGGGTCACTGTTTTATAAATCTGCTACTTGAAAAGCCATTATTATGAGCGATCTCGCTTTTGGACTGCTCCATACTGAAGAAATGTACAGAGCGTTTTTTTATGTATGAGAACACATTGTTCTGTGAAATATGCCTGCTTACCATAAGGAGAACAAATGTTCTCCTAAGTTACTTTTTATTTGCTTTCTATTGAATTTGATTCAATCATCTCTCACATGCAGCAGCGTAGCAGACAGAAGGGTACACTCCCAATGCATTCACCACTCGCCACGGGCTTATAGATGCCGCATGATTCAAGGACTCATGCAGCTAAACCACTCTTTATCTGTTGCTGATACATTTTCAATGTGACCGATAAATGTGGCTTTACGATTTTGTCTCCCTTGCTTCTCATCTTTGATTATCAGCTGGAGGAAGTGAAGTATTTGTTGTTAATGCCCTTTTCAGACATTTTATTGCTTGAAGCAGAAGAGCCAGATTCTATTATTTGCCTCATGGTATATTAAGAAAATTAAAACTCATTTTTAAATGTCAATAAGTATTGAGATAATCATGTGAGACAACAATGCTGCAAAATGGAACAGCACCATCTAATGTTTCCTGTTTGTGTCATGGAGTGAAAAAAACAAAGGCAATAAAAAAAAAGCCATAGGAGTGCTGAATTCTGCAATATATATATACCTTACCGTAGTTTGGCAACAGACTACCACCTTTGATTTTTAGCCACAGGTTATATGAAATTATAAATATAATGTACCTTATGAAACACACACACACACACACACATGCGCACTCACACACGCGCACACACACATACACACACACACAGTCTGTATATATTTATACAGGCCTACATACATATTATCTATTATCCTTCATATCAATGTGTATAAGAGATTGTCGAATTAGCATAAACTTGTCTTTAGCATTCAAACGTTTAACAAGGATGCACTACTGTTTACTAAATCTCCTGGCTATACCGGTAACTTTGTTAACTTTCTGAACTGGTTTAGTTATAAAAAGTGTGTAGCTGTCTAATGATTAAATTAATAGTATGGTTATAAAACAAAGCCTCAATTCTAAAAGTTGCTAAAAAATAGCAACAAAGAATAGCAACAAAAAGACTAAATTCACACTTTGAGGTTGATGGGTCATGAAAGAAAAGGGTGCCAAGCAACCTCAGGTGCTTCCTTAAAAATGTATCCTATTGGGATATTTTTATTTATTGAAAGAAAAGGACAACAAGGAAGACAATTTGATATGCTGTTTTTTTCTTGATGCTTTAACAATGTATGAGATTGTGACACTCAAAATGAACTGATTTGCACTAAGACTCGGGTGCAAAAAAAAAATTTGATCAGGGCATCCTTACTGATAACATCAATCAAATGAAAGGTGTGCTGGCTGAAAGAAGCCAGAAATAACAACACCATCGTCCACATTAGATCGTGGCCCTAACATCCAAATTATTTTGAAGCAGTTAAAAAGTTGCACCTACTACATACTGTATCATTGCTGTAAAATTATAAAACCAAATCTCATTTTTGTCAATCATCATATTTATTTATTTTTGGTATTTGGTGGGGCGCCTTGGTTATTGAGTGACCGATGTTCTTCCCTTTGAATGCTGAATATGCCAATGCCAGCATGATTCATCTCATGAATGCCAAAAACTACTGTGAAGCCCCAGCCAAAAGTCCATCATTCCAATTAAATTAGTCCGTGCCTCTTAAGCCGCTAAATCCTAGATCACACAAAGAAAAGCATCAGTTCCGTGACCAAGGGAGCAAAGGATGAAGGTTAATTGGACTTGTAATGTCTACTATCACACAATGCTGAATTACAAAAATGGACTGATTTTAAGACCCCAAAATGAAGTTATGAAAAAAAACAAAAAAAACAACAGAACATGAAATAGTCTCTTAATTTGGAATGTGGTAGTGTTATTGTCAGTTTCACCTGGGAAAGCTAGCCAGGTCGCCCTCTTGATCATGGGTGTCAAATACGCCCGCGGTCCGAACCGGCCCCGAGGGGGTTCGATCAGACCCGCAGAATGAATTAAAAGTGAAAAAATACATAAAAACACGGAATGAATATTTTTAATCAGCTGCAATTCATGGATCATCCGCTAGGGGAACACTGTTTTGATCAGAGTAGAAGACAACATTGTTTTGATCAATGAAGAAGACAACAGCAGTCTCAGTCTGTCACTGAGACAGACCCAATACAGCAGTGAAAGCCAGCTATCCAATTGCTAGCAAAATAGCATTAGCATCAAAGCCATATTCCGATGGTGACTTTGTTAAACGATGCATGATGAAGGCGGCTGAACTTGTCTGTCCCGAGAAGCGACAAGCTTTTGCCAATATTAGCCTGACGAGGAATACTATACCAGAGAGGATTTCGGACCTATAAGCAGATTTAGACAGCCAATTGAAACAGAGAGTCAAGTCATTTTGTCAAATGTTTTGTAAAATATATGGTCCTTAAATGTCAACATTTTCTGAATGTTCTTGTGCTTCTTTCTACCAAAACAAAGGAAAGACATGATGTTTTGGTTATTTATAGCAAAGTATGGTATAATTTTAATGGTCCGGCCCACTTGACATCGACAGAGGCCGTATGTGGATCACAATGTGAAATGAGTTTGACACCCCTGCTCTGGATGAATACATTGCATGAGGCAATATGAGGCACCATTATGATCTGAATGCATTTTGGCATGCATTGAATTCAGTATTTATTACTCCCATGTCTCAATCAGAGATTGCACTCTGGTACGTCCTTGAGTCATTGTCTCTAACCTTTACGAAAGACACCCTCATGTTTCTAATTGCAATGAGATCATTGATACTGAGCAATGGAGACTAAAATAACAGCACGCATATTGATTTTGACACAATATATACCTATGTGGGTTTGTGTGTGCTGACGTTTGTATAAAACAATGTAGTATTGCAATTTCTGATAGAGGTGAAGAGTAGAACCTAGAGAAAGATCGTATCTTGCCAATTATTGCCCGATGTCATGAGCTTGCATCTGTTGATTTAATTTTGAGTGGATTTTAGTTTCATCATGTTCTACTTGGGTTCGTTTTTTGTTGTTGTTGTTTGTAATTTTGTCTCATTAGATTGTTTGTTATAACTTTTCTTGCCAGCCCAAGTCTCTTGTGTCACAAGTGGCTGTCTACCTCAGCCCCTTGTGTCTTGGCCACGTGTTTTTTGGTGTTGTGTCAATTAGTTTGTATTTAGGTCCCTGCTTCCTTGCAGCCCTTGGCGGTTCAGTGTCCATGTCCTAGTCATATCTTTTCTGCATGTTGGTGGCTACTTGTCAGGTTAATTCATGTTCTTGTTTGTTTTGTTTTGTTGAACCTTGGTGTTTTGGATTATAGGGAATTTATTGTTTTTGATCAATCAACGTACCTTGTCTTTTTGTTCTCTATAACACCCGCCTCACCTCCATGCTATCCTGCATTTGGGTCCTCATTCATAATGCAAAAGTGACATCTCATCCTCACTTTTTATTTCGCGTTTAGACAAGCATTTATCAGAGAAAATACGTATGCATACGGTGACGCAAGAAGGTGTGGAATTCTATTGTGTATTGATGCGAGGTGGCTCGCTGGTACTGTGATGAAACTCCACCATGTCCACATACATGCGTAAAATCTCTCTTCGTCTCTGATCTGCGATCTACTTCAATGATCTGTGCCACGCAGACCAAAATGATGGCTACTAGGAAATAAATAAATCAATCGTAGATGAACAGAGTCTGTAAAATCTTTGGAAGGACTCCTGTTGGGTAATTAAAGCAGCCAGAGAAGCTTGAAGGGCCGGTGGATGGATATAGACAGACATGTTGGTTGACTTACCTGTTTACTGGCACATGTATATATGTAAATGCGTACGTGAGCAGATCTGAGTGGAATTTTGAGTTTTAGGCCATCTATGTTGGAATGTAATGGCCAAGTGTATTAAACTTTTCTACCCTGGAGGGTCGTTTCAATTCAAATTTTTACATATTCAAACCCCCGAAACACCATCACCATCTAAACGAAGGGCACTTCCGATGCGTCCTCGTATAAAAGGGCCCTAAATGAGTATGGTCAGTGAGGCAATAGAAATACTGTATTTAGTGTTGAATGTGAGGTCTTGCTGCTGCTATAAACTCATAAACTTCCCAAGAAAACCTCGCTATCATTGGTATGGACCAGGGGAATGAGCTGACCAACTAAACGTCAAGGTTAAGGCACAATGTTAGAACAAATAAAAAAAACTGAAAGAATTTGACACTGCTTAAGTACGGTAATAGGAGAAATGCAGCTCTGTATCATTATTTTTTCTCTGCTGGCACTTATTAATTTCTCTGCTATTTTGCTTTTCAAAGTTAATTACTCTCCACCGTAACTTGATTCCAGACAGCCCTGCATAACAAGCATACTGTGTCATCCAATCACTTTCGGTTTCACATCTGCATAGCTATAGGTTAGCAATTAGTATTGCCTTCATTTTATGATCACGATACTAGTTGGAAATATATCTCCTCAACTGTAGGCGATGATTAATAACTTGTGACTTGGGCCATTTTGACACCAGACGCAAAATGAATTTGTGGCTCCGCATCATCTTTTGCCAAGTTAGCGAACCAGCCATACCTTGCAGGGAGCTGCGGCAGCGCAACAGAGCAATCACTAAGCATTTCCTGATAGGAAAAGCGGAAACCAACAAAGTTGGATGACTGTGCAACGTGTACACACAGAGATTTTTTTTTTATATTAATGCAGTGTTAATTTCATCACATTTATTTACGAAATGTTTACTGGCTATTGTCTTGGTGGAACAAACAACACCATTCCATACCGGTGACAATGTTGGATTTCTTTGCAATATCTGAAACAACCAGCATTTCGACCTTAACATTTGGCAACTCTGTATTTGGAGACTAGCATAGCACTATTCAAAAGGTCGTGGTAAAATGAAGAATGAAGACCCCTGATTGATTCATTAATTAAGTGTGTCTAGATACGTCAATCTGGATAATATAGATCAGTTGATAGATTATCCTCAATTATGGAGATGCATTTTGATTTCAGCCTGAACTAACTTTTGATAACACCCCAAGTCCGATCCTTGGCCTTGGCTAGTTGCTGTGGCAACCCGATGTTTTGCCTTGCTCGCAACACATTCCGCAAGCCTCTGTCCAAGGGCAGTATGAGACACACATGCAACCCTCACACATCACACCTCACACACACTCACACCATGATAGGATGCTTGAAATAGTCTGTGTCGTTGCTGTAATCTAAAGTCATTTTCACGGATGTGAAACCCTGTTCTTCAATTTTGTTTGTTTTGATCAGTTTACTTTGTGTGGTAATCACACTAATGTATGCCTGATTGCAGTGCACCTCACAGGACTATAATTTTCATTACAAATTTGACAAGCAAATTATTTTTAAAAGCAAAACAATGGAATAAAAAACATGGGGATTTCGTCATTACATTTCAGACACAATGCAAAAGCAATCTTAGCCCAACTGAAGACGCTTGGGAAAGGACGCAGCTGTACGTACATGCATGCAGAATATGACACCACAAAAACACTTTGTCTCTCTGTGGACTTTTGAAGGGAGGAATGGCATTAAGGAAAAGGGGAGGCAGAATGGAGAAGTGCATGGAAAGGACTGGCAGTGATTGAAAAAAAGGTGGAGAGCTTGCGTGCAGGTGGATTCTTGGTTTCCTCATGGGGTAGTTTGTGTGCGCCTTCATGTGTTGCAGTTGCCCACTGTGAGTATATGAACAATACCCTGTGAATACCATTTTCCCTCTGCTCATTATAGAACTCAGGTTATCAAACTCAAGGCCCAGGGGCCAGATCTGGCTTGCTATATCTTTTTATATGGTCCGCGAAAGCAAATCAAACATGTGAAATTCCATGATGCTTGCTAAAATATGGACCAAAATGTCAAATTCTCATATGTAACAAATAAGAGATATTGTAAGCATTTTATTCTTACCAAAACCCTCATTACAGTAACTTAAACCATTATTCTTGAGTTCCTCGTATGGTTTCACAGTTATAATGGCCCTCCAAGGGAAACGGTAACTACAGTGTGGCTCGTGACAAAAATGAGTTTGACAGCTCTGTTTTAGAATGAAGCAACCTGCACCTGTCTGGTTTAAAGTTTAGGTAACTAACATGTTTCCCCCACAGTTTGTGTTCATAAAATATAGATTCAAAATATACAAGTGGTGAGTTGCTTTGACAGTGAAGAAGGAGGATTTGGTAGATTTATTGTGATTCGACGTGAGCCAAACAAAAAGGCCAGTAGCCAAGAAGCAGAGATGGAAAATGAATATACTGAAGAACAAAGTAGCAACTGAAAGTCCCCTTCTTCAGGGACATACACGTGACAACAAGATAAATTAGATCACCAGGCGAGTCTTGAGGCTTGACCGCGTGGCAGGGGGAAAAGCAGCAACATGGCAAGCCACAGTGTGACAATCAAGGCTCTTCCAGCACAAAACAACGTGAGAAACTGGTTAAATAGGCTGCCACCTGTTCAAGCTAATGTGGCACAGGTGAGGGGGTGAGTCTCCGCCTCTGAGTTTGGTCCCGCCTCCTGCCATACTTCAGCACTGTAGAGAGGTTGAGGAGCAGGAGTTGGCAGAGCAAAATGGCAAAGGCGAAACAAAACCCATCCATGCATGCATTTTTTGATCCACTTATCCTGACAAGGGCTGTGAGGCATGCTGGAGCCTATCCCAGCCATCTTCGGGCAGTGGGCGGGGGATACCCTGAACCCGTTGCCAGCCAATCGCAGGGCACACAGAGACGAACAACCATCCGCGCTCACAATCACACCGAGGGACAATTTAGAGGGCTCTATTAACCTGCCACGCATGTTTTTGGAATGTGGGAGGAAATCAGAGTACCTGGAGAAAACCCACACAGACATGGGGAGAGCATGCAAACTCCTCACCAGGCCACCGCGAAACAGAACCATGATGTTTTTACATAATTTGAAAGACTGACCACTAGTTTTGATATGTGGAGTATATGTTTAGTTTCTAACTATTTACTGTTTGTTTATGGACTTGAGGTGAGTAAAACAGTGGGGTCTTGGTAGCAGAGATACATGTTTCTGCTGTTTAAGCAGCTCCTGCAGACTCAATTTCGCCCAGCAACTGTTGCTCTCCAGTCATGATTTTAAGCCCAGTTAAGTAACAATGTGGTTTCAGTAAGGGCTTCTGCAAAGAAACTGAAATGTGCAAAGTTCAAAAACATGACTTGCAGTGGTGAGCCCGTGATGGAAAGTCGAAGAAGGTTTAACACACACTGTAAATGATATACCATCATGGCTACTCATGTGCTTAGTCGTTTATTTTACTTTATTTATTTTAATTCCTTCCGGAAGCAGGCCGTCATTTCATTTTTCCAAAAGAATGGGTTTGTGTGCAGAGTTAAAGAGCCTCCCAATACAACTGCATCAAAGCATGTAGACAAAAACGTTAATCTCCTCCCTCAAAGACTGGTAGTGTAGTGGTTCACAAAGCTGACCATTCTGTTGGCATGTGATCAACTCTGACTCAAATATGCTCTTAATAATTGAGAATTGATCATTTTGATCAGTCCAGACTCCAAGATATTGATAAGGCCCCTCCCAGGACCAGCTGAAATTTCTTGTAGACGTACTGCTGTATTTTTCTATTTTGGTTAATAACAAATTAAGTTATTTACTGCAAACGTAAATTCAAACTTACAATTCTCCTAAAAATGAAATCCTCTGAAGCGCCAGGAGCAGGCACACAGTGGGTGATTGGTTACAATGTCTGCCTCACACTTTATAGTTTCTAGTTTCTGGGTTTGAATCTTTGCTGTAGCCCTCATGATGGATTTTTATATTTTCATAGAATAACTAAAGTCTCTGAATTGTCCATGTAAATTCTAAATATGTTCTATACACGTACGTGTATAATCTACACACGTATGCTGACACTTGTCCGCGCTCTGCAATCGGCTGGCAGTCTTGGGCTGACCCTGCCCAAATTCCGCAGGAATAGGCTTCAGCTCACCCACAACCCAGTTGAGAATAAGTCATATCGAAAACGGATGGATGGATGTTTTAAGTAGGACAGCACATGCAGTTCTGAGCTCTCTTTGATAGCCCCTGCCGTTTTGCTCTCTCTCACCTCCTGTTATTTTCATCTTCCTCTCTGTCACTTCCCCTTTCCTCCACACTGATCAAAGCATCAATCTCTTCATGTCTTACTTCCCCATGTCTTTGCTTCTTTATCCTTCATGGTTCTCCATATTCTCTGACTTCGCAGTCTGCACCTCCCTATTTATATATTGACTCTGATTTTTCCATAGACAGTTGTATCTATTTCTGCCTATGCTTCAAATAAATGTACTTATTTACATGACGAAGTTCCATCTCTAAACGCCTTCTTAAAATTAATGTGAAATATTAAAGCAGATTCATGTGTTGAGGGCATGCACAGCGAGACCAGGATCAGAAGAGTTAACCAAAGAAATGCAGCTTCATGAATGTGAGTGAGAATGAACTGTATCCTAGCAACAGAAAGAACTGTGATCTCACACCTGAGATTTACTGATTTTGGTTGGAGTGTGTGTTCGTTAATGTCTCTGTGTTTACTTCGACATGTATTATACGCTACATGACAAGCAATAATCAGAGAAGGGCTTTTGTGTTTGAACTTGAGACTAGAATACAGAAAACTGCCAAATACAGTGACGCCACTCGACTGTAGGCTGCTTTTGAAACACTGGATTGGATTGAGTGCTTGTTTCACAGCCCTTCTTTGTTTTGTTTTTTTTCACAACTGCGGGCATCTCTGTGTGGAGCCAGATGCATTTATGCTTTCTGCCTTCTTGTTTGTGGATGTGGATATGAATACACTGGTGTGTTTCTGCCAGGCATGGAGATAAACTGGCAGCAGAGCACACTGGGACCGTTTCCAGTCTCCAGTGACCTGGATAGGATGGATAGTTTAGAAAATGGGTTGAATACCTGACATTGTGATTTTCCTTGAATACTTATGCATGACATTTAGACATAGGTTAAAGGTTGTTTTGTATGCCTGCAGCATGGCAGCACGACGACTCATTGGTTTGCCCTGTTTCCTCACAGGAAGAAGAGAAAACCCATCCAGTCTTGGTTCAGGCCTTTCTAGTTTGCTTATTTTCCACATTTTCTAAGGCAATTAGTGAATAGTGTTTCACCCAGGCAGTTTAGGATCAATTCCCACTTATTGTCCCATTTAGAATTGCACTTCAATTGACTGTCGTGTAGGATGTTGTCTACTTTTTGCCCCAAGTCAGCTCCCGCGACCTTGCACAGGATAAGCAGAATAGAAAATGATTGAATTGATGGCTGCAGTCTGCTGGAAGACTGTCACTCAGTGCATGGCACAATCACATTGTTCTCGGGGTTTGTTCAAGTCCTTTGGCCAGACTGAAATCCCGCAACAATTTCTCGGTACATACAAAGCCCTGGAATTCGGAAAAGCCCTCTGAGCCTTTGTAAGAAAAAAAGCCTCGAACTTCACTCATCCCCATGACTTTGACCATAGCACGATCATGAATTTCTTTTCTTTTTGTGACCTTCTAAAGCCTTTTAGATTATTACTCTTACAAACTTTTCCTGTATTCATGACAACTGTATTGATTGATACTTTGTACTTGATGCCATTTAGTAATATACATCTTTTAGCTTGATGCTTTTTCAAAAAAGGATGACAGCTTTGTGTGTGTGTGTGTGTGTGTGTGTGTGTGTGTGTGTCTGCATGAATAACCCTGTTCATCATGTCAAAGTGCATAACATCAGAAAGGCTCTGAGGTTATTGGGAACAAACACCATGAAACCATGCATGACTCCCGCTGCACAGTTTACCCATAAACCCTCTGAAACTTCCTCAGACACACACACACAGTCACAGTCTCGCTTACTTCCCGCACTGTTTACCAGAGTGGTGCTGCCAGCGTCATATGACTGGCACATGGGCCTGCCAAGCCACTGCGCTGAGAATAGGACCATGATGCCTTGCTGTTTTCGCCCCCAAGGCCGGTGAACATCAGCGCTGGTGTGCCAAACACTGCCTTCTAAGAAAAACACCAGACTTGCAGATATTTCGTCACGGATTCACAGACTTCCTGGATAAAACGAAAACTTTTAAAGCCTCAGTTATCAACGTAAGGCTTTAGTGTCAAGTAAAAAAATAAATAAATCTAATCTAAGTTTGAAATGTTTTAAAGCATTGTACAGCGCTTTGAGTTGCATTTTTATGTATGAAAAATGCTAAATAAATAAAGTCTGACCGATTCATTGATTGATTGATTGATTGATTGATTGATTGATTGATTGATTGATTGATTGATTGATTGATTGATTGATTGATTGATAAAAAGGAGAACGTGATTTTGTCCGTGATATGATTTTCCCGTTTGCAGTGGTAAGATATTGCAGAGTTGAGGTTTTTCTGTTTGGCCCCTTTCTTTTTCTGCTCTTGTGAGATGTGTTGCTGGTTGTTTTTACACATTCTTCCTGATGATCTTTTTTTCGTATATTGAAAGCCCTCTCTGTTGTTTTATTGCATGTTATGTGAGGTATTTCGTGTATTACATTCCAATTATTGTCCGGATATATTCTGTCCTCGGGGTAGCTGCTACTGTTGTACACCCCAAGCCGGCTTAGCTGGCTACGTGCAGGAACATCAGCTGATAAAAGGACACGTCACAGCGCTCAGCTGACAACTTCTGAAGAAGGCAGCAGTGAACATGGAAATTGTACCGTATTTTACGGATTATAAATCAGAGGGGGTTTTTTCATAGTTTGGCCGGGTTGTATTTATACTCTGGAGCGACTCGTGTGAAATTCTTAACACATTATTATCATTTATGTATTGTCTTTTCACATATCTGAATAACTCTTAATATGTTACATGAACATAACAGGCGCATTCTCAGTTCGTTGTTTACGCGTCATGTTAAGTTAGCATTTCATACACTTATTCAGCCTGTTGTTCTCTGTTTTATTTTTATTTTAAACTGCCTTTCAAAATGACATGTCTGTTCTAGGTGTTGGATTTTATCAAATACATTTCCCAAAAAACTGTGACTCATACTCTTTTTATTATGCATTTTATGGCTGGTGCGATTTATACTCCGGAGCAAAATACGGTAAATGTAAATACAAACACAAACCGTATTGTCTTAAGAAAGGAAAAACAAACCGTGGGGTTTGAAATGTTAAAAAAAAAACAACCTTTTGTCATATTTTATGAAGCAGTCTTAATGAGTTCACAGTAGTATATAATAAATATGATTTATGAGAAAAATCAGCCGTCTCTGGCCACATCTTGTGCCTTTTGTTTGATAGGCAACACATCACTGTGCCAGAGGAAAAATAACCAAGAGACAGTGAGAGAAATCAAAGGTTTGACTTATGAGGTGTCAATCACTCTTGTGGGCACACCAGCCCCGTAATCTGCAGACCTGACCTTATCGTCACAGAAAAGCAACTTTTTCGTAGTGAACTCTTGCCATAACACTCAGGGGTCAATTTTTGTACACAACGCATCTGCGACAGGCAAAGTGCAAACAGCACCTCATTTTCGTGCCAGAGCAAGGCTTGCTCTGTGTGTTTACCAATTTGGGAAACGGATCTCTGCAATAGTGACACTTTGGTGGCAGAAAATGGACGTGTGCTGGATTTAATTCATAAATATGTGAAATAGATTCATTGAAAGAATTCTTATTCGTATTCTTTTTTTTTTTCAACTATGACACTGGCTGGCACAGCTATGGGGGTGCACACAAAGTATCAGAGGGAGTGGGGAGTCTGCAACTGCCCATTTCTCAGCGCAAATGTTTTGGACCCTTATGTGCCTGCTTCACCCATGTTGTGACTGCGCCACGAGGAGAATGAGAGGAGGTGCTGTCATAGGCCATGACCGAGGTCTGCTGGCTTTGACCAATCCCCCAACAGCGCAGACCTCATTCAGATCTGCTGGTCTGCACTCATCTGTGAAATTATAGGATGTAATCCGTCTCCGTGCAGAGTCACGCCACGCAGTATTTACTGTCATGAAGGTGAAGTCCTAAATGTTATCGATTTTGAAGATGTCTTTTTTGAGAGGGCCAAAGGTTTGGTCATCATGAGTGTGCCCACGAGTGTGTGACAGATGACACCTTGTAAGTCACGTCTTTTGTCTGAGATTGGTTGTTTTTCACGCTTTGGTTTCTTGTATATCAAATTTGCAGTGCTGGACGTGTCAGTCAACTGTTTTTCGCCAGCGAATTATGTTTGTCACCGTCCGTCGTCATTATTTCAGGCCGGCCCAGTCTGTTGCTCTGTCATCGTTACTTTTAACATCCTTCCTCATCGCTAAATTACATTACATCATAGTTCTTTGGGGACAATCAGTGTTAAACTGTTGAAAAGGGTAACAGCACATAATTTAATTCATCGAGAAACAGTTTGGACCACTTCACATCATTAAAAAATAAAATAAAATTTGTAATAATAATAGTCTTGGTCTTTATACTTTTATTACTCCACTCCTGCTTCTCATCCCCAAAATGCCCATCGTCTTTTCTTCGGGTTCATGGCGGTCTGGGGATAGATGAAAATCGCTTCCGTATGCGGCTACTCCGTCAGTGTTTCGAAGTTGCCATTAGTCATCACCCCGCTAAAATGGGAGTCGATCAGTGATGGACGGACAGACACTCCGTTGGTACTGACGGATAGGTGTATAAATGCCCACCTCAGACAAAAGATACGGCCGGAGACTTTTTTTTTCCAAGCTCTTATTTATCATGTATTACTATGAAGCGAAAATGATCGTTTTAACAGATGTGACAAAAAAGTGTAGTTTTTTTTAAACTATGGTAAACTTCCCGTTAATTTGGCTCCTAAAAAAGCAACGTGTATCAAGTGGTATTTTCTCCAGAGTTGAGTGAAAGTTACCTTGGGGCTGGAGCACTGGTGCTGACAGATTTAATGCAGGCTGTAATCTCTTGAGAGAGACACACATTTGAAAGTATTTCCCTTGGCTATAATTGTGATAAAATGATGGAGGTGTAAGACAGAGCCCAGGGAGGAGTAGAGATTCATGGGAGATTGAGTCCTCAGGGTGCAGCATATTGCTAATCCTTGCAAGTATTTCTGTTTTGAGATCTGAAGTCTGTTTAATTATTTTCTGTACTTTACGTTAATAATTAAGCCAAGGTACAAAAAGATTATTTTAGATATATGCAATGTCAATGCATCCTTCATTTGGTAAACCAACACAAAACTGACACAGGAGCCGGATTAGGCCTTTAACATAATGGCACTCAATTCAGCACAGACCGCTGCCAACTTCCATCCATCCATCAATTTTCAATCGTGCCTTTGCTTACTGGAACCGTGGGTGAGCTGGAGCTGATCCCAGCTGACATTTGCTGAAGGGCGGGGTACACCCTAGACCAGTCGCATCTGCCAAATTAACCATCCTAATTTAGACCAGAATCAGTATGCTCAGTGGTGTTCACAGACAGAAACAAATCAATTTGTCTTTCTGTCATACCAAAGCTTCACACCTGATTACATCCACTCGTCATCTGCCAGCTCAAGTATGGAAGTGTTGCAAATGCTGCGATGCAAATCATAGATGTATTCATTCTGACCTTACCGTATTTGTGTTGTGTGTAGTAGCGCAGGAAAATATAGTCATCTTGTTAATTATACCTCTCTTAAAATAGACACTAATGTAATTACACCATACTTATGTGGCTGCTTGGTGGCTTCTGCTATGGTCGAAAATTATGCTTTGAACCTTATTTGGGATCTGGATGTGGCATACATATAGTTGATGACAAAAGTCTTGGGACACGCCCATTAATCGGTTAATTATTCAGTTAGGAGTTGTGCTAAATGCCTTAATTCTTAATTAAAATAAATTCTGTAGCCAACCAATCGTTTGTTGACTCTTCTACAAATGAACAGTTTGGAGAAGACCCTTTTCTGTTCCAGCATGTCTGTTTACCAGTGTACAGAGCAAGGTCCAGTTGGGTGTGTTTTAGTGTGAACCGTGTACAGGATCAGCGGTGTGGTAAATGACATGTCATGACAGAACATGAGAGCCCTGACCGTAACCTCAACAAACACTGTTCTGATGGTTGTGTACGGTCCCCCATTGCTCCACGGGTTTTCGCCATATACTGAACACTACGTTCTGTCAACTAAGGCTGAGATTTGTTCATATCCCTCCCGTAAGAGCGTTAGCCACATGCTCCGCAATACTGTCATAGCAACTAATCTACCCATCACAACTGCACACCAACTCAACTGTAAACATGAAGACGTAAAGTGGCTTTGTTGTTGCACTCACCAAGTATTAGCCCACTTGCACTACAACTACACGCACAGTCTTTAAGCGTCAACCTCAATGCCAGTGCCCAGTACACAGTGGACGCCCATAATCACAGTACAGTGGACAGAAGACGAAGAAGATCAAGTGAAAACGGAGTGTATGTGTGTATGGAGGGGTGAGAAGAAGGTAATTGAGGATTTTGACTTGCTGCGGTGAATGGCACTTTTGAAAAATTGCAGACAGATGCATCTGCCTTGGTCTTTTTGACTTCTGTTCCCCTTTGCATTTTTTTTGAGTGTTCTATTTTTCCTTCTTAGTGACGTACACATTTCCCTGTGCGCAGAGTCACATGTGATTTTCAAACAGCAAGAAGGCAACGTATAGGTTTTAATGTTCCTGCTGTGGCCTGTAGATTTAAATTATGAAGAATGTTTTAATCTATATTTGATGACCACCTCTTGTTTTGATACCAGGCATTTTACAGAGTACAACGGTAGATGTGTGTTTTTGTGTCTTTGTGCACATGTGTGTGCATGTGGGTGTGTGTTGCTGTCGCCCTGTGCACACGAGTATATGGGTGTGTGCCAGTGTGTGTCCCTGTCTGTTTGCTTGAGGGTGTCTTTCAAGATTTTCTTAATAGGAACAGAAAGGTTGCATCGAAATGGAACTTGAATTGTGACGGTGTATTTTGATGCTGGGAGGTCAGCATTGAGAATGGGTGCCTGTTTTCATAAGGAGCTCTTTTCATTGGGGAAGAGAAAAATGTGCAATGATAGATGACTGATTCCAAGCGAATTCATTTGATTCGGCTTTCATCAAACAATGGAACAAAAAAAACTGGCATTAGCGGATAAATTTCCACATTGTTTCCTGCCTAAATAGGAGCCCACTGCCAGTCAGTCACAGAGACCGGATTGCAGTGCGCGTTTTCAAAGACATCAAAACTTGCTGAAGACTTTTGACCTGAGGAGGTCCTGTATGTGCTTTTAAGTGGCAAATCAGAAATTGAGCCAATACATACCTCTCAGTGCCAAAGACGTTTTCCAGTGCAGGAGGTGTTACCGTAACACACGAAAAAGCCCAAATCTTGAATCTTATTAAATGTATAAAATACAACTAAACACCATTACCTCTACACTCCATGTGTGATGTCTGCAGATAAGGAGAAAACAGATAACCAACGTGGTGCCCGTAAGCATCAAGTAGCCCCTATGGATCACAAGTGGCCTGCGTGTCTGTTCTGAAAATAGGTCATCAATGAGAAATGTTGTTGAAGTGATCATTTAAAAATGTAAGCACTTGCAGGGAATATAGAATTAAAGTGTGACGTAATGATTATTAATATTGTGATAAATCATTACTGTGATGATTGACTTCACATATATGAACGTTATCAATGATGAATAGTAACATTAAATCTAACATAATTTGAAGAGATTTGTTATTAAGTGTGTATTAAACGGGTAGCCCTTTGTGTCAATCATTACGGAAGAAGGAATAGTATTCTTTGCTGGTGGAAGATGATTGACCTGGGGTGCAATCAGGACAGTTTTGAAACGCACCTTTAATTTACAATGAGTTACATTCAGTCAATGCCGTGTGGGTGTATGCCAGTTCTAAAGGGAAACCATTTATATAAAAATTAAGATTTCTTAAAGAAAAATGTATTGAGTGAACACTGATCACAGCTTGGTGTGGGACGAATCCCAGAAGGGGGAAAAAAATCCTCACCATAAGGCTAAACCCATTTTTAATCATTTCATTGTAATTTTTTTTTTTTTAATTGTCGGTAGGAGAATGAAAAACAACTGATTAAAATCTCAAATGTGTTTCATAATGAAAAAAAATAATAATTCAGAGATTTTATTTTCAAGCCATATCAGTACGTTTTGTTGTCAAGTTACAGCACTTTGCAAATAAGTCTTGTGTTATGCTTTTGAAGACTATTTTTGCTAAACTCCTCACACAAATACGACAACCTACCATCAAAGTGGCAAAACATTTTAGTTCCCTTGCAAAAACAAATAAGTCGTGCTTAAGTCTTCAAGCTTCTCCAAGCTCTTGTAAAAATTGTATTTTTATATCAAACAATTAGCACTCGCCATCCTATTAGTAAGTCCACAAAGCGCCAACGACACTCATGAAAAGAATGAAAAACACGTCCGGCTTTTGCTTTCTCGGTGCACAAGGTAGGCTGTCAGGTTGGAGTATCCAAATTTCAAGGGTTTTTCTTAAAGGTGTTGACTGTATGTACTGTAAAACATCAAGACAAACACAAAGCAGTGTTCATTCCATGTCAGAACACACATTTTTTTAAAAAACAGCAATTTCAAAGAGAGATAAAAATCTCAGTCCACATCTTGTCATCTTTCTGGGTCATCCCATGGTTGATTACATGGTCCACTATTGTAACACTGATAGGCTCATTCATTCTATGACCTACTCGCCTTCTTGTCAACCTTCTTCTCTCCGTCCAGCTTTTTCACCTCCACATATTCTTCCTTGGCCTCCTGTATATTATCTCTCTCCCTGCTCCCTCCATTGTACTTCACACAATTGTTTACCTGTGTGTGTGTGTGTGTGTGTGTGTGTGTGTGTGTGTGTGTGTGTGTGTGTGTGTGTGTGTGTGTGTGTGTGTGTGTGTGTGTGTGTGTGTGTGTGTGTGCCTGTATGTATATGTTTGTGTTTTTGTGTTTGTGGTGTTATTGTGGCATTTAAAAGCCAGTCAATGCCCTGCTGACTACCGCTGCTAATTGAAGGTTAGCAGATAACCATCAGCATGACACTCCCTATCTCTATCACTCTTTACCCTGCCCTTCCCTGTTGCGGTGAGTGGTGGATCTACGCTGTATTTTCAGCTGCATCGTGACACAGTGTTTACACTCCACTATATGACCACGCACATTTGTACAAGTCTACTTTGTCGACGTGTGCTTTTTCAGCATAGCACTTTTGCAACGATGAGTGCATGGCAACAGTAATCTCTGTCTTGAGGCACACACACGCGCACACACTTTCTGTATATCACGTGATCAAAACGATCAGCGAGCGATAAAAGCCTGACATTTAAAATTGATCCTCAGCTTACTGTTCAATGATTAGCAATTAATTATTTGGCAAATTTGGGGAGGAATAAGTTTCCATATTGTTGCAGCTTTCACGTGACGTGTTTGGATGACATTATATTATGTTTACATTTCCTCCATAATTCCTGAAAAAATGCTAGCAAATGCAACATCTCATGCAAACAAGGGAAATACATAACATTTATTGTGCAAGATTTGCATAATCTGCAAGTGATTTTGCAGCCAGTAGATGCTGCAAATGGTGTGTGTGTGTGTGTGTGTGTGTGTGTGTGTGTGTGTGTGTGTGTGTGTGCGTTATGTGGAATCACTTATCACAATGCAATGCAATGTCAGTCTTTTTCAGCATGCACGTGTGTCCTGATTTGTGTGAAAGGAAAAATGAAGCACTGCCGGTGCTTCAGCCTGCTGTTGCTACGGTAACAGGGACACCTGGGAAGAAGGATGCAAGGGGAGGGACACATGCTGGAGAGAAAATAAAGGGCAGATATCGGAAACATAAGAGTGGAGGGCAAAGGAATATCACTGATACAGAAACACAATGCTGAGACTCGTGCTCATTTTGGATAATGTTTTTGTGTCCAATTTGAATACATAGTATGTTTCCCTCTCTCAACACTTGGGTGGCCCTCTGCTTCATTTGTCTTCAATTATTAACTTCATAAAAAGCTGCAGCTCTCCGTTCATAAATAATTGAAGCTCAAATGGAATGTCCCCTGTGAGGGGTGTGCAAGCAGGGTGGTTTTGAGTCGAGAGTGGCTTAAAATATAGTATATTCCTGCTTGGAAAGAATCCTTGTCCAGTTCATCTTTCTTCCATGCTGGCCTTTACACTGATGAGCTCAACTTGACCTATATCTGTCCCTTTTATAACAGCGTTATTCAGGTTCTTTTTAATATATTAATTTTAATAGTTCAGTGTTCTTCTGTACTTTCTGTCCTTTTGCAGTGTGCATCTCATCTCCGTGTCTGTTTGCAGATGTTTATTTTTAGTTCGATCATATGAAGACACTGACATTAGTTCTGAAGCTTGTGTTCAGTGGTGTCGTTATATGAAGCTAACGTTTGGTGCGCCCATATCTAAAGGCTAAATTCGAAGAGGGCAGTACAATGTTCATTGTCTTGGTTGCATTTTGTTTTTCTTCTTACCGTTTAGTAAATAAAACATGGTGCTTCAATTAATCTGTTCCAACAGGAACAGATTAATTGAGGGACACATATTCAAACTACATAGTGACATTTTTAGTTTGTTTGTTTTTCCCTGGGAATCCTGCGAGATTCCCACAAGATGCAAGTCAACTTTACCTTTATTCACAGGATTGGGATGGCGATAGATAGATAGATAGATAGATAGATAGATAGATAGATAGATAGATAGATAGATAGATAGATAGATAGATAGATAGATAGATAGATAGATAGATAGATAGATAGATAGATAGATAGATAGATAGATAGATAGATAGATAGATAGATAGATAGATAGATAGATAGATAGATAGATAGATAGATAGATAGATAGATAGATAGATAGATAGATAGATATTGTGCCTTTGATCCAAAAGACTCACAACACACGCACAACAGGATGTTAGGATGATACAAGCATGCACTGACGGCCAACTTAACGGAGCAAAGTTTTTGCTTTAACACAGGGAAATGAGCCCAAACCCCAAACTCCTTTGCCATGGTAGTCGGCCATTGGCCTGGGAGGAGAGGGCTGCCTGGTTCGTGGCCACCATGGACTGCCTCTCCGGCAGCTGTGAAAGCGTGCACATCACATCACTCGGAAGAATCTAGAAAGCTCACACTTAGGCTACGTTCACGCTGCATGCATGGCATGATGCCCAATTTAGATTTTTTGTTAAGGTTGATACTTTTTATGAACCACTTCACATTACAAAAAAAATAAAATATAAATGTTTCTTCCCATGTTAACAGCATGTGCCTGTGAAGCTTGCATGTGCACAATACACTGCCTTGTGGCACAGTGTTTATGGAAGTAAATATGGTCCCACATGTTCTCTTTTTTTCTATTTGCAACTTCCCAAGTGTGTTCGTGCCTCCCACCTGAAACCCTTTTGAGGAGATGAGGAAATTGACAGAGGAGTCAGGCAAGACGAGTAGGGACAGTTTTTGCAGAAATGAGAGGATCTCGCCTTGTTCACTGCAACTAAACAGAACAAGGCACCATTAACTTGGCTCACAAATCAAGGCCTCTGCGGCTCAACTATGACTTTTCCACATACTCTCTCTACTTAATGCTTTATGTTTCAAGCGGAATTCAATTCAACTCAAATTTTATCCCCGTTGTTACTCTTCATAAATGTGCCCCCCCCACGCCCACCTCCAACCCCTCGTGCACAGCGCATAATTGAAGTGGATCGTGATTATGTATAAAGTGTTGATTTGTTGCATATGTACTAGTTGAATGCAAATACCGTGTAGAATCATCAAAACGTTTTTATTTTCTCATGTGGCCACTTGAGAAAATAGCATTCTAGTTACACACCTTAGAAACAGTTGGTCGGTTTGGCGTTTTGTGCTTGAACTGACTTAATATTTGCTGGTGCCCAAGCAGATATTTATCAGGTCTAGAGTATCTTCTTTTGACCACAAACTGTTTTCTGCTGCTTTGTCCACCAACTGCTTTTGTCGTCTGTCTGTTTGTAGAACAATTGTTAATGTTTATCTCCTTTTGGTGACATGCATGAGTGCGACCTGTCCAGAGTACAAGTCAGTTGTATTTGTGGGATTTTTGGAGGGGGGGGGGGATCAGCTACGTGACACATCGGACAAAAATCGGAAATTACATGCTGTTACGAACGTAGACTTCGATAAATTTACAAAGTACAGAAAATGATCGAGTTGAGGAATTTGTCTGAGATTTTTAAACTTTAAACTTTTCTTTTTCCTGTATCGCTTTCCTCATTTATCCGTTTTCGGTTTCAGCCAAGAATTTTAAATTCGGTGTATCCCGATGTGGTATTCAGATGTCTTTTCTACCTCTTTGCGATTGGCTGGCGACCAATCAAAGAGGTACCCCTGATTCTGGCCCAAAGTTCAAGTGGGATAGGCTCCAGCTCACCTGCGACCCTAATGAAGACATGTACGATAGAAAATAGATGGTTTTGTAGATCATTTCAACCATCCTCTGAGATCCCAGTCTGCAGGATGATGTCTTCTGATTGATTGTAATTCATCCTCAAATCCCTTTTATTCAAGTGTTGCAAAGTGCTGCTTCTATTGATCAGATGGTAAAGAAAAAAGAAAAGCTTGTGTGAGTGTGTGTGTGACAAAGAGAACTGGCATTGACATAACTCGGGGCCCCGACATGTCTGGACCTTTAATGGAAATCTTGTTGGAGCCTATTTTTTTCCCCTTCCCGTGCTCATCTACTTCCTGCTTTCTGTCACTCGTCCTCACCCGCAATCAAGCTTCCAACGCAGTGCCCCAGTTTACATTGAAGGTTAGCTTGAATTTGATCTGAGTGCATCAGCAACCATCAGCATCTTCAGGCAAGTCAAGGGAAACTGAGATTGTTATAGCAACATTTGTACAAATGTCAAATCAAAAGTGCTTTCCAGAGGGAACTGCTTGAATGTTATCAACTCATCTTATGTCACTGCGTCAAAGATCAGCAGTTGAAGACAAGATATCATTTTGTTTACACCCATCTTTTGCTATTTGTGTCCTTAAACTCATTCAAATGGGCCGAGTAAAAGACAGAGTACTTCTCATTATCTTCCTGTTTGTGCTTTTTTTCCCCCTCTGGCATGATGATCATTGGGAAGGAAAGGTGCCATTATCTTTTTTTTTTTCAGTCTTCAGTCAGAGTGCCGAATGCTTGTGAACACAACGCACAAATGGGTAACCATTTTAACCCTGTTCACATGGTCTCTAGCATCGATAAATCAAAAGGAACTCTGGCGACACGTTTTATGACCGTTTACAAATGCATACGACTGATGTGCAAACACTTGCCACTGCCAGCGAGCCAAAGGATTTGCAAAGACATTTTGCAATTTCTCAAAACTACTTACAAGAAAAACTGTTTGCGACAAGCCGTAACGCTTGTGAACATTTTTGCAACCTTTTAGGAACCGTGAGAAACCCCCCAAATTCACTATGTTGGCAAGCATTCTCCGCTCAGTGAGATACGGGCTTCAGGATCTGAAATTACACGTTGAGACTGATATTCAAAACTTGTGTAGCTCTGCGTGCGTGCGGATAAGAAGTGTGAATAGTCATGTCAAGCTGTGCTCACATTCGGTTGGTATACCTTAGATTTGTACTCCAATCGACTTTATAGGCAATTTCACGGTATAATAAGAGCCAATGAAAGAATGGTGCCATTTACAAGGATAATAATGTTCAGTTTTAATTGTGTATTGATTTGACAATATGTGAATATAGTTTGCAGTAGTGTACATCTGCACTGCAAGACTCTTCTTGAATTGATCGGTGACAGTATTTGAAGATTCTGAACGGTGAAATATGAGGGATGGAATTCACCTCAGCGACAGCACATTGACCTTTTTTCAATGGCATGTATTTTAAAGGGAATGAAGCACTCACTATTTATGCACCAAACATATCTTACCTACTCAAAGGGTTGTGTCTGTTAACTGGGATTTTTTTCCCTTTATCTCGGATTTGCTCAGAAAGGGTTCAGGGCTGACAATAGTTGGTCTGGTTTGCCAAGCAAGCCCCCCCCCCAAAAAAAAATCTATAACTAATGACCTAATTTTATGACGACTATTGTTTGTAACCAGCACTTCAAGACCCATCAGCATGTGGAAATGCTCCTCACAGGTGCTCTAGTGCTGATCCGTTTTTTTTTTCACCATTTAATATGATGCACTGTAATGTCAACATTCAGCCATTATTATGATGTAGTAGTGATTTATATTCTGCTGTTGGGCAGTTAGTAAGCGTGTATGGGACAGGTGTGCACCATCCCCTCCTGCCCCTTCCACACGTCAGCACGAATCTGCCGAGTCGGCCGGTGACAGTCATCACTGGCTGTGAGCAGATGTGAAATGACTCAAAACGTGGAATATGTTGTTTGGCCTTTGAGAGGCGCTTAACCTTAATACAGCGTCCGGAATGTGGAGGCCAAAAGATGCTTGAGTCGACGGGAGAATGCGCACGCTGACAGATTTGTCAGAGTCACGCCCTGATGTAAAGGTTGCTCCACCCAGAGTGCATACATTTCACGAAGATACGTAAGTGGCACACAAAAATCCACGGGAGAATCCGCGATGCCAACAAGGTGCGCAGCAGAACGCCTTACATAAGTCAATGGAAGAATCTGCACAGCCCAAAAAGGACGCAGCAGCACGTATTTTTTGACTTAAGCACAGGGGAGAATACACCCCTCTAAGAGCTGTAAAGAGTCTTTAAAGACAATACATTATTCACATTGTAAGAATCAGGTTTCAAGGTAGTTTACCCTGCTTTAGTTAAATCTGGCAAGGACATCTTTTTGACGAGGGTATATTACACAGGTTTGAGTGTTGCAATTTGATGATAGATTTCACGCCAGCCTCTCTCGGCACAAGCAGTTCCCACTCACAAGGTTTGTTACAGTCAATGTGCTGCTGAGTCAAAGTACTGTAGAGGCAATAAACACTGAAGTACCAGGCTTTTTTTTTCTCAAGAGGGTGACACACAACTGTAGGAAACGCTGCAGGACACAGAGTAAGATTTAATGACTGTATACTCTGATGCGTTCTTTGTGAGCCTTGTGCTATATGGGGAATCTTGTATGAGTCCTGTCATGCATACGATAATATGCCTCAGTGCTCCCAGACCCCTTCTGTGTGTCTGTGTGTGTGTGTGTGTCCATAGCTGCTCTACTTTGCAAGATGACAGTTCTCAGGGAGGGAAGAGCAGAGCAGCTTGAATAGACGAGGAACAGGCTGAGTGGCTCTGAGACAAAAGGAAGAGTGTGTGCGTTCACATGTTCCTGAAGCATCGAGTCAGCCAGGCTGTCAGAGTGGAGCTGCTGCTTTCTAGGCCCACTGTAAAGATTTTGCCCAAGGCCACGCAAATACAGAAACATCTTCACACACATTTTTGTCATGGTGGAGTGAATTTCGGAGCCAGACAAGTACTTTTAACGCATTCAACCACATCACCATACCATACCATTACTTGCATTGGCTTTAAGAATAAGAGAAGCTTCCAAAAAGTCGACTTAGATCAAAACAGCTGTCTTGCTCCTCCTTGCCTCCTCTTTGATCAGTCACTCTATGCCACTAATTACCAACCAGCGTTCTGTAGAACACTAGTAAGCCAGTGGACATCACCAGGAATACAGCAGGAAATGATTCCATCTCAATTAATTTGCCAGATTTATTTCTTCATTTTGGACCAGTCTATGCCAGCAACATATAGTGCCAAGCAGAAGGAATCAATGCTCTCCCATTCACTTGCAGATGGTACAATAAACCTCGTTGACGGGTTTCAAACGTTTCCTTAGCATGACAGTACAGTATGTTGTAACCTGCTGTCAGCTCAACAGCCGTATGGTCCGTAAAATAGGCGAAGTAAGTTTCCAAATAAACAGAGACCGGACCGCCATTAATTCATGATTCATACTATTTGTCATTTTCATTGTGACAGAATGTAAAATGGGTACCACAGTTCAATAAAGGTTGGAACAACACGGATCTATGCAATAAGATGATACGCATAATTGAGTCAGTTCTGTAAGAAAGATGAGCTGATGCAGGACTTCTAAATTATGCAAATAAGTATGCTGAAATCTGCTGTCAGCTCAACAGCCATATGCAGTACGTGGTTATGTTTTGTTTTATTCGTGGAAGGAAAGATCAGGTTTTACTTTCCTTTTTCCTAGCTGTGGCTGAAAATGCTGATTTTCTAGTGAGAGAGTGAGTTGTGGGGGATTTAAGGAATTTTCGCCTCTCTCGTCACTTTGTATCCTTAAATTAACTTTTCCATAAAAACATGTCACCTGTCTCCAGGTCGGCCTCAAGTTACCACTGCTAACCAGGCTCACCAGCCACTTTCGTAAAACTCTCATGACACGTACTGACTTCTCCAATTGGATATGAAATGAGACATGATTCTCTGTATATGATCAGTTAAACTGTTACCCTGAACCAATTCCCTGTCTTCACTTTCACAGCATCATTCTATTTTCTCCCTCTCCTTTTTTTGTCTTTTTCTTTTTTTGTCACCTCAATTTGTTGTCCCTGCTGCTCTGTATCTCCCCCTCTCCTTCTGTATCGCTCAGCAAACCCCTGGTTTCTGTGACATCAGCATATTTCAGCCGTTGCATGGAAACATGACTCGAACCTTGTGTGCATCGCTAACTAGGAACTCCTTATTGTAAAACTGTGATTTGTTACTTGCTAAAGACTAAAATCGAATCAAATATTCCATTCCAGACATATCCAAATAGGGCACCACCGTTACGTGTGTTTATGAACCAGATTTGAATCAGACTCCACAAACGTAGACTCGGATGCAAGTATGTTGACAAAATGCACGTGTAACAACACAATCAATAAAATATACTGTCCAAAATCTGTTTATATAACAAAAACTGCAATATAGGGGTATCCCAAAAAAATCACAACAGTAAAATACGTACAGTATTTTAATGTTTATTTTTTCTCTGTGTTGTGGAAAAAAATGTGTATTTTGGATTGTTTTGTTGGTTGCATCTTTGGTTTATGACAATGTTTGCCTGTGTGTCATACAGTTTTCTTGCTAGTTGCAAGTAACTTTCCCGTTGATCACCGATGTCTGGTAATTCTTGTGCATACTGAAGGATTTTTGTTGCCATTTGCATTGCTTCCTTGCTGGATGGTGGCATATCATCAGCAGTTGAATCGATGCCTTGTTTTTTAAAGTTTCGTAGATTTGCGTCTTTCCGACTCCAAGTGTCTGCTGGATGTTTTTAACTTTATGTCCAGCCTCGCTCAAACGGATGCATTTCACTCGCTCCGCTCCAGTCATTACAGTTCTTCTACGTTGCGATGCCATGATCTACACGACGTAAGTGAATATATTTAGAGAAAAATGGCACAAAGCCGACAAAGTACAAATAAAGGTAAGGAAAATACAAACGGGAATCGATTGTCTCAAAAGGGCAAGAGAACCAAACAGTCCTGAAGTAGTGGCTTGATTGAGATACAAGACAAGTGCGCAGCTCAAGGGAAACACCCACCGCTCGGATGAAACTCAAAAGAAAAATAGACAGAACATGACACACATCCTCCAGATGTAATGTCTTGGTGTCTTTTTTTTTTTCCAATACCATGTCAGTGACAGTGGGTGGTGCCCTACTAAATTTTGAAACTAGCAGTCAGTGTTAAGAACTACCCATTGGTAGTCTCAAACATAGGATTTCTTTTGATGCTTGACAAAATAAAGATTTGGAAATGCATGCAGTAATGTGGCTGAGCTGTGCTTGGTGCTATGTTTGGTTTGAACTTAACAACCTCTCTGCTTTTCCAAATTCAACAGAGCAACATCCTCCCGATGTTTCATGTGGGCTTACATATATTTGGCCGTGTTTGTGCTATGCGTGTTTCTGAGTGTAGATTCTGCTAAGAAAAGCAGGGTGTTAGCTCAGTGGCGCTTCTAAGTTTAGACGGTGTATGAGAAGAAAGATACACTGAAACGATGAAGGGCTTCAGGAGATTTGTACAAATAAAGAGGTCAGAAATGGAAGGAAAGAGAGGGAGCACACACTGGAAAACAGCCAAGAAAGAAAAGGTGGAAAATATGAACAGAAATATGAGAGTTGGTAGGTATGTAGGTAAGTTGGTATTTTTCTGTGATGTTCACCCTCTGCTCGGAGTTTTGCGCTTCTTCCAGCTGACCTGGTGATAGACTTCTGAATATAAATTATATTTGATTCTACATTTATCCTAACAGTGGACCATGGGACAAAGCTAGGATACCCAGACAAAAGGCAGTAGTGCTAGTGACCACCACAGACAGACAAAGAGATCATTCCCAGAATTTCACCATCCATGCTAAAAGCAATTTTCCCACAAAAAGCCACTCACTCAAAGAGGCATTATCAGTCATATACCACGTTTGTCTTGCATGTCATTCCAAATCTGCAAAAAAAAAGATTAGTCCTTCTTACGTTGTAGTAAGAAGGCCGGTAGTCCAGTGGTTAGCACGTCGGCTTCACAGTGCGGAGGTACCGGGTTCAATTCCAGCTCCGGCCTCCCTGTGTGGAGTTTGCATGTTCTCCCCGGGCCTGTGTGGGTTTTCTCCGGGCACTCCGGTTTCCTCCCACGTTCCAAAAACATGCATGGCAGGCTGATTGAACACTCTAAATTGTCCCTAGGTGTGTATGTGAGCATGGATGGTTGTTTGTCTCTGTGTGCCCTGCGATTGGCTGGCAACCGATTCAGGGTGTCCCCCGCCTACTGCCCGAAGACAGCTGGGATAGGCTCCAGCACCCCCCGCGACCCTAGTGAGGATCAAGCGGTTCGGAAAATGGATGGATGGATGGACGTTGTAGTACACGGCGGTATAAGGCCGTTTCCAGACTGCCAGCTAAAGCCCTATTTTTCGCCTATTCAGATTCATTCTGGATGGTTCTTTTGTCGCCTGAACAGTCACAAAGCGCATGAGATCTGATTTTTGCGAGATTGATTGAAACACAATCATCAGTTTTGACTGTCTGTGATGTCACTCCACATGACGAAAGACCCGATGTGCCAGAGCAGAGCGCGCCGATCGAATTGCGGCGCAGTAAAAATAAAAACAATTCGAGCTCATTGAAGAAATTGAAAACAGTCGCAATTGTATGATGTTGAGCACTACACCTGCTGGACGATGCCTCCATTCTGATGATGTTGCTACAATAGCCTGTCAAATGTGTCAGTGATGTGGCCCAGTCTGAGCAGGGCCAACTTTTTTTTTTTTTTACATTACTATGCATGTTAAAGTTATGACCTGTACATGGGCCAAATAAATGAGTCGAAAGCAACTACTCGCAAATAGGAAATATTACCTGCAACCCTTAGCATTGCAAAAACATGCTTCTCCTTTCTTCATAATCTGCATTTCAGATGAGGACAATCAAATTGGTTTTTAAACACACCGTTGTGGTGATGTTTGCTATCATCGAGTGTATTTTAACCATCCGCTCATAATGCCACAGAATGTGAAGCTTCACATCCACTGGTTCCTTCCTCTGTGGTGGGTGTGGTTGCAGGAAACCCTGGGAGTGTGCTGATGGAAACTCCAAAGCCTGGACCACACACACACGCGCATTGCATTCATCTGACACGTGTGCCAATGCATCTGCAGGGCAGGCCATAGGAGGGCTAAGGAACAATTAAATATTTAATCTCTTTGAGCATTCCGCAATTTGTTCCGGAGAAGGAGGGAGTGTGGGAGACAACTAAAGACAAGGGAAGAGTATTTGTGCATCAGTATCTAGTACTGCTACACAAATACAAACAAACAGTTCAGAACCATGCGGAAATGAACCTAATTTTGCAATCATTGTTTTTATATCATGGGGATCAACGTGTAGATGAAATTATGGCAATGATGATTGTGGTGAAGGAAAGGGAGAGTGCTGCAGAAGATATGGAAAGGGCACGAGAGAGAGCGAAACACAGACAAGATTGCATTCTTGGGAGATGAGGATGTCACCATGGCAACTGCATCTGAGAGTCACATGATGCGGAGGAGTGAGAGAGTGAGGGAAAAGGATAGTTGCAAGAGTGAAAAAAAGAGGTGGAGTGAGAGGGTGGGGCGTGACAGCAGACGGCAGAGGAAGGGGATGCATTTGAGAAATTATGAAGAAAAAAAATATATTTTTTTGCTGGCGTTTACAGCCAGAAGTAAAGGTGAGATGACAAAAGAGGCAGTTTAATCACGAAGAGAAATGAATGAGATGATTGAAAGAGCAAAGCCTTGCCCAAAAATAGAAAGAAGGGAAGGGGAGGAGATCGGAGGAGTAGACTGTTGGAGGACACCCGTCAGGTTTTTTTTTTCTCATAGGTATCTGCTTGGTATTGCCGTTACATGACGTACACATGCGAGATAAAATAACCTACAGTCACAAAAAATGCAATTTTGTGTACAGTATCTGTTTTTGAAATCATCAAGAGTGACCTTTTTCCAGCATGACCATGCGCATCGTACTGTCCTTTGCTGGTTTTAGGATTTATAGTGGTTAACTTCTTTTTGTATTTGTGTGATCCGAATGTTCAAAAGTGTTATACAAATGCTTTTCACGTTGTGCCCTCACCATTCTTTCATCCAAGAAACGTTATATAAAAACCAACAGCTGCAATTCACCCGGACAATTCCTCGTAATTCACTGACTGATGCTTTGTTGTTTTTCACGGTGGCCGATGTTCTTTAAAATTGCAAATCAAAAAAACATTGTTTTGGGACACCGTTCATGGTCATTACTCCAATCTGTGAAGCATCTTATAATCATATTGTAAAATAATTTCATTGTTTTAAAGCTCCCACAGGCCATAGAGAATAATATTACGCATTCAGCCCACCGACCTTCAGTGTGACGTGTAAATGCGTGATATAATGGCGGAACATAAGTGTGTGAAATGTTTATCCAGAACAAATCATATTCTGTGTCTGCTTGGACTCAAGTGAATCCAAAAACTAAAATACAGTGCAACATGAAATTCCACTGTGACCCCAGCAGAATGTTTGCTACTTTCATTTTAGCAAATTTAGTAGTTCAAACATTCATACACAAACCCCTTCATTTGTCAGACTGTGAGGCTCCTCTTGGATGAAAGAACTACGGTAATCAAGACTGACGAACGTACTTTTGTATATTTTTGTAAAGATGCTTTCGTAAGATTTATAATGTCAATGTAGATAATTACTGGTACAGCATGGCAAACTAGTGGTTTGCACGGCTGCCACAAAATTCTGAGGTTTATGGTTTGAGTTTGGGCCTTTTTGTGTGGCGTTTACATGTTCTTCTGATTTTCTTCTGTGATTTTTCACCACGTACTGCAACTTCCTCAAAAATATGCATTTAGGAAAATGATATACAGTAGTTATTTTTTCTGCTTGGCGCTTGGCAAAGTTAGATGCTTTTAGCTCTGCTGCTGCTTCCCCTAACCCCTTATTTCTCTACTTGTGACTCGGTCAAATGTGCTGTCTTCTGTCTTGATATAGCCTCCGGTCATATTTTTTCTTTCGAAAAACAAACCATGGAATTAGTCAACGGGACTCTCAGCACTATGGATAAAACATTTTTCAATAAAAAGAGCAGGCGGTGGGAAGCCTTCTTGCCCCTCTGGGACATTTGCTGCTTGGTACATCCTTGGCAGAAGTGCAGTTTAGTTTGCCTGACAATACTGTCCATAGAGGATGTAGAAGACATCTACGTTATTGGCCTTCTGATAACATTTATCCTGCTGTTGGGAGTTGGCAGTTTCTTGATCTATCGCAAAATTCAGCCAGCGGGAGTACCTTCAGTGGAAGGAAAGATCTGCCGGCCTTTCTGGATGGTGTGGGACGGGTGACCAACAGTCAGACTCATGCGTTGACTGAACTCCATCACAAAGTCGATGCGGTGTTGGAGCCGCTTTGCAAAATGGAAAAGAATAAGGAGTAGTTGACCCGGCGTGGAAAAAAATTAATTGATTGATCAAGGATTTGGCTCATTGACACCATGGAGAGCAAGTTGAAAGACTTTCAAAGGTCTTTGAAATTGTGGACAGCCTGTTCCCAAAACAACTGTTATCTGGACTTTCCCTTGGACGGAAAAATACGCTCAGAAGCAAGAATTCCGATCAGCCCCCTTATTACCACTCCTTCCTGAGCCCGAGACTGATAAAGCTTGCCCTTACAGCCATAGGTGCTCAACACGCATACACAATCAAACGACAAAAACACATTCCCTCTAATGCAGTAGGTCTCAAACGTGCGGCCCACGGGCCAACTGCGGCCCCAGATAATAATTTATGGCCCCGTCTTAATATAAAAGATTAATATTAGTGCGGCCCGCAAGATTGATATGAATGACTCTTGTTGTGTGTGGAGCTGAACAGAACAAATCACGGTGAGGTATTGACCCTATTCCGCCCGCCCATTTTTTAGAGGAAATAAAATCTGAATATGGGGATGTGCTCTACTTCACTGAGGTACGTTGGCTCAGCAGGGAAACGTATTGAAGAGATTTTTTGAGTTGAGAGCAGAAGTAAAATACTTAATGGAGAAGGACAGACATGGTGGCTGTTCCTGTGGTAAGAACGGTTCATGTTTAATGTTTCATTCATCTTCATAAAGTTAAAAGTTGAACTGTTAAATCAGACATTCATTTTTAAATTATTTTATTTAATTCATTATTTTGTGTTAAAAATAAAGATATTTGAGAACATTTGAATGATTTATCAGCGCTTTTCTTGTGGAAATCCTGATGTGGCCCAGCCTCACCCAGATTCTGCCTCCAGTGGCCCCCAGGTAAACTGAGTTTGAGACCCCTGCTCTAATGTCAATCAATGCCTTCATTAGATTCCTACTCGCTCCAGCCCCACGTGTCCCCTTCTTGATTGACAGAGTGCTACTCTCGTCTGAGCTGCTCATCTGACTGGTTGTGACGCGTCCCTTTCCTCCCCCATCAATCACTTCCATCTTCCCCGTTCACTACATGTTAAGTCTCAAGGTTTGTTGTACGTCTTTTGAACATACCCGACATGTTGATTGTTTTTGTTTGTTTGTTTTTTTGGGGGCGGGGGCTCAAACCTTTTTCAGTAGACTAGTTGGAGTCTGTCTGTGTTTTTCTCCTCCTCTTTCCTGTTGTTTTCTTTTGACACCTAAGATATCGGGGTGCTTATCAGTGAACCGCCAAGCTTCGCGTTCTGTCTTCCCATGTTGGTCATTGTTTTGTTTTGTTTTGTTCCTCTGGATGGGTTGTAACTGGGAAAGTAAATTCTTTGTGTGTTTTAAATATTTGGCCAATATATCAGATTGGGATTATGATTCTGAAACCAGCATTCGTTTTTCAATCTCAATTTGAAGAACTCCCACCCACATCCAAAATTACGTTTTCTTAGGAAATGAAATAAAAGAAAACAGCATTTTGTTCAAGTACCTAATACCGTATTCCTATCATCGTCTGTTGTACGCTCACGCCAATGCAACAGCACCCCGAAATAAACGTACTACAATTGGAAAATGTCATCTTCTCCCTCTGATCATCACCATCACGTATACACACATGATGCACTCACATTCACACTACTGACCATGTTCAATATGATCTGTTAAGATGGTACCCTTTGTCCGCTTAGTGCTTCTAAGTGTGTCTGTGGCCCTTTGCCCAGCATTTTAAAGTGTACAAATAGAAAACGGACTAGGTTTCACTTTGCACCGAACCTCATTCGCACACTTCCAGATGCACACACGCACTCTCTCTCCATATCAGGCACTGTGTGGCTGTGAAGAGAGTGTTGAGAGCATCAATCACCGGCAGGAAGCTGAAGCTTAGCTTTAACCCACACTGTTTAAATCAAATCCATTCCAGTGAGATAGTTGCCGAGCAGAAGCAACTAAAAGCTTCACGGTATATCAAAGTAGGGCACGCTCATGGTGTTGTGGTGCCTCGGCAGCTGAAAGAGGAGAACGTAGATTTCGTTAAAGGCGGGGAGATTGATCTTACTCGTCCTCCGTTTTGTGTTGACATTCGACCATGTTAGTATCGTTGGAAGAAGTGTACAAATGACACTCCCCTCCAAAAGAATTTGAACTATTTGAAATGGAATGACATTTTTCACCTGTATATAAGATCTGTGCCTTTCCTGCATGTATGTAACTGTTTGTTCAATTAAATGGAGATATGTACTTGTGTAACATTTATGTTTGGTGTTGTGCCGTGAGATTTTTGTAATGTTAAAGTAAATGACTGGGCTGAAGAATATGAAAGGGGCAGGTTGGAATTCGGCTCCCAAAAAGTACATGATCAGAAAACATTTTGTGGACTAATGACAAAGATTGACCTTCAGTAAAGTCATGAAAAGGCTCATGTGGGTTGTGGGAGGAGAGGCCCAACCATAGAAGCCCATCTGTGAAACAAGGTGGAGCAAATAGCATGACTTGAGGCCATCTGACTTCTTAGGGAAGATGCTCAATAATCTTGATTTATGTTATAATAAAAGTCAAATTCAATTCAAATTCAATACTGTACACAGCATTAAAATGAACTCAGAGATGCAAAGAAACATTTTGTCTGCCAATATAAAGCAAAATGCCACCAAACTGAAAGGAGAGCTTTTATCATGCAGAAACATCATGAACTGAAACACTACCAAAAGTATGTTTTCCCTGATTCCCACGGTGAAGGCAGATCTCCTACTTGTATTATTAGTGGACCAGCCTGGACCCATTCCAAAATGCGATGGCACATCTTGGATGCCTTTCAACTGAGTTGTGTGCAGTGTCTAACATAATATAATCAACTGATCAGACAATGTTTGTGTTAAGATTTTATGTTACGATCCAGATGAGCTTTGCTCATGTTTTGCATCTAAATTCATTAGCTTGGTTTCTTTAGCTTCTGCCCATGTCGCTGTCTTGATTACCTTCCGACTCAAGTTTGGGCAGAAGCCCTTTCAACAGAAATGGTTGTGCTCTTTATGGGGATTATCTTGAAAGATACAACAATATAATTTGAAGAGACAGATTATCTTCAGGTGTCCAGTATTTTACTTTCATTTTGATTGTCTGACTGGGACTCAACAGTGAAAGACACATCACCACAATAATTGTTCCTCACTGTTGTTTAGGATGTCGGTTTAGCTTAATTGCAATTGCCTTTACTGCAGAACTAACAATACTTCTGATTGTTTGTTGAACAAGACAAATGTAGAGAGGCTGCAGTGAATGTGAGAGGAACAATGAAGATGATGATGATGATGATGATGATTATGATGATAATAACAGTGATTGTCTATTCAATGTCTAAGTGTGTAAAGTACAAACTGGTGAGTTATTTCCTCAACACACAGTGCTCATACTTTGGGAGGGAAAAAAAGTCACCTTTTGCTTATATCCGTCTGGCAATGGAGATCTTCAAACAAAATTGCATGAAAAATAAAAACAAATTGCGGGCTACCTTCCCTCTCACCCAAAGTCAGCTACAATTCTCATAAGCTTACCTGTGATTCTAATGAGGATATGTGATCTCCAAAACGGACGCATGGCCTATATGAGGCAGAAGTGTATCAAAAAGGACTGATGTGTAGTTGCATAAAACAAGAGTATAGTTAACAGAGAGAGGTGCAGACTGAAGTGGTGGTTGAAATGCCCTATATCAAGACCTGTGAGTAATGGGACAAAAGCAGAAAGGTGAAGGTGCTTGCAAAACAAAAAAAATGAAAGCACAACGTGATACATGGAGGAGACAAGAAAATAGAGGATGACTGTATGACAGGTGGAGGTGAGTTGGACACTGGGAGTGTTTTTCTTTTTTTTTTAAACAAGAGGAAACAAGGAGCTGAGGTCAAGAAGCAGTGGGAATAATGCGATATAACAGGCTCTTCAGCAGTAATGACAAGGCAAGGCTGTGCTCAGTTGTGCTCAGAATCGTCAGTTTTTAGTAACCTTTGTCTCACATCAAAGGCATATTTCAACTTTAGAAATTAGAGAGGACACGAGGGAAAGAAAGAGTCAGGCGGCTTGTTCGTTTTTGTCGTGACCACGTCAAAGGTTGGCAGCAATTTGACAAAGCCATAGTAAACCTGCTGTAATTATGTAGAGACAACTGATGAAATTCCATTGTGACCAAAGAGGCTACGGGCGGATGAATAGCATAGTTTATAGCACACATTACACCACATATTGTTGAACTTCCTAAAAGAACTTTGGACCTCACTCATCACTTGGCTATATTTGTCCTCAGATGTTTTATATTTGCTGGCTGGGCTGGTCTGTATTCCCTGGTCATTGCAGGCGTCCACCTTACCTTTAAACAGAACAGGGGGCCTTGGCACTCCCACGTGCCACCAGACAGCCTTAGATTTTCCATGGCACACAATCCAGATTCACTTCATTTGTGTAAAAAATATGTATTAATTACAAATATATCTTTGCTCATCACTCTATTCCAGTTACATCCAGGATAGTGACAGGCAAAATGACTAAATGCTCTTCTAACAGACGGCAGAAGTTACAATGAACTGGTGTTTCCAATATGGTCACAACTTCCCTGCATGTATATCAGCTGTGTGTTCAATCCAACAGGCCTATTGCTATTTCAGTAGGAATAATTTTGAGTATTTCATACTTTTGTGACATTTTTGTTTAGGTTGGCTCATTTCTCCATCTACCCAACCATTTGAAACCACTTGTTTTTTTACGGTCATGGGTAAGCAGGATCCCAGCCCTGCTGACTAAGTTGGGACGTTGGGCAAGATCGGTTATCAGGGGCATGCAGAACTGAACAGATAAACCATACTCACATTCTCATCAGTTGGCAATATACAACTTTGAAATTCAAGATGCATGTCTTTGGAATGAGAAAATGGTTGCTCCTTTTCTCTAATCCAAATTCACACTCATTCTAATCATCATAGTTGAACTTCTCTGTCAGTGATATCGGACAAGGAAGTCTGTTTTAGACCACTTATTACATTTTGATGAAATTGATGTTTATTAATTAATGCTGGAGCACTTTGAGAGACTTTTACATGACATTATTTTCCCCTCTTTTGTCTCCTTTTAGGCGGATGCCAAGATGGTGTGTGATGTAGTTAGTCGTATGGAGGACACAGAGCCTTACTCCAGCGAACTGCTCTCCTCCATGATGCGTCTCTGGTCCGACTCGGGTATCCAGGAATGTTTCAGCCGGGCTCGGGAGTACCAGCTCAACGATTCAGCGCAGTAGTACGTCCGTGTGTGTGTGTGTGTGTGTGTGTGTGTGTGTGTGTGTGTGTGTGTGTGTGTGTGTGTGTGTGTGTGTGTGTGTGTGTGTGTGTGTGTGCGTGCGTGCGTGCGTGCGTGCGTGCGTGCGTGCGTGCGTGTATGTATACATGTGCGCCCTTGCATGCTTATTTGTATTCCAGCGTTTTCCCTGCAGAGATTCTCCTCTTTACTGCTATTTGACATTTCCAAATATCTGCTTTTTTTTTCATTCACCCGTATTCTCCATCTCACATAATGAGTTTTTGTTCTTGGCCAAAAGGAGATTCATGGCCTGCCTCTGTCAGGTACAGGGTTGTTCCTGGCTCAAATTGAGGTGGTGCCATCCTGACCATGCGCCATGACATGCATGTATTCTGTAATTTCAACAGACTCACTTTATTTTACAAGAAACATATTTTAAATGCGACTATTATCATGTTGAAGCATTTGTTTATTAAAACTTGCATAATAAAGGCCTCTTCTCAGAGTCCACAAACTGTTGGTTAAGGATTCACAAATTGCATTCGCCAAGTACTGCAAGGTGAAAAAGTGCATTTAAAAAAAAGTCAAGAGAGTAAACGCAGAAATGAACACTGCAGTCCGTGACTTGACGCGAGCTAGCAAAGCTAACAGGGCTAACGTCACTTGGCCATAAATCAAAAGTGAGGCTCGTGTCCTTATTTCCTTCTGTCAGGTTATGCAGAAGCATGACAACTCCTGTTTTAGAAGATAACCGCAGCTCGGAAGTCTAAACTATACGCGGCAAGTGGTTTAGTAGCCCACAAAAGTCGTTGATGCTACAAGATTAATTACTAAGCATCCAAAACGTCAATGGTGAAATCAGATCGCATCGTTTGAGCCCTTGGCTCCTCTGGCAAAAGGTTTGTACCTTTCCTTTCTTGACAGCACAGCTGTCTCCGTTGGCTGTCATATAACATTATTTTTTAATGTTATTAGATTTATTGATGTCATTCCGTTCCGATATTTATCGTGCATCCCAAGTTTGCGGTGTGTTTTGGTGTGGCACTTGACATGCGTGTGCGCAGCACATAGAGAGGTGTACCGGAGCTCAGAGAACGAGAAAATGAACCATTGCTTCAGATCTTTCCTGTGCAGCGCTGTTGATATAGCGCCACCATAGTGGTCAAACACTGCGGTAGGAGTTTGTCAGTGAAGAAAGACAGTGATTCATTGATACTTTAGGTCTTGTTTTTATCTGTCTGTCCCTCTTTGTCTGGGGCAACGTCGGTCGTCTGAAACCTTGGGTACATCAGAGAGGTCATGTCCACGAGTTCATCCTTTTCAGGGTCACTGTATGCTCTATTGGGCTATCCCAGGATGTTCTCTTTATTGCTTTAGTAAACTCATTGTCATCTTTCTCAGGCAGCAAAAGACTGGTTTTGAACAATAGGATAACAGTTTTAATGGAGAAGACAGCGGCTCACCTTTCCACTGACATTATATTAGCTAAAGTTGTATAGTAGATTGATTGCCTTATTAACTGATTTACTGGTCTTGCCAAGTAAGCACAACGTGTCGGCTTTTCTTATCAGACCCTACGACACGGGTTATGGCCTTCTCTTTTGAGGAATCACCCTGTCAGTTTGTGGCGCGAGCCCTGTCTGGTTGGGGACTGTTAACTGATGAGAGAACAGGCCTAGCTATGACTGTGCCTCACACAGCTCTCTTCTTTTTTTCCAGCTGAAAGTAAAAGCAGCAACAACCTTCTTGCAAATTCCAATAACTCATACTATGCAAGAACCATTAACATCATTTTCCGTTTAATTAGAGGTCAGACATCACAATTAGGACATTACTAACATCAAAATACATCCTGGTCTACAAACATGGGTTCCATTTTCTTCCATACCAAATAACTTTATGAACCCAAATATCAAACAGGCACAGACACACACTCAAGCATACATACAACAACAGTGTTTCTCTTGATTCTATTATCTTGCTTCCCGGCGTTCAGGGGAAAATCTTCTTTTGCATTATATCCTGAAGACTGACAGATTTCCTCCTCAAGTACACCTACGTTGACACCTCAGTCCAGAAAAGCGGCATCTCTGGTGTGTCAGGGAGAACACACAGTATAGAGAACACACTGGAATTGTTGCTCATCTGATTTGATCAGGGAGGCGCAGGAGGGAAGTGGAGTAGTGCTTTGGCTTAACCTGGCCAATGCATATGGCTCCATACCTCACAACCTGGTGGAGACTTCCCTGGACCGACATCATGTACTCAGAAAGGGCAAGGACCTTATCTTGAATTACTTCAGGAACTTCAAACTGAGAGTCACTTTTGGGAGTATAATATCAGATTGGCATCAGGTCCAAAGGGGCATTATAACATTGTGCACCATTTCAATTAGTCTCTTAGCCCTTTATATGAACTTGGTGGCAAAGGCCGCTGAAGTAGAATGCAAAGGCCCAGTTTCCATGGCATTTGGCATTTCACAATACCCCATCAGAGTCTTTATGGATGACCTGACTGTTACCACAACATGAGTGCTTGGTGGGATATGGATCCTCCAGGGCCTGGAAAATCTCATCTCCTAGGCAAAGATGAGCTTCCAACCAACAAAATCCAGTGCCACGGTGCTGAAGAAGGACAAAGTGGTAGACAGGTTTCATTTGTTTGCCATGCCACAGCAATCCCTTCTATCATTGACAAACCAGTGAAGACCCTAGGCAAGATCTTTTTTTGTCTTCTCAGGAACACAGCAGCTCTCCAAATCACCATAGAGAATCTTAATATGTGGCTGGCGCCAGTAGAAACGTCTGGTTTATCTGGGAAATGTAAGGTGTCCATCGACCAGCATGGTGTCCTGCTCCGGGTTCTCTGGCCTTTGTTGGTGTATGAGGTGGCCCTGTCACCTTTGGAAATCCTGGAGCGAAAGATCAGTAGCTACTGTCTGGGAAGAACAACGAACTACCACTCCCTTGACAAGAAGGTCTATCAAAATAGAGAGGCATACAGTATCAGGACTCCAGGGACTCTAAAGTTTAATCGGCAAGCATAGAGGTTCCAACAGGCAGTAAGTGGAAAGCCCTGGAAGACCAGAGTCCCGACTGACGTACAGGATATTAATGTGCTTGGTGGCATTGGGGCAGGCAGGGTTGAGAGCATTTCCCGAATCTCACTACGAGAAGGCCCAAGGTAAGGACAAATACCAGCTAGTCCTGAAGGAACTGCAGGCCGGAGTTGAGGAACAGCAGATTTACAGGAAGGTTGGGCATGGAGCAGTAGGGAGCCTGGATTAGACGAGAAACTGGACAGGAAGGTGTCCTGACATGAGATCTGGAAAAAGGGCCCAGCGCATCAGCTTCATCATCCAAGCAGTATACAGTCTCTTACTCAGCACAGTTAAGAGTGAGGGAGAATCCCCAGCATGTGTACTATACTCTGGGAGAGGTTAATTCGAGTACATCCCCAGCAGCTGCCTGAAAGCACTGGACGAGGGCTGCTATCGTTGGCGGCATGACCAGATGCTGAAGACAGTAGTTGAAGCCATCACCCAGGCAGTAACCAGTCAAAATAATACCAATAAACACTATGGCAAGATGATCATCACCTTCATGAGGGCAGGAGAGCAGCCACAGCCCAAAACAGCAACCGGTCTGCTCAATCCAGCATCAGACTGGTAGCTAAGAACAGACCTGGGCAAGCAAGTCAAGTTCTCACAACACATCTAATGTACCTCAATGAGGTCAGACATTGTGCTTTCGTCCATCTCTTTAAGGCACCTCATTCTCATTGAACTAATGGTTCCACGGGAGGACCGCATCAGGCAAACGAATGGAAGCGGTCCAAATACCAGAAGCTTGTGGGGCAATGCCAGGGAATAGGTAGGAGAGTGGAATGCAGAGGCTTTGCAGGTCAGTCATTAAGCCTAATTTTTTCATTTGACTAAACTCACCATGACATAGGGATGTGACATCTTACAGAAACAACAAACAATGAACCGACAATGACTGAAAGCAACCAAGGAACTATATACGAGCAAACTAACGAGACAACGAGGAACACCTCAACAAGACACGAGCGGCTGAAAGAGCTGACTGGTAGACACAAGGGACCAGGTTGATGAGCACAGATGGAAAACAAGAGAAGAAAACTCGACAAAACATGAAGCAAAACTAAATGTATTCAAAATAATTTAAATGTCCAAATTCACATCATGACAACAAACATGCAAAAAAAAAAAAAGGAAATCAGATAGGGGGCAAACACTTTTTCACCTCACTATTTTGACTTACTGTTGACTTACCAATCGTGTTGTGCAGTTTGTTTCCAAAGCACTGGGGTTGGCCACTCTTTCACGCATGCCTATTAGACGAGGATGAAACAGGTTCCAGGAACCCAGAGAGTTCTTCAACCCCTAAGCGATAAGGTCACCTTTGTGATCCTCTGGAAAGTACTCTGTTTGACGGTAAAGACTTTGTAGAGCCCAGTTGTTTCCGATAAAATGTGATGTCTAGCGTACGTCTGGCTGCATGGTTTGTCTGGACTTTATTGTGGCGTTGCAGAATAAAATGACCTCAAATTTTCTGCTAATTTTCTCGTACACATACCTAGCACATACCTGCGGTCTTTTCCAATCTATACAGTATTTGGTTACCATTTCTGTAGCAATGTACAAAGCAAACGCTTCAGTCAGTGATCGCTCTCAACCTCGCCCCTTTCTTATCATTCACGCTGCATTGGGTAAATGACTTCTCCACAGTAAGCTGCTTTTAAGCGGGAGTTCGTTGGTTGTCGGAGTCTTCCCTCATAAAGCTTGCCATTTCCCACACTCAGCTGGAGGCCTTTGTTTTAGACGCTGGATTAAGTTTGTCGTGCTGCGCCTTTTTTGCAATGAGCTTTAACCAAACTTTGCAGTGTGCAGTCACCTGTTCCAGATCTGTTACCACACATCCAAGCCAGTTCCAAAGCACACAGATGATACATCTGTTTCTTTCATGGGAAGAAACTTATGGCTCTCTGTTGTCCTAGTAATGTTGTGTGGATCCATCACCGATATCCATAGTGCGCCGCAGCAACGTGAATAATTTTTTTAAATGATCAGTACCCAAAATGAATACATAAACAAATACTTGAATTAATTGAAGAAATAATAATCATGACTTAATTTTTGAATACAATCTATTACAAATGCAAAGTATCCCAAATGACAAGCAAGGGCAGTGTGCACTCAAACACACGCTGCTCATTATTTATAATTTTCTCAATCTGATCATCCACAAGCTATCACTGCACACAGTCAATTACCATTACCAGTACCGGGGATGATTTCTGCTGAGTGCCTGTGCGTGGGTGTAGATGGAGACAGCAGGAGAAAAAATAACAAATGAAGCGGGGGAGGGCAAGCCTATCACGTTAAGTGCCATGTTTGTGCATGTAATTCTTGTTCAACTGTGCACCATACATCCTGTGAAATGACTTACAGTGACGTGAAGAAAAACGGACTGAGAATGATGGAGGATTTCTTCTATGGTGCCATTGGCAGAGCACAGTGAACGAAAGCTTCCAACCATAATGTGACCGATGCAGCATATTGCTTACTTGACATTTTAATTGGATTACTGACAGTTTTGACTGATTATATTAGGGAATTACTTTTGATCTCTGTGGGAAAAAGCGTGAAAATCATCAGTGTCAGAAATGTTACTGTATCAGTCGAGAGTAGGGGAAAACATAAAAGACATCAGCCGAGTTCATGAACTGTCTGTGCTCTTTGGCTGAGCTAAAGAGCAGGGTTCTCCTGGCTTATAACAAAGTGTGTGGTGTTTATTTAGACTTTGGCTACCTTATGATTGTGTAACTATTACTGGAAAAATAATCCAGCCAAAGAACCTTAAGTAGTAAAATAAACAAGTTTTGTTCTTACAATATTTCTTACTTGGGGCATTATATGGCGGATTATTTGTAGTTGTTATGATTTATTTGTTACAACTTGCAAAGAGAGCCCAATCCCTTGATCTTCACTGTGCAACGTGTACACCACAAAATAATGCCTCATGTCCCAGTGACCCCTTCATTTGCAGGTTAGCTCATATGGAAAAATGACATGTTGACAACAATGTAATAATTGACTATCCCGTTTTAAATGGAGTCAGTGACGGTGTAGTGGTGTACCTGGCTGGCATTGGTGCAGGCAGCATGGGTCAATACCCACTCAGTCACGGTGTGAGTGTAAATTACTGTCTTTCTCTACATGTGCCCTGTAATTGAGCAGGGACCAGTCCTTTGCCTGAAGTCAGAGAAATGGGCTCCAGCTCCCCGTGACTGTAAACAGGAGTAGCACTATAGAAAATGATGGATGGACATTTTCGAGTAGCTGAGAAATACCAATGACGGTCTCTAAGAGAGGCCTGGTGAGTTCCATTTCCTGTTGTGGTAAGCTTTCACCCTGCAGCAGCTTCTCTCCAGTCGAGATGTCATGCCATCAATCCTCAATATGCATCCTTCCATTGGTGAAGTTTGAGGGTATTTTTCTTAGATGTTCTTGGAGGCCTCCTTGTGGCCCAAGAAGGTCCAGCAGGCTCCTGTCTGCCAGATCATTGACGTACAAGGAACGTGAATAAATGAACAGACCAAACATATCTCTCGAAAGACAGACACTGGACAAAATCAATGAACAAGAATCTAGAAGTTATAACAAAGTGTGAGAGCCACATAAAATGTAAAACAAAATTACACGGAATAAGGAAGAGCACATAAGAAGTGATGCAAAAGATTGGAATAAATGGAAAAAGCAGCTAAAAAATACACTTGATATCAAAAGCTGTGTCTGATGTAGTCAATGTCAGGTTCCGGACCAAATTGAATAATATTTTTGGATTCCAGAAATGTAGGCTCAGACAATGTGCAATAACAAAAATATTTATTGACACAAAAGCGCACCGACGAAGTCCAAACAGAAATTGCTGGTCACAAGGACCCAGGAGAAACAATGCATCAACAAAAGCGATTGCAAAAGGCAAGGTACTAAGGAACACCAAAAATATATTTAAAAAAAAACAAAATGTCACAAAGCCAATAACGCAAAGCCAAAGATCAAGAGCAATAATGAAAAAATACAAATACAATACTGACAAACTACAATCTATGACAGGGGTGTCAAACTCATTTTCACTTTTCACCAATTGTACAAACTTTAACATAGTAAGTAATTGGTCTTGAAAAATATAGTCATGCACTTTAAGATTAAACGAGATTTATAAAGAAAGGAATTGTTCAACTATTTACACGTGAATATAAAATCTAAGTGTAATCCCTGCCTACACCTTACAAACAAAGGAGAGTGAGTGCTATTAAATGTGTAAAGAATGAATACATGTTCTTGATAGCGTCTGCTGTGTTGGGTCCGTCTCGATGACAGACTGAGACTGCTGTTGTCTTCTTCTCTGATCAAAACAATGATGTCTTCTACTCTAATCAAAACAATGTGTCCCCTAGCGGCTACTTCATGGATTGCACCTTATTAAAATATTAATTCCGTGTCTTTTATGCATTTTTTTTTTCACTTTTAATTTATCCTGCAGGCCTGATCGAACCTCCATGGGGGCCGGTTGCGGCCCGCCGGCCGTATGTTTGACACCTCTGATCTATGAGTAATGAGAGCGACTATGGAGAATATCGGGAAGCCTAGAAAACAACACTTGAAGCACTACAGCGATAATAGTCAATAGTTCGACAATAGACCTGAAATGACAGTCAAGAGTAATAATGCTCACATACAAAAGCCAATATAAGGTCATTTACAGCATTTGTTTTATCATAGGCAACGTAGCAGTTCCGTGTGGCCAGTTGTCACTTGAAACAACATCCGCACTTGTGCGAGCATGCACACCATTCGTGTGTGCTAAATGTCACATTAAAGATTGATGGCAGCTTCCTGTTGTGTTCTGGCCTGTGGAGTCTCTGTGTGACTCTTAACTCACAACAGATAGGTGAACTTCTGTTGTCATGTGCTTTCAACAATGTTTGCAATGACTAAAGGGGCCGGGGAATAGAAAGGTTCTGTTTTAAATTCCCAAAGGTGTGCATAGTCTATATGTGTAATGTATGTGATGTGACACTGTCGAGAGCACAATGTTGTATTCTAAGAGCTCTCTGCCTGAGGCCTCCTTTGCCCCTTTCTGAAATGGTCGCCTCTTGACCTATTTACCACAATGCACGTATGTGTGCGTATGGCATCCTTTCTCGATATACTGTCGATGGTGTGAAATAGAGATGGAGACTGCATGATCTTTTAAAGGTGACGTGTCTTCTTTAACTAACAGGCATCCTTTTACATGTGAATTTGACTTATGAAATGTATTTGACTCATTATTTACGCCATCAAAACAGTTTGAGAACCATATCCATCCTACTTATCCTCCCACCCCTCCAGTGTTCCGTTAATGCATTCATTGTTGTTGAACAGATGATGGTGGGTCACAACATTGTGCATATAATCTCCCACATCCCAAAGACTCTCAGCGGGGTTAAGGTTTCGATCAATGTGTGGAACTGATTTCTCGTGCTTCCTGAACCACTCTTCCACAGAAACAACCAAATGAATTCACCCATCTGACTCAATCCCTTGAGATGACAATGTGAAGTATTGCTATATTTGTAAATAGAATGGCCGTTGCCGTACAGCACAGCACGATGTGGCTATTTTTGCAGGGTTTAATCACAGTTCACTTTTAGCTGATACAGCAATTTATTTTGTGAAGTCAAGTCAATATATCTATATAACACTTCATCAGAGATTGATGCAAATCAATAATTTGGTTCTTCTGAAGGTTTTTTTTTTTTCATTATTCCACTAGCACACAATATCTCTTTGATAAATGAGAAGCTTCTCACTGCATTAGTTACATTAAAAGGCTTGGCCATGCACAGCATAGAACTTAATTCATCATAACGACCTGCATTAGTTTTCAGTGTGAATGACCAAGATTTTGGCCTTATTTTTCATCACCAAAATACATTATAAAGTCAAAAGTAGAGATATCAAAATTAATTGTGAAATCTTATACAGTACTAGAATCATTGTTTCGCTTTAAATTGTTCCAATCCTCTGATTTCAGCCTCTCAACAGTAACTATTGATTTCTGTGCTCCTTCATGAAAGCAGCGTTTGTGTTTAATTCAAAGTAAGCCTTTGCAAACATCTGCTTTTACTTTGGAAAGCGACGACCAAACCAGTAACAATAAGTTTCAAAGAAGAATGATGGGTACATCCGATCTCTGTACGTCTCTTTTTTTAACAAATAAACAGCAATGATTGTTTGATATTAATGCAAAATAAAATGTTATCTGATTATTCAATAATCAGACCATCTATAAAATAATTGATTCTAAAAATATTCTACAGTGACGGTCCTAGTCAGCACATTTTTTAACTCAAGTGTGGAGGATTGTGCTGTGCATCACCTTTAAAATCTATCCGTTCCTCTCTGCTGCTCTTGCAAATTATGTCATTCCTTTTTGCTTATGGTGGAACAACACTTGTCTATAACTGTGATCATGTTAATCAGATCTGTGAATGTGTGCCTCTAAGAAGGGATGCACATGACTGACATTTTGTGAAAATAATAATACAGGGCATTGCAATTATTTCTTTCATTTAGATTGTATCTCATATATGTGGATCAGTATGTTGTGTATTGTATGACATACTGGATGTGAGCACAAAACGTGCACTCATGCAAATAAATATGCTGCAGGTTGTACAGCGTTAGTAAATTCAGCGTGTGTCGGCAATCAAAATGACAGAATGTTGCTTAGAGACATACATGACTGTCATATCATCGTTAATGATCAGATGAAATTAAAATGGCAACCGAGGCTTTGAGGGGGTCCGGTTTGCTGGCCTCAGTATTGCATCTCTGCTTTTAGCAAATGATGTGGTGTTGTGCTGATCTCCAACTCTCACTGGAACAGTTTGCATCCGAGTGTGAAGTGGTTGGGATGAAAATCAGCACCTCCAAATCTGAAACAATGTTCCTCAGTCTTAAAAGGGTGGAGTGCCCTCTCCGGCTCGGGGATGAGCTCTTCCCCCAAGTGGAGGAGTTTAAGTATCTTGGGGTCTTGTTCATGAGTGATGGCATGAGAGATCGACAGGCGCTTTGGTGTGGTGCTGCTATGCAGACTTTGTATTAGTCTGTCGTGGTGAAGAAGGAGCTGAGCCAAAAGTTCCTACCCACGCCTATAGTCACGTGCTATGGATCGTGACCAAAAGAACGAGATCCCATACAGAAGCAGCCAAAATGAGTTTCCCCTGTCAGCGGTCACCGTTAGAAATAAAGTGAGAAGCTCAGTCATCCGGAAGGGGCACAGAGTCGAGCCACTTCTCCTCCACATCGAGATGAGCCAGATGAAGTGACTCGGGCATCTGATTAGGATGCCTCCTGGGCACCTCGCTGGTGAGGTATTCCGGGCATGTCCGGTATTCTGGGAACGCCTCGGGATCCCCAGGAAGAGCTGGACGAAGTGGCTGGGGAGAGGGAAGTCTAGCCTTCCTTGCTAAAGCTATTGCCCCCGCGACCTGACCCCGGTAAGCGGTAGAAAATGGATGGAAGGATTAAAGATGATTCAGGTAAAACCATTATTAATCTGTAATCTGTTTCTCCCCTGATGAGGTACTTTTCATTGCAAATGTTGGAGGCAATTTGGTTTCACTCTCATCCTGGCCCTCTGAGGGAAGCTGTAAACACAAAGTGACGCGCAACAAAAAAATGGATTTGACTACTCTGCTGTAAATAATGCATCATGTCACCAACACCCCACCTCTGTTGCTTTTCAATATTTCAGCACTAACTTGGTCACTTGTCGTGCTGTGCTTCACGCATCTGACTTTAACGCAGAGTGCCAATACCTGCTCAGTGACCCCATGTATGAATGTGGGTGTGAAAATGCTTATGTGTCTCAATGTCTGCCATGTGATTGACTGGCTAGCGATCCGGAGTGTAGTCATCCTTCCGCTCAGTCGGCAGTGTTCGGCTTCAGCCCCCGGCTTGGATGGATGGCTCTGACGTGCATCTCCATTAGATGTGCCTCCCTCATGCTCGACGATCCCATTAGATGAGGCGTTCTTATAACTGCCTCCGTACTCACTAACGGTAATGTAAGCCGTTGAAAACAGCAGATCAGTTTTGTGTGTTCGGGAACAGAAATTTCTGAGGATGATGTTGACACCTTGTTCAGATAACTTTTTGACATACACACACACACACACACACACACACACGAAAACACACACGCACAAATACATCATAATCACTTCACAGTTATCCATTTCATCTGGTTGCCTGTTGATTGAAATTCCAATGCCATGTGTGACACCTTTGGAGGACATATCACACTGTCCTCCCACGCCGAAGGTCATAATTTAAAATCTGCTTGAGCACTGTGCAGCATCTTGCTACACAAATAATGTTGGCTAACAGTGGCATGCAGTACATAAATAACTACCTTTTTAGTTAATTGTTGACCGAGCTGTTCCAGCCAGCATCATGTATTGTATTGCTTCATCGTGCAGAACACATTGGAGATGCAAAATTGCTGCCTGACAAAACAATGGCTATTTGTTTCGAGTTGTTTATATCTTCAAACATGACAAAGAGCAGAGTTGAAAAGCATCAGGTATTATTTTTAGCGTCTGCCATGCCACGTTTTTTTTTTTTGTCTTGGTCCCAAACATTGGATAGAGATAACTAAAACAGTCTGCTGTTAATTACTAATATGAATCAGCAGTGGTTCAAAATGAAATCACCATCCTGTCTCAAAAGAAGATTCGCTTTATGGCTTTCTCCCATAATATCTTACATTATATTCATGCTTCAGTGCACAATTTCTAACCATTATTCTTGTCCATGTAATCAATCGACCTGAAACTCAGTGCAAGTGTGAGTGTGTGCATGTCTGTGTGCACGCATGAATCACCATTTCTCCATCTTGTCCTTCCATTCATCGGGAGGTAAGTCAGCATCCTTCTAACGGTGCTAAAATCACACCGTCCTTTATAAATACATTCATAGACTTGTTACACAAGATGGATGGGGATGGCTATATTTCCATGTTGTCGTCACAACTCTTCAATCTTCCTGCTTAACTGTATGTCAGCTAGCTGCAGAGCAAAGACAACGTAAACATTTCTGAATTGTTAACTGCAGAGGCAACGGACTTCACCCGTCTGCAATGACAATTTGTGGGAAGAATGGGATGGATTTTATCGAGACTGATGGTATTAGATCATTTATATCGGCATTTTTTTTATCAGCATATTATTTCAACACGTGCAATACCTCAAGGTTTGTACGGAATACATGGCAGGATCGATTTATCGACCACTTTTCTCACTTCATGATAGCCGAGTAGCACTATCTACTTTATAACAGCTGAATAATTGTTGCTAGATGAAACATTAATCACTGCAGCAGTTGTCTTATGATTATGCAATAGATGGGTCTTCACACATTGGCCTGGTTAAATCTCATTTTTGTTGTTCATTTTGTTGGACATGCAAAAATAAAGAAATCAATTTCTTGAGTAGGGTGGCCCGGTGATCGACTGGATTGATTCCAGCTCCGGCCTCCCTTTGTGGAGTTTGCATGTCCTCCCTGTGCCTGCGTGGGTTTTCTCTAGGTATTGCGGTTTCCTCCCACATTCCAAAAACATGCATGGCAGGTTAATGGAACAATCTAAATTATCCCATTATGGTTGTTCGTCTCTGTGTGCCCTGCGATTGGCTGGCAACCAGTTCAGTGTGTAGCCCGCCTACTTCCTGAAGACAGCTGGGATAGGCTCTAGCACGCCCTGTGACCCTTGTGAGAATAAGCAGATCAGAAAATGGATGGATGGATGGATGGATGGATGGATGGATGGATGGATGGATGGATGGATATCTTGAATATTCTTTAGTACGAAGTGATTGCAGCATTTTTATTTGAAAATAAATCACAAGAAAATGGCACAGAGGCTCATTTCATGATCATTTAACAGATTCAATGTAGCAAAAGTGCAGTAATTCAGACGTTTGATTTCATTCTCTTCTTCTCATGTAATATTTGTTGGTCCCTGAATCTGAGGGTTCACATAAGTGAATTATTGCCTCCGTGAATAATTCATTTTGTTTAGGAAAACCAATTTTCATTCTTGCGATAACTTCCAAAGTACTGGATCACTCATTTTCGATCCACATTAAAGTCGATAAATGCCACCATGGAGAATACTGCTAATTAACAATATGTATCTTCCTTATTTTGCAGCTATCTAGACAGTCTAGATCGTATCGGTGCTGCCGACTACCAGCCAACAGAGCAGGACATTTTGAGGACCCGGGTGAAGACTACGGGCATTGTGGAGACACACTTTACCTTCAAAAACCTCCACTTCAGGTATGAGTACAACTGAATCGCCAAGTGACTCACCGCACACACAAACACAGCAACTTAATGTCATATTTTCTGCACCTCTGCTAATACTGCCTTTAAATGCCTTTTTGGTATTGCAGTCTATAAAAATGAGTTCAGCATCCAAGATTATGATTGCTCTTCATTTGAAAAGAGATGTGAGTGAATTACAGCCTGGAGCTGTTCCAGTGAAGACGGATGACTTTAGTTTTCGAATTAAATTTGCCGATTTCATGCATGTGTGCCTAAAATCCGGTGAACAGAGATGTAGACTCAGCAACTGCGCATGTTGCACAATCAAACGAAATGCACACACGTTCCTTGCGTTTGGGGAATAAAAACGAGTCTACCTCCGTGAGCCGTCACCTTACCGTGGTTGAGGGGTTTGTGTGTCCCAATGATCTTAGAAGCTAAGTTGTCTGGGGCTTTATGCACCTGGCAGGGTCACCCATTGCAAACAGGTCCGAGGTGAAGGACCTGACAAAGCATGGCTCAAAAACCCCTTATGATGACTGAAATGAATGGATCTCAGTTTCCTTTGCCCAGACGCGGGTCACCCGGGCCTCCCTCTGGAGCCAGGCCTGTAGGTGTGCCTCATTGGCAAGCCCCTGGTGGCCTACACCCATGGGGCCCGACCAGGCTCAGCCCGAAGAGGCAACGTGGGTACCCCTTCTAATGGGCTCATCACCCACGGGAGGGGCCAAAGGGGTCTACACCCTCAGCAGGGTCCTCGAGGGTACATGGGAACTCGCCCAATCAGTCTACATGTGCTTTGTGAACTTGGAGAAGGCGTTCAACCGTATCTGTGGGGGTGCTTGGGAGTATGGGGTACCGAACCCCCTGACCCAGCCTGTTCGGTCCCTATACCACCGTTGTCAGAGTTTGGTTCACATTGCCGGCAGTAAGTCGGAATCGTTTGCAGTGAGGTTTGGACTCCACCTAGGCTGCCCTTTGTCGCTGATTCTGTTCTTAACTTTGTTTGTCTGTCGTGGTAACGTAGGAGCTGAGCCAAAGGGCAAAGCTCTCAATTTACTGGTCGATCTACGTTCCAACCCTCATCTATGGTCATGAGCTAGGGGTCGTGACCAAAAGAACGCGGCCAAGATGAGTTTTCTCCGCAGGGTGTCCGGGCTCTCCCTTAGTGGTGAGAAGCGGCTCAGAGTCGAGCCGCTTCTCCTCCACACCGAGAGGAGCCAGATGAGGTGGCTTGGGCATCTGATTATGATGCCTCCTGCATGCCTCCCTGGTGAGGTGTTCCGACAAGTCCCACCGGCAGGACACGGTGGAGAGACTTTATCACCCAGCTGGCCTGGGAACGCCTCGGGATCCCCCAGGAATAGCTAGAAGAAGTGGCTGGGGAGAGGGAAGTCTGGGCTTCCCTGCTAAAGCTGCTGCCCCCGCGACCCGATAAGCGGTAGAAAATGGATGGATGGATGGAAATAAGTCTGAAATGGTCGCCGAAACTTATTTACATGCAATCGGATCTTTTGCCAACATGAAGATATCAGAATGTTTGAAACATCTCCCTGCATGATGCAATGCAGTTCTGTACCCATATTGAAGACCATTATGTTTAATCCATACCTCTCTGATAGTGTAAATCAAATTTGAGGAATTAAATCTGTGGAAACACATAATATTTAATACAACTGTTATATCGGACCTCATTAACCCTTTCATGCACCCTGTAACCTGATTACATGATAAGCTGTTCACTGTCGTAACCGCTGTCCGTGAAAGGGCTAAAGGCTACTTTTTCTAATGTTGTGACCACTAACTGTACATCAACATAGCACACATTGTACGAATGTATGTTGTCAGATCCAAATGCTCAGTTATAACCCGCAATAAACTCAAGCCAGTGCTGCACTGAGCGTGTTCTTTTGAGATGCCGAAATCGTTTTGGCTCAGTCGCTATTATGTGGCACTATGGCACTGAACGGACAGCCTCAGTATTACGGGACTGATCTGGAGCCCATCAGCCTTCCTATCATTGTCTCCATGTAATATATAACCTGGTTGCATTCATTTCCTCTCTTGGAGGACACTCCCAACTGGACTCGAAGCATAAAATAGATGGGAGTGATCCTTCCCAAATTAGACTTCAGGTAACATACTACCTTATACAGCCCACATTCCATTACTGTCTCATGATTCAGAAGTGAGACAGGAATGTGAAATATCTTAAGTGGAACTTGAGTGTTACAATCGATGTTAAATAGCTCAAGAGGAGGTGGTGGAGTGGTTTGAGGGAGAGAATAGCCCAAACTCTTAATTAGGCATCCCCTATACCACCGGTGTCAAACTCAAGGCCGGGGCCAGATGTGGCCCACCGCATAATTTTAAGTGGCCCGAAAGCAAATGAAAGATGACAACTTCCATGATGCTTGCTAAAATCTGTACCAAAATTTCAAATTTTCATATATAATTAATCAGTGACATATTGTCAGCATTTTCTTGTTACAGTTACTTAAACAATAATTGAATAACACGTTATTATTGACTTCTTTATATAGTTTCAGTCATAACGGACCTTCAAGGAAATGGTAATTATAATGTGGCCTGTGACAAAAACAGGTTTGACACCCCTGTCCTATACATTATCAGAATTACTTTCCCGAGATTGTGCACATTAGAGTGGGCATTTCCGCTTGACTCTCTGACCACAGAAAGAAAACCAGTATCTAAAAAAAAAGAGGCACCCGCTGCTCCAAACGACATTAAGAATGCTAGCCTAAAGGCCATTGTTATAGGTTTCTTCCAAAAGAATCCCTGCCTCAGTTTATCGCATGTGTAGATCCGTTGAAAAGTAAAAGAAAAAAAAAAAAGAAAAAAATGTCTTACTTCAAATAGACATCTCATTTATCCCCCTCAGGAAAAAAATAACAATAAGTAGGGTAGATCTATAGTATCCCCAAGTAGCACACACAGTTAGGGGTGTTGGTTGCACAAAAAAAAAAAAAAAAGACTTTCATTCTCCAGCCGCAAGTGCCTGCTGCTGCTTTGTGGGGCAAAATTAGAAAATCTCGCTTGTTTTTGTCTGCTTCAACCGAGCTGTACGGGGACGTGCTTCCATCATATGTGGAAATCATGACATTTAAAAAATTGCTTCAGCTTCCATTTCCAGTTGCACTGCATTATTGGTCGGAACCAAATAAAAAAGGAGGCACAAATGTCAACCTCGTGTAGGTACACATTCCATTCGTTTTGTGAAATGGAAGTAACAAACCAATCAAGGGACAGGAGCCAGGTGCATGTTGTGCCTCGTCAATTTCTGGGCACAACTAGACAGACAAGCACTCAAACGCGTATTTACATTGATAGACATTTTTGAGTCTTCAATTAATTTAACACACAAGCAGCGGTATCTGGAAATAAACATTAATAAAAACACCCAGTAAAGCCAGAAGTGAGATTCTGAACCAGGCCCTCAGAACATTGAAGAAGACTCATAAAAATCTATTTCAACATGCTACCTCAATTACCTTTAATGCCATACAATAAACATATCTCACTTTCAATAAAATTGGTATTCGAAAAGATTTTTTTGTTAAATTCTCCTTTCAATATTTGATTGAATACGTTATATTAAAGCCGAGCTGTCAGACCCGTCTGTCATGCAAAGTGACTAATAACTGAGCCTGATGATGTTTCGAAAGCTGCAAACATGGAAATGTTTCCATCTATCAGGCTGTTTGATGTCGGAGGCCAGAGGTCAGAGAGGAAGAAGTGGATCCATTGTTTTGAAGACGTCACTGCCATCATTTTCTGCGTCGCACTCAGTGGATACGACCAGGTGTTGCACGAGGACGAGACCACGGTAAGGATGCACGCTCACCTGAGTATCTCTCTCACTGTTTAGTCTGAATTACGCTTGATTTACACACTATGTGGTTGAAGTGACCAAGTCACATCTTTTTCCCTCACGTGGCTCACATTGGATACTGCATGTGTCATAGCAGCATAAGCCCAAAAATACACAGATACCTTCAGTGTATGTTCAGAGCCAAATCAGACCACAAATACTGGATATGAAGGAAAAAAACAGACACGAACTGAATATGAAACAGTGCAACTGCAGTCTAATCCAACAGATGAGATCCATCCTGCCATTAAGAGGACTACATTGAAATGCATCTATCAGTGACCTATACCTAGCACTTACCCAAACAAAAGACCAATTACAGCACAAGCTCAGTGGTTACACAGACCATTAACCAGGGAAAAAATGGCGACCAGTAGATTGATGCCTTTTATCTGCTATTATCATTATTGTTGTACTTATTAATTGTTATTGTTTATATTATTCGGGGAAAAAAAGGTCAAGACCTGTTTTAACCCCACTATGATATTGTGGGTCAAATTGACCTATTCGGTGCTATACAGGAGACATGGCAAGGAGGAGATGGATTCAAATTGGTTGACGGTATTTTAGCCAATCAGAATGCAGAATACAATGCGGACGCTGAAAAAATACAGAAACTCAATACGGACACAAACGTATTGGGTTGTAAACTGTAATTGATTTACTTTTTAAGAAGCATGCAAAATTGCACTTGGGAAGAAAACAAATCTGAACTTTTACGTGTCCATGAGCGGTGAACCACAATATAGCGAGGACCACCATATTGTGCATTTGTCATTATCTGGTTTGACATGGTACTTCTTGCTCCTAAAACGTGACATGCATTTGAATGAAATGGATCTTTTCACACTACAGTGAAGGTTACTTTCGAAATACCTTCACAAATTTGTTCGACAAAACACTTGAAAGCTGTGCTCTACCTCTGAGGCGCAAAAAATTGAGCGTTGACTGCATTTACATCATGTTGTCATACTGGAAGGGATTTCTAATGTTTTGGTCATGGTATTTATCTACAAAGTACCTGAGGAGCAAGATTATTGTAGCTAAGGAGATCAGGCCAATGAGCAATGGATTATGGCCACCACAATGGATTGCTTTTTCGAAATTACAGACAATTCATGAGTTCATTTTCACCTTAAAAAATTCATATTACAATATTTGAGTCGTTTTTAAAATACCGGTAATTTGACAGGCTACTGGGATACTGGTCAGCACGTCTGACTCACAGTCAAGATAGTAGGATTCAAACACCACGACAACATCTGTCTGTAAAGTTTGTGTGGCTTTTCAGCATCTAATTGTATACTATATACATTACTCACAAAAAAGTTTGGCATATCCTGTATTCAGCTTGCAGGTAAAGTGAGTTCCTTGTTCGAAACCAGCAACTTGTGCAAAAGTACTCAAACATTGAATAGTCATGCATTTGCATACAAGAGTTTAGAGAAAGTCAAAAATAATAAATGTTCTATTACTTTCAAGTTTTGCCTTGGATTCAGCGGCGACCACTCCAGGCTGTACCCTACTTCTCAACCAAAGTCCTGATCGTATAGCAGGGCTCTAGACGAGGTGTTTGTAACTGGTTGCACTGCTGCACCCAATTTTTCATCTTGGTTGCATCAGCACTAAAGTTCGGTGCATCAGAATTTTCAACCGCATCACAGTGACCGCCGAAGCATCACAGGTTTAATCTTATGAAGAGGAAAAAATGTATTTTACACAATATTGACGAATAAACGATGAACAAGCTGATCACCAAATGTCTTTGTTTTAAGTACGTTACAAGACAGGATTTGGCTTGCAGCGTATTCGCCGCCATGAAGGCAATGCTCACAGTCTCAGGAGCCGTCAGTATCGTCAATACACTTACCAGATACTCACCGATACGTCTTCACTTCTCCTTTTGGCGCTCTTGGAAGCTAGCTGTGTTGCATACCTCTCGGTTCCGCAGAGCACAATTATATTGTCGCATATTGTTTTTATTTCACCACGTTGAGTGTTTAAGTAAAATAACAAACAAAACAAAAAAAGCGCAAGGATATCATGCCAGAGCCAATCAGAGGAAGTCCCGCCCTTCACTATCTCTGATTGGCTGATGCCATGACATGCGTCTCCGTTTGAGTGAGGCTTGAGAGACAAGGAGACTTTTTCCATCCTCCATCGACAGATTGCACATGGTGCAACCTCAGATTTTTTTCATTTGGACGGTAATGAAATTAGGGTGTCTGGGCACCCTAATTGGGTGCGTCTTAGAGCCCTATTTAGACTCCGGTTACAAACAACCCTAATGAAGACAAGCTGTATTTTTATTTTTATTTTTTAATGGAGCCCAGATATTTGAGCTATAGAGGCCTGCGACTGACAGTCGAAAATTTGGTTTTCCTTCTGTCTTGTCATTTTTGTGGTATAAACTAAAGAGTCTCACAATGTTGTTAACCATCAAGGCACTTATTAAATTTGGTAGAATCATGGTACCATTGCAGTGCTACGGAGTCAAAATGAGACCTAGCTTAAAATAAAAATGTATTGCAGCCTGCAACGCGCATGTCTGATACGGACTTTTGAACAAACTTCTGCCCTGATCAAATAACATCGATCAACATGAGGGACAGAAGTTTTTTTATGCCCAACCAACCATGTTTAGACCCGCCACCCACTGTGCATGCCCCCGCTGTACTCCATTGCCTAATCACAACATTTATGTTTTTGCATTGTTTTGTCAGAATCATCAATGAAATGTTTTGGATCCCACAAAAAAAAAAGAGAACAATGCAGGAACATGAAAAAAAAATTCTCAAAAACGTAGTGTACAAACACACATCTAAGCCTTTAATAGTTCACGTTTGAATGCATAGAACACCAAGAACAACAGAAATTTTTAAACATCCATTCAACTAGCACGAACATGTCGGGCTTACATTTGACTCTCAATTATAAATGTAACGTGCAGTAACTCAGAACAGACAAATTAAGCCTAGCTTTCAAATGAAAAACAAAACGAGTAGATGCAGATTTCAAGTAAAAAGGTGATTAGGTCGACAGTACCTTTGAAAAATGTGCAGTTGCACTTCGGCCTTTTTTTACGACCGAAACATCGCAAAATGCTTGGCTAGCTGGCAAGTTCTGGTCACCGGTTTCAGTGGATGTTTGGTCGCAGAATATGACATCTTTGTCTTGGAAGTGCTGCTTAATGTTATTAAAGCAACGCATGAGATGCGAGATCTTTGAGCTGCCTTCTGGAAGAATAGAAAAGAACAAGTCTGTCCATTCATTTGGAAAAACTCTCTTTTGGGAGTCCGCTTTTAGAACCTTGGAGCAAGTCGCAAATCGCTTCCGGCGATTGGCTCATTGTGATCACGTGATCAGACAACAGGTGTACACTGTGATAGCAACGCATGCAAGGAAAAAAAAATGTGTACAGTATCATAACCCATGCTCAGCCATTTGAAGACACCCATGATAAAGGAATAAGGACCTTGAAAAAAAAAAAAAGACAACGGTAGACCAGGTCAGCCTGGAATTGGCCGACCATTTTGGAGTTGTCCCGAATTTCCCAATTGCCAGCCCCCTATCCCTCTTCCCCGTTTGAATAAAATATACACTCACTGATTTTTTACATCAAACAAAACGTCATGTCATGGCATGCTCATGCCCTAGGATGTCACTATTTACTTATATACCAAGTATGCAAGTGCTGGTAAATGTAGACATAGATGAGGTGGACGTGCAGACAACATACTGTGCTGTGCTCGAGAAGCTGATGTCATGTGCCCTCAAACAAAGGGGCTAATTTGAATATGATGCATGCTGGTTGATATTTATAGGCTTGACGTGTATCCGCTGAGAATTAGTGCTCTATTTACGCAGATGTCTTCATGCCGCCTTGTGAGTTGGGAGCGCCGCAAAGTCTCCTCTTGCGTGATGGGCTGATGTTGACAATTTCAATCTCTGCAGATGTCAACCACTGTGCTATTTTTTTATTTATTATATTTTTTTTAACATGACTGCAATCATGTTGGATAGAAGACAATGTGTTTTCGCCATCTGCCACCGTCTCCCCACTTGGCACTACCCTTCTCCAACATGAGATCAGGCGCTTGCTTACTTCTTGTCTCAAATTGTCCAGTAATGAAAAACAACCGCACAGGGACAGTTTATTTCAATTCCCAGCAACCTCACCTCAGCAGCTCCGCGTGCGGTGCAGCACCTACAATGCTTTAATTAAGCATGTGGTTACCCATGAGACTGATATATGGCACGGTCTGCCTTAATGAGACAGGGTGCTGATCAAAGAGGTGTAATTATTAAAGAACGAGCACTCGTGTGAATATAATGATAGCACGAGGAAAAGAACTGGGATGCTCTGCTTCACTCACATCTTTACCAGACACCTCCATCGCATGTGCTGTATTTTGGGAGGAAAGAAAGGAAGAAAGCTACTCCGGGGGTGGCGTAAACACAACACCACACCACTCGGGGAGAGTCTCAAAGATATTTGAGGTGCAGAGAACAATATATTTTACTTTTGCTTTGCTTCCTTTTTGAAGTACGTGCAAAATAGGATTTCAGTGGTCATAGAAAGAAGTTACTCTTCTCCTTTGGGTGAAGCAGAACATGAAAGGGAAGAAGATGCCTGTTTCATTTCCTCACAGTGTAAAGTTTTGCTGCAAACGTTTATACCTCTCCTGGTGGAGTTGGGTCGTTGAAATGCCAATTGTATTTTTGGTAGAGCATTTTTGGGTGGAATGGGAGCATTTATGAGGGGTCGTAAAAACGCATCCACACTCGAAGGAAAGCGTTTTAAACGAAACACCCATTTATGAAGTCATATGCAGATTTGTAAGTTTTGATTGAGCACCTTTTCTCTCATTCAGTGGCAACAACCATGTAAATTGGGGTGAATGGTATATTTTTAACCCTTTTAGGGACAGCCGTTACGACAGTGGACAGCTGATCGTGTTATCAGGATTCAGGGTGCATGAAAGGGTTAAACATTTTGATCAATCTGTCAAATGCTTTGGAAAAAAAGATACTCTGTGCACAATAAAATGACAGGATCTTTTTAAAATCTTATTTTTACATGTTGAGATCATTTTGGAAAAGATGTTTAATTTGTTTTCCTGTGTTGGATGTGTGATGTGGATATATAGTCTCTCCTTAGACACACACACACCCACACACACACATACACACACACACAGATGTTCTTCTTTTTATTCCCATCTTGCTGTTGAAGACAAATTCTTCACTTTGACAAGCAGCCGCACACATTCACAGGCATTCTTGCTGTCCTTCGATGTGACAGCTGCTTTAGGGGAACTGCTTTCCTGCCTCTTTTAAGTCTCAGATGTAGAGGTGCCTGTGTGCGTCATGTGAGTGTGTGTATGAGGCTGTGTCCCGGGGAAGTGTGTCCCTTGCGTTTTTGCTTCCTGCTTTTGAGCTCCACCTCGCAGCATCTTTGGTACCTTCCACTTCACCTGTCACTCTCACCCTCGGCCGTCCTGTCTAAGCAATGAGCATTCAGATGTTCCACAGATGCTCCACCCACCAACAGGTATGAGCCCTTTGGAAAAGCGGATATGCTTGGCATGATTTCCTTGCGTTTGTGTGTATATTGCATGCTGTCTCTTGCACTATATCTACTATCCCTTTAAAAGACAACTTCATTTTGTTTGACAAGGAAAATATTCTGTGTGCGTTTGTGTGTGTGTGTGTGTGTGTGTATGATGAGAATATATATATATATATATATATATATATATATATATATATATATATACAGGGTGTCTCAAAAAAATGTACTCACTCTTAGAATGACGAGAAAACCTTTATTTATGAACATAGAGTGAAGTGAAATAGCATCGAATACATGAGACAAATGTAATTGAAGAATCATGTTCACAAATGTTCAAAGTGATGACCATTATTGTCCAGACAACGCTGATATGCGCATATATATATATATATATTTCATATATATTGTCCTTGGTTTGTTGCCATATATATATATATATATATATATATGTGTCATATGCATATATATATATATATATATATATATATATATATTTGATATATTTGATATATATATATATATAGGTTTTCATGAGTGATACATTTTTGAGACACCCTGTATATATTGTATGTGTATGTGTATGTGGATATGTATAAAAGAGTTTTCGTTATTTTAGGCCCGTATTTTCATGCATGTGTTCCCTCTTGCTAATCTAACAGTGTCTCGAATTTGGAACTTTGCAGTATGTATTATTATTCCAGCATGCATTTAAATACTCAATCAAACGTTGGGTGTTTTCATTGCACTCATTTTCAAACGGGTTTCCATTACAGAAAAAACACCCAGTTTGCCACAAGTGGTGTGATCTTTGGCATCATACAATCAGACTGGATCGTGACTGAAGGATAAAACGCTAACAATGCATGGCTCTGATTGTCACACGTTAATTATGTGATCACGTAATTCACTTTACACCATTTTCCTGATGTTTTTTGTGTTGTTTTTTATTGTTGTTGCTGTTGAGTTTTTTTGGTTTGTTTGTTTTTTGCATGCAGAGATTTCCATTTGCTGGATGACTCTTTGGGTTACATGTCTGACTCTATGAGCAATGCATAAAACAACCTGTAAAAAATGTTTAATGTCTCCTGCAGAATCGCATGCACGAGTCTCTGAAGATGTTTGATTCCATCAGTAACAGCAAGTGGTTTGAAGAGACCTCCATCATCCTCTTCCTGAACAAAAAGGACATTTTTGAAAACAAAATCAGCAAGTCGCCATTGTCCATCTGCTTCCCTGAATACACTGGTATGTCCACATATGACAGCAAAAATATATAATTCTATAATTCCCTTCACATCATTTTAGTCTGTTTCTCATTTTGAATGAGACACTAGAATTACAATGGTTTTTTCACTTTTATTCATTCCTGAATCTGTTCAATTAAAACTGTGGGAGTGACACCATTAAATTCAGTTAGGATCTAGTGCTGCTTTGAGACACAACACTGACTCATTCATTTCAACATATATGGTTTGATTTTAACTACAATTACATAAACACTTAAAACACCAAAGCAATTTGGATGCAGAAACCGCCGTGACGTGGAAGTTGCCAAGTAAAAGTTTTGAGCGATGAAAATACAAAGTAACTACAGAGAGCAGGGCTGGATGCAGCTGACACGAAAGTGATCTGACACGCGCACTCATTGTAACTGAGTAATCCACGCTTATATACTGGAAGACATCAGGCATATATGACATAATAAAGGGAACACAATGAAGGCCCACGGTTCCTGCATAGCAAATGATACATCAAGGAACCAACAGTCAGAACACAACTACCGTACTGTTATTTGCCCCGGCTGAAAGGTCACTGTCCAGACACATGACAAATACACATTATTCAAAAACACATTTCTCATGATAAATTGCCTTGCATTGCTAACCTAGTATGACATGACAAACACAACACTGACCAGTGTTGGAAAATATATTTCTGGAATGTATATTACATATATTAGTGTGTGTGTGTGTGTATGTATGTATATATATATATATATATATATATATATATATATATATATATATATATATATATATATATATATATATAGATATATATATCTATATATATATAGAGATATATATATATATAGATATATATGTCTATATATATATATTCAGGTAATATGTCAAGATGCTCAAAAGATAATTGTTACTGCTGCATCCTGCTTTAATGAAAAACACTGCAAGTAGTAGTTTTTTGTAGCTCCAAAAGATGGACTGACCCAAGATATAGTTGACCAATATTTTGACTGACAATTGTATCCATGTTACACTTAAACCAAAAACTGATCATTAGTGTCACTGCATGCATGCGATTCATTAATGTAACGAGTGACCAATACAGTACTGGCTGCAGCATGCTCATAGATGCTGGTGATGAATAGAGAGCAGCTGACAGGCTCATATTGAAGAGATGCAACGGGAACAAAGACAATCGGGAAAACAAACAAACAGAAAGTGTGAAAGATAGAGAACATATGTGTAATTGGGAAAACAGCAAAACCAAGTACAGAGAGCAAGATTGCGGGAACACAGTGTCGAGAGGCACCCGAGCAGCATAAACTGTGAGAAAGAGAACATTCACATTCCAATCATTCCCGCTTCCTTTCTTCATCTTCTGGCATGGAAGGACCCCGCGCATGTTCTGATGGTGTTGCAACTGAAGCAGACAGGCCCGCCGCGGTGCTGCCAATGATATGTTAGTGACACTTGGCCCACAGATGACTCCACTCACCACCATCTGGCTCGATCGAAAAGCATTTTAACAAGTGAAAAGCTGCAAATCCAGTCCTTGCCTTATTGACTGTCACAGTCGATTATGGATGTGGACCACAGGGCATGCACTAGATTTGTGAAATGAATCAATACGTGCTGTGAATTACGGTTGCCGCCTTTGAGCTCTCGTTCATTTGCGGACATCCAAGACTGTGGTGCCAAAAATAACGCATCAATGGCGGTCTAATTTTAGAATAGAACCCGTCCTTTTGCATTTGCTGCAGGGGTCCTCAAAGCATATTAGTAGAATGTAACGTGCAGAATGAGTTTATCAGCACATCATGCTGAGACAGTTTGGTTTAAAAAAAGACTGAATAGAAACAAAGTCAATCTTAAAATAGCGTTCATGACTCCAACGCTTTCATAACCATAATAATGATGCCATGCCTTTGTCGTCTTGTCTCCATAGGGCCAAACACGTATGTGGAAGGAATCTCCTTTATTACTTCTCAGTTCAAGAGCAAGAACAAGTCATCAAATAAGGAGGTTTACTCCCATGTGACCTGCGCAACCGACACGAAAAACGTGCAGTTTGTCTTTGATGCTGCAAGTAATGTCATCATCACCGACAGCCTCCGGCGCACTGGCCTAGCCTGATGATGTCACAACTCCGAGACCACCTCATATTAAGCGGGTTTTGGGTTCAATCCAAATACATGTACCGTATTTTCCGCACTATAGGGCGCATGAAAAAGTCTTCCATTTTCTTAAAAGCTCACCGCGTGCCTTAAAATCCGGTGCGTCTTGTGTATGGTCATTACGGTAATATGTCGACCCCAGGATGGCTCCTTGCTGGAGACATGCTTCCAATGTTATAACTTGCTGTTGGTTCAGTGAACTGTGTTGCTGCTTTATTTAATAAGTTTTTTTTGCGGCTCCGAAAAAAGGAGAGCTGTGGTGTTGTTTTTTAAAAAAAATAGTCTTAACAAATGCGTCTTTGTCCGTCTCCGTGCTTTCTTCAGTTCGACTCGAGAGGTGTTCAAGACCGCCTCCGAAAAAACTTAAACTAACGATTACTTCAATGAAACTACGAAAATTGATAATAATACAACAAAACTGAAAAGCAAGCAAAGATATTACAAAATAAATTCTACAGCCCCCCTACAGAATTTATATTGTGATTTCATCATTTGTGAATACACAAAAAACTACGACTGACATCTGTTGTTTCTGTTGGAGCTATGATCAAGGAAATGCCACTGCGTTTTTCAGAGGCGGTCATGAACGCCTCTCGAGATGAACGAAAGAAGAGAAGGCACGGAGGCGGACAAAGACGCACCTGTATTTGTTGAAAAAAGGGGAGCTGTGGTTTTATTTTTTTTAAACGCAGACTTTATTAATGGTTTTCACAGTCTCAACAAATACAGGTACTGTACGTCTTTGTCCGTCTTCGTGCCTTCTCTTCAACCGTTCCACGTGAATTAATGATTACAGACACTCCCCGAGTTACGAACATCCGAGTTACAAACAAACGGTACATACGAACATTTTCACGGGTCTGTCGAAAAGAAAAAAAAGTTAGATTTTGTATTGCGCGCTTTTTCCGAGTGCCAAGCGGGCGGAGGAGGGCGGCGGAGGCGGCGTTCGGCGGCGCGGGAGAGGCGTGGGGCGGTCGTGTGGACGGTGGAGCGGGCGGGAGGCGTCCGGCGCGCGCGTCGACGACCGTTCGTCTACTCTCCCCCGCTGAAGCCACTGCTAGTTTATCGGGCAGCTAAACCTCGAGCCCTGAAGAATGTGACGAAAAGCTCTCTCCCCGTTATATGGATGTCAATATAAGTCTTAAACATACATTCCAGACAAAATATAGCACTGAAGCAACTTACGAACGAATTCACCTTATGAACAATCGTCCGGAACGTAACTCGTTCGTAACCTGGGGAGCGTCTGTACTTCAATGAAACTACCAAGAAAATCAAGCGAGGAAAACACAAAATAAATTCTGTAGGGGGGATATAGAATTTATGTTGTGATTTCCTCGCTTGACTTTCTGTTTTGATGCATTGTTTTCAATTTTCGTAGTTTCATTTAAGTACAGTCATAGTTATTTTACATTTTTCAGAGGCGGTCATGAAGGCCTCTCAAGTTGAACACGCCTCTGGATTTGAATGGAAGGAGCGTAGCACCATCTAGTGGAGGCATTGTAGATTGTGCCTTGTAATGCGATGCATCCAATGTATGAAAAAAAAAAAGACAAAATAGCTATTCATTGAAGGTGCGCCTCATAATCCAGTGCGCCTTTTAGTGCGGAAAATATGGTACCTATTTCAGTAAATTGGACCTGGGTGGGAATGTGAGTGTGCTCGATACCATGGATGGCTGGATGGACCCTTAAGGTTGCCTGTGATATCATCATCTGATAGCCCCATGATGTCATCAAACTCTTGGATATTGTTCCAAATTGAGTCCGAATGGATTAGAGAAACTTGTTCGCTGCACGATGAAGTGATTTGTTGACTATTTGACTTTGTCTTTTTTGTGTCAGTACTATAAAATACACCAGGTGTCGGGAACCTATGGCTCGCGAGTCAGGTGTGGCTCTTTTGATGATTGCATCTAGCTCGCAGATAAAACTAAATATTCTCGCTTGTTTAATCCATCCATCAAATTTTTCGCTGCTCATGTCCTGTTCAGGGCTGCAGTTGGCGGCAAGAGCAATTTTAATTGGATCATACTGGCCTACGTTGGCCAATGCTGGGTAACAGGTAAACGCCCCCTTTTGAATCAGCCCGCTCGGTCATTAGCTCAAATATTCGACGAATAAGGCCAAAAGAAAAAGGATGACGACTATGGTTCACTTCAGGACGAATGGACCGAAGGATTCGCTTTTGTGGAGAGGTCAGGTTCTGTGGTAATTTGCAATGACTAAATACCATCGATGAAACAGTCGAATATAAAGCGGCACTTTGACACGCGCCATGCTACGTTCGCATCAAAATACCCTGCGGGAGACAATAGAAAGGAAGCGTGCAAGCTACTGAGCAGGCTGCAAGCTAGCCTGCAGCAACTCCGTGGATTGACCCGGCAAAATGACTATAATTCCGCTATCTTTGCTGGATCTTGAGCAATCGTGAGGAACGGAAAACCATTTACATTAATGGTGAGTATTACAACAAAATTCTTTTAAAAAAATTAAATTCAGAGGCTTATTATACTGACATTTTGTTGAATTCACTTTTAAAATACAGTTTTATGTATATATGTCTCTCACCGAAATACATTTCCAAATATTTTGCTTTCATGGCTCTCTTAATCAAAAAGGTTCCCGACCCCTGATATACACAATTCAACATCTATCTCACATCAATTTATTCTTTGTTTAAATTGCTATTTTATGTCAATTTGCTTTTTTGGGAGGGGTTTTTGCACTGGATGAAAGGCATCTTTATTGTTGCACATTATACTTAGGGGAACTATTGTCTTTTTGCTGGGGCCTACATTAAACCAGACAAGACTCAAGCTTGAGATGTAGTGTGCTGACTCAGTCTGACACTTCTCAGACGGTGCTTCAGCGGAACAATTGACTTAATAGGGTCACCGGGGGCTTCTTCTACCATTATTGGGTGCTGCTGCACGTGTTTCTTTCTTTATTGTCCGTAACTGTGCCCTCATAAGTCAAACTTGAGCTGTGATAAAAAAAAAAAAGCATTGTGTTTGTATGGGTCCATTGTCAACTGGGACTGCAATTTCCACCCGTAGGTTGGAGCAGCTTGCTCATGTTGCTTCCTTCCCTGCCTACTGAAAAAATTGCATGAGATTAGAGAGTCAATTCAAGAGACCAGGGTACTTGACATGAACCCTTTCATGTACACTGTAACCTGATAACATGATAAGCTGTCCAGTGTAGTAACCATGGTCCCTGAAAGGTTTAACATACATGCAACATCAAAAGTTTATCATCTTTAGTTCTCTATTCATTTTACTTAAAATGATCATACAGAAAATAAATTAGCCTTGGATGTTCCCAAAAAACGGCGTGTCTGCTTAGATCCAAATTGTTATTTTAAGAACCAGGTAGATGACGTCTCCCATTTCCATTTATGGCGCGTCCTAATTAGACACCGAGCTGCCTCAGGCTGTTGATCAACCTGCTTTGCGCATGTGTTTGTGTTCTGAGTCCTGAGTGTGCGTCGATTGTATAGGGAAGGATGTGTGTGCTTTCGCGTGGGTGTGTATGTGCCCGTGATTGCGAAGCACTAGAAAGTGGAGCCCATGGGTGGAGCCAGTATGAGTGAATTAATGATCCAGAAGGCACTCACTCGTCCACCCCTTTCCACACCCACTGGCTGTCAGCACATCAAGCCATGAACACAGCGACGTGGTTTCAAAATGTCAAAACAATGTTTGTGATATTGGGGGAAAAAAATCAAGATCTGGAATACTTAATTTCATGTACAATGCAAAAGTCGGATTACCCTGTCGCCTTTGTAATCAATGATGTAAGGCATGTGCACTGCCTTTGAAATGTGAGCAGGAATTGCAATTTGCTTTTGTGCATGCAGCTCCTCCTCATTTTGGATGTGCAGCTGTTGTTATTGTGTAGTCAGGTGTTGGCTTCAGTTTTTGTTCTGTGGTTCATTTTGTGTAGCTGCGCAGCTCTTATTTTCCCTTTCTATGTTTTAAATGCCTGAAAGGCTAAATCACTAGATGTGAATCAGTAAAATTTTCATGCCTACATTTTTATTTTTTCATGGGAGGCAACCCACTTCGTTAACTTTGCCTCATTTTACTTTGTTTGTCTGAAGCTCGACCAATACGTCCGTTCATGTTTCTTCTGTACGGATACTTGGCATGGTACATGTAATACATTCATAAAATTAGATGGGGCCAACATGTTGAGAATAATTATTGGACACTTTTGCTGTGATGTCACAGTACAGTTTATATTTGTTCATTCTGTTATTTATCGACAAATATTTGAACAGTCTGTGAGGTAAAAATCGCAAAAGGTTATGACTGGCTTTTATCGACTTGTTAAGGAGGCCCTCGGCTTCTCAGGACCTGAAATGCTGATCATGGCCCTTTCTGGGATATTTTTAGATTTACAAGCAGATTGCCCCATCGGAAACACGGTAATTGACATCGAATTCTTCCTTTCCGATGTTAAACCGTCCAATGCCTTATTAAAGCTTTGCTGTGTTGAGTTTACATGTTTCCCCTGTGCTTGTAGGGGTTCTCTCTGGATAATTCCGCTTCCTCACGAAGTCCAAAAGCATGTATGTTGGGCTCAGTACAGACTCAGAATTTCCATAGGTTTGAATGTGAATGGTTGTCAGTCCTGTGATTGACTGGTGATGAGTTCACGGTCTCTCGACTTAAGTCAGATGGGAGTGCTTCCCAAGCATCTCTACCAGATATGTCATATTTTGCGTGGGCTCTTGCTTTTTAGTCCTTCACAGTTGTTCCAATTAGCCCTTCGGGATGAAGTACACTTCAGCGGGTTGAGTATTTGGCAATAAGTTACCGGTATCCTTGCTCTTGTCGCTCTCATAAAACCTTTCTACTCTCTCGCATCTGCTTGTAGCAAATTGGGTACATGCGTGCCTTACTTTATCAAGAAGTGTAATTAAAGGACAAAGCTACTCATACTGCAGTCATGATTATTAAGCTGACCACCACTAATAATGTATCCTTTGTGATGTCATTTGTTGACATTGTATTGGAAAAGTATTGAAATAAAGCAAACCTTGAGTAACTTGATATGTGTGAAGACTATTTGTGGATGGAAAAAAAAACTGACAATTGCAGAAAGAATGTCTTCAATGGACCGTCGTGTCATATTGATTTGTTTATTTGTGCTTCATTCCAAAAAGATTTGCAATACTTTTCTTGCATTTTCCTACAGATCTTTTTTAGTGTGGAAAACTCAACATTCTCACCCCTTCCCGCTCTCTTTCCACAGAATCGCATGCATGAGTCTCTGATGCTGTTTGACTCAATCTGCAACAACAAATTCTTCATCGATACCTCCATCATCCTCTTTCTCAACAAGAAAGATTTGTTTGCAGAGAAGATCAAGAAGTCAGCGCTCAGCATCTGTTTCCCTGAGTACACAGGTGAGACGCATCTCTGCCAAATGTATGAAGGTGGAGGAGACCAGCAACCAACAAAGTGCACAGGTTGCCGTTTCATAAAAACTACACGACAGTAAATTGTCGTTCAGTAGATGGATGGCTGGTTGTTTTCATCCTCAAGGTCAATTTATTCAGTCGCCCACCCTGGAGGCTCGCCCTGTTGACAATACTAAAAAAAATTTGGCGGTGCATATGCTGGTATTCTTTATGCATACAGGTGACTGTTTTACTGTAGCACTGGTCTTTTTTTATTTTATTTTTTTACATAGCCCATTTGCAAATTTTGAGATGTTTAGGCTCCAAAATCGCTGCTGTCATTAAAGTGGGAGTTTAAACTGCAAGAAAGGTTTGAATGTCACCTCATTTCACTAATAGGGCCCCCCCCCCCCCCAAAAAAATATATTTAAAAGCAGATGCCAAAAAAGAGTGTTTTGGGCCCATTCTGTAAGTCAGGGGTGGCAAACTAATTTTTGTCGGGGGCCAGATTTTAGTTACCGTTTCACTTGGAGGGCCGTTATGACTGAAACTATATAAAGAAGTCAAGAATAATTGTTGATTCAACTATTGTTTAAGTTACTATCATGAGGGGTTGAGTAACAAGGAAAGGCTTAGAATATTTATTTATTTATTATGTATTCCATATGAGAATAAAAAACTTTGGTGGACATTTTAGAAAGGATCATGTAAGTTGACATGTTTGAGCTACTTTCGCGGGCCACATCAAATGATGTGGCGGACCAGATCTGGCCCGCGGGCCTTGAGTTTGACACCCGTGCTGTAAGTGAAGACAGCCGACTTGATTTGCTGCCGATCAAAGTGGCTCCTCTCATTCCCTTTAAATGTGGTGCATAAGATCGTCCTTGAAGAATATACTGGTTTGCTTGTCTCCTGCGGCAGATCGAGGTGCGCTAAGTACGTTGAGAAGGAACTGCAAGCAGTTCTCCATGGGCGGATGATGTAAAGTTGTCCAGGGAGATCGCAGCACTTGGAGATGGAATTCCACACATGCTGTCCTTTTGTTAGACCACCAGCATCCTTGCCCTCCATAGCTGTATAGTAATAATAATGCCTTCAAGAAAGTGATTTCTGCAATCATTCAGTGAGTTTGATGCATAGTTAGAAATGAAATCCAATGACTTTTACCACACGTGCCCGGAACGCCCCGTATCAGAGTCACTAAAATCTCTTTACCCCGTCCGTCTACGCCAGTACTTTGATGTGATTTCAGCAGGCGCAAAGTTGAGTCGGCCTTCAGCCACCAAATTTTCTGCTGCGCTGTACGCCTGTCAAAGAAAACTCATTTGATAAATCAGAATGCCGACCGTGGCGCAGGGGGGTCTGCCAAATTCCCAAACAGGCTAAACGAGGCTTGCACCAGCACGAAAATGAACAGGTATTACTCATGTTAAATCTACCTATCAAACAGAACTGTTCCTAATTCCGCGTCGGTTCTGAATCCTCTAAGCTGCCTGTGACCCCACCGCTTTGGAAAGGTTGCTTCAATCTTTACTCTTGATTTGTCTCGAGCTGTCCAATTCTTTCGTAACTTTTATTGCTAAGCAGAGGTAAGTATTCCACCAATGATTCTGCAAAGCTCCAGATGCCCGAGGAAAGGAGTCAGCGCAAGGTTGTGGGGGCGTGTCAATCAATGCACAAACGAGACAGATTTAAGGATCCCCGTGTCTTACCTTCACCCACCTTTCTTGTCTTTCTCCAGGACCAAACACCTACGACGATGCTGCAGCTTATATCCAAGCACAGTTTGAGAGCAAGAATCGCTCCCCAAATAAGGAAATCTACTGTCACATGACCTGCGCCACAGATACAGGGAACATCCAGGTGGTGTTTGATGCTGTGACCGATATCATCATCGCCAACAACCTCAGAGGATGTGGCTTGTACTAAGCAGCCCGTGTCGCACCCACTCCTTCCTTTCTCCAACCTGTCCTCTTCCACTTCGCTCTCCTACTCAACCCGCTTCCTCTGACACTGCTGTGGAAATGATGATGGTAACGATGCTGTTTACTTAAAAGAAAACAGAAAGTAAAAAAAAGAAGACGAAGAAAAATGCAACTAGGTACATATTAGTGAGGATAATTAAAGAAAATATTAGTCATAAAGATATATATTATATATCTATCTATCTATACATATATATGTATATGTATAGATAGCTAGATAGATAGATAGATAGATATAATGTTAATTTTTTTTTCCCTTGCTGTGGGTTCTCCCCCAATGTTCTCTGGCCTGCTGCCAAACAAACAAAGAAATGTGTTTTTGAAAGGAAACACAGAACTCTGCAGCCTTGAAACCTTCTCGAACAAAGTTAATGAAAGTCTCTGTTCTAATCTAATTTGCTTTTCCGGTGGTGTCGTTTGTTGCTAATGAAACGTTTTCCTTTTTTTTTTTTGTTACCTTGGATATGGATGGTGTTTTTGTTGATTTTGTCTGTATTTATTACATTAGCCGGTACACAGATTTGTATTCACATTTTGTCTCACCTGGCCCATTTGTTGTATATTGTTTTGTTTCTGGCAACAGTAATGTTTACGTCAGAACATTTTTTTGAATAAATATGTGAAAATATCTATCACTTCAAAAATATGTAGAGGGTCAGCCAATCGAAAATACTCTAGACCTGCTGAAAGTGTCAAACACCAATTCATTTAACATTTGTCTTTTGTTTACATTGGCGTGACTTTCCTGTTCCGCAAGCAGTCCTGGCAGGGACAGAAAGTGTTTCCTAAAGCTGGCTTTCTCCCGACAGCCAATGGGAAGCAGTGCCAGGTGACACATGCAGGTACTGTACTGTAGATAGCAATGCCTTTAGAAGCGAGTACACGTTATAACTACCTTTTCTCACTATTATAACCTCTACCATATATTCTCAGTGTAAAGAATCTCGGTCCTGGTTTGAAAATGGTTGATTAATTTATTAATTTATTTATTGATGATCACATCCTAGCCCAGGACATACTCTTATCTATCGGTCTCTCTTTCTCTACATTTTACAGTATACACCGTCATGCCTTTACGTCGTTCACTTCAATCCATGCATGGCACCCTTAGCATACGGCTAATATTGGAGGCGGACCCGGGGGGGCGGAGGGGGTGAGGCGGTCAGAAGAGTCGCCTCTTCTGCCCTCTTTCCCTCCTTACTCCTGTTCAAGCCCTTGACATGTATAGCATGATATGACTCCCGCCTTTGTATAAAGTGAACAGTTACGCCAAAACTGGAAGAAAAGGAAAAAAAAGAAAAGTTCCGTAAACATATTCGTATTTTTTAAAAAGTCATTTCAAATGGAAAAGAAATAAAAACACTTTGTGAAAAATATATTGAAAAATAAATCCAATGGCAAGATAAGGGCAGCAGTTTACCGAGAGGGATAGCCGTGATTATTTTCACTCCTTCAGGTCATGTCATTTTTAAGGCAACCGGACTGTTCGGGTTGCCTCAGGTTAGAAGGTGTTTGTTGTGGTCACTTTTTGGCTTTCGGGGGGACGGATAAATACTGCAGTTGTGTTCCCTCACGCAAAGAAGGAGAAAGATGTTTTGTTCTTGGGTGTAACCAACGACTGTCTAATCAAGAATGACAATTAAGGTTTGCAAAAGGGGTGTTCACACGGGACACATTTGCATCGGCGCTGCACCGATGTATTTTGTTGCGATGTATCTTACACCGGTGAAAATTTTGTGGAGCAGAGCGCTCATACGTAAAAAGCTGCTTACTAAAGAGAAGCGTGTTAACCCTCAGCCTCACTCGCGTTCACACAGCAGTTTCTGCGGCCGTACAATACGATATACGGAATAATATGGAAATAAAACATGAACATGCGTAAAGTGTGCTTCCTTTTCCCCGCCTTGTTTTTGACATACCGAAAAACCATGGTTTTTACTTCTCCAGACAAATCAACGCTGTGGTCTATCAGACACCGTAAAAGGATGAGAGAGAGATAGGAAAGAAGTGCAAAATACCCAGGATGCAAGTTATGCAATACCCGAATGTAATCAACTCTTCTCACGCTACGAGCCTACCCCTGTAGCCGTTCACATATATCGGTGCTGCCCCGCAAACTAGCATTTACTCCGGAGGAAAATTTTAAACAACTTCCTGGAGCAGGGTTAAATTTGCGCCGGTTGAAGCTGTTTTCAGGGGCGACACCGGTATAACGTTGTACGTGTGAACGCTCTACAGGGGGCAGCCCCGGTGCTACATCGGAGTAAAAGTTGCCGTGTGAACACCCCTAAAGATGAATGGTTATGTAGGATGCTGTCGGAAAGACACAAGTCATAGATTTTGGGGGGGAATTCTTGCAGTAACATCAACATCAATCTGTTTTTTAAAAAATCAAATAAAAACAGCAAGATTTAAAAAAAAATCACACCTGTGACAACAATGGAACCGCAGAAATTAACACGAGTATTACATAACGGTCACGGTGATCCTGTAATATTCTACAATATTTCCTGTGCTTTGTAGCTACGGAACTTTTTTTTCCTCTCTCTCTCTAGCTCCCTTTTGTAAAATAAAATATGTTTTGCAATTGGTTCCAGCTAGAACAGCAAGCAGATTTGGAGCCGCAGTGTTCTCAAAAGACAATGTGTTGTAATGCTTTGAACTGTGCCCCATCTCCCTCTCTCTTGTGACTGTTTTGCCTGTTTGAACGCGTGTTCTCACTTTAGCCTGACTCATAACAATTAAATTATATGATAACAATCTCTATTTTTATTATTATTTCAGGAAGAAAAAAAAACATCCTTTTGGGGTGCGGGCAGATTTCTTGCTGCGTCCACTTGTTAGTGATGCCGCATGTTCACACGTCGCTGTGTATAAACATCCTCTTTTTCCCTCTTCCTCTGTTAGCAATTAGTTTGACACACGCCTTTCAGGTCGACAATGAAAAGCACAGTTTTCATATCACACACACACACACACACACACATACACACACAAAATACGTAAATATCAGAATTTCTTAACTAGCCATGTCTATATGTTAGCCTTCATCGATCTATCTATGTAGCCCTCTCTCTCTTGCAAATGTGTATAATGAAATAATATACCTGTTTTTTTTGGCATTCTGTTCTTGATACCTGCATTTGATTTTTTTTTAATACTTTTTGTTCTCAAATCAGTGAATATTTTTTTTCTGTGCAGCTTTCTCTCTCGCTCTCTCTCTCTCTCTCTCTCTCTCTCTCTCTCTCTCTCTCTCTCTCTCGCCCTCCTCTTTAGTGAATAGTTGTTATTTCATGTGGGATGTCCGTGATGGAAAAAAAAAAACAATCGAATGTAGTGTTTACATTAAAAGCCACTGTTTTCATGACTATAAAAATGCTCACCCATTTTGTCTTTTCTGTATAAAAACTGCCTCAATGCTTGACCGTTGTCATCTCACCGTACATTGTGCACAAATGAATCAGGACAGCTGGCCGCATGTATACACTGGAGCTAATATTGAAAGAAAGTGTTGGTTTGGAAGCCCCTTTGCAGCTGTAACTGGTTCCCAAAGGTATCTGATGCTGTTGAGGTCCGGATTCAGGTATGAGAAAGTGAAAATTCTGCATTTTTTTCCCCACAAAATAAAACTTGTCAAAATACACCAAGCATCAAGAATGATACCACCCACTTACATTTACAAATCCGAGTTCTTGTCTTGATTAAATTAGCCTGTCAGTGAAAGAAGCCTTGTCTCATGCAGGTGAGCAACAGTCCGACACCCTGCTCTTTGTACTGCTGGGGCAAAGGCAAGAGGGGATTTCACCACCATGAAGACCGGGAGATTGAACAGGCAGTTATCAAGCGGTTTCTACTTGTCGGAGTGCAACTGGAGTACGAAATCAGGTCTAATGCGATTTTGGCGGCGGAATTTGATCAGATCGCAGGCAGACAAATTGCAAGCTCCGTGGACGTGTGATGGATGTCAGATGGTTTTCTGAATTGGGCATCAAACCCTCTGAATCACTGAAATTAATTCATTGCATACATTATTATTATCATCATCATCATCATTACGTTTTTTGAAATCATCCCACTGGCTGGCTGGCACAACTACATACGGGCCACTTCATAGTGCGTCTCTGCGCTCTCCATGTCGATACTGTAGTGGCAACCATTGGACCGCATTAATAGATCATTTGAGTCACTGTTTTGATTGGCCATGAATGAGGTCGGCTGTGACCGCTCCCACAATGGCGTGGACCTCCCTCAGATCCGCCATGCAGGAATTACGCCAGTCATGAAAATAGAGCCCATGATGTTCATCTTGCACATCAGGTTTAGGACCATGCAGTTTACAGTGTCAAGTATGTTTAAGGTAACCCAACAAATCCCTTTTATGAGAAAGTTTGGAAACTTTTTTCCCATGCTATTGAATGAGAAGGTGTGAACATTTGAATGGTACTCTCTATGTGTATAGCACTAATATATACTATAACGTGGTAGATCAGTCGTGCCACGGTTTGTGAACCAAAACTCTTCACAATAGCAATTAACATTGGCGCCATGTCTGAAAGAAGATTGAGGACCATGCCACGTCACGTTAATGAAACACTGCTGCTCATTAATTGCATTTTAATGAGCACTCGCTGTTTTCCACAGGGTGTCCTACAGCAGGCAGCCCAAACCTGCTGCAATGACAGCGGGACAATCATTATTCTTGGCAGTGATTTGGGGAAATATTCAAAACAATGTAAATCAGTGATGGTGTAGTGGTTCATTTGTATGATTTCCATGCAGGCAGCGTAGATTCCGTTCCCACTCAATGACGACATGAAACAGAGGTTGTCTGTCCATATTGTACGGTATGTACCCTGCAATTGAACGGCAACCAGTCCAATTAAAAGTGTAGTCTACCTTTCGCCTGGAGTCAGCTGTGACAGGTTCCAGCCCTCCTTGACTCTGAACCCGATGAGCGGTTTAAAAAATGAATGGATGAAATAATATATATGATTAATTTTTTTTTTAATGAACTACATTTAATTAAAAAAAATAATCTAAAGAACTGAAGAATGCAAACAAGGGCAAAGTATATAGTTGTACCACATTTCCACCCTCTGTTAATAAATATGCATGGTCTTTTCGGATCCTGTCTTGGGCTTTGTTCGCGGTAACTCCAGACCCGCCAGATCTCAGACTTAAGGGGGACACATGAAATGCATGGGCTGGGGGTTCCATTGTTCTTCATACCCTCCAGACAGTACGTACTTTGCTCCATATATTTAGCGCTGCCGTACTCTGCGCAACACTGTCCTTCCGTCAATAGTCTTGAATTATGACCTTCGCAACAACCGCTGTCAAGTACAGTACTACCACATAGTAGGCTTTACGTGATCCGAATTTTTGGTGTCAATTTGTCATTATTTTTTTTTCTGACACTAAATTGATCAGACGATGGATTAATAAATCTATTTAACCAACTTGTATATTTACTCGAGCAAGCGAAAATGCATTGGTAAAAAAAATTGTCATTTCAACCCCCCAAATTATTTTTCAAACATCCTGATAAACATTAAATATAACGTGTAATGTTTCCATGTTTACGACATCTCCTTCTCTGACATCAATTTAAAATAATGCAAGCACATCGGCAAGCACTCAGGTGGCTGAGACTTTTGCTCAAACTGTTCCTATCGTGGATCAGCAGTGATAAACAAGTCCATACATTTAGTTACCAACTACACCAAGTAGCCTACATCTGCTCCTTTTTGGCCCACGTTGGAAGCTGGCTGTGTTGTACAAGTCCCGGTGCCCGCAGACCGCAATGATTATTTTGCCCCCCATTGTTTGACCACTTATTAACTGACGTGTACAATATATGACATAGTAAGCACATTATCAAAGCCGTTTGTCTCTGATGTAGCTGTACTGATGTTTTAAGCACATTTTCAAAGCCATATGGCTTTGGTGAAGCCTTAAAGATTCATCAAATGACATTCGGTATATCTCGTATCCTCATTTAGCAAAAGTTTAAGTGCATCTTGTCAACAACGGAACGGCAGTGTTTCTGTGTTAGTTCAAACAACACACTCGCCTGCTGGCGCGACGGGACCGCCACTTTGGACTCTTGGCTGGGGAAAAAAAGGAGGTTGGTAGCCTGAGTTCACCGTCAAGGGTGAAATGCCTGTGGCGGTTTTGATCAGTGAGTTGTGGGCATACTCCATGCAGGGGAGGTGGGTGGACCAGGTTGCGATGAGGCGTGAGGCTACGCAGCGTAGTGCAGTGTCTTGGTCCTGGTTTGCTTGCTCCATGTGCCCCTTCGTCTGAGGGTGGTAGCCGGACGAAAGGTTGGTTGAGGCCCCGGCGCCCGACAGAAGGCCTTCCAGACATGAGGTAAACTGTGGACCAATGTCCATGGGAATTCGTGGAGCCTGAAACCATGCTGGACCAGGAGGTTAGCTGTCGCTAAGGCGGTGGGGAGGGGTACAAAATTAACTGCCTTTGAGAACTGATTCATCATCATGAAAATGGTGTCATTAGCCTTTATTAGAAAATGTTTCCCATAAGGGCTTTGCACACCTCCTCAGTCAATATCAAAATTATGAAATATTTTTTTATTGTAGTATGAAATTGACATATCTATCCTTTTTGCCACAATTCTGGTTGGTGATGTGCTTTTTTTTCACTTAAAATATGTGTCTTGTCTCAATAAAGGTTGGCAATCACTGATCTCTGGCTTTCTAAACAATTAAATTAACTTTAAAATCCGTTCTAAAAGAAACCAGTGCAGCGATTCAAGCAAAGCGGTAACGTGTTCACTATGTTTTTGTATAGGTTAAAATCCTGGCTGTCGCATTTTGAATCAATGGAAATTTCCTCAGTGACTTTTTGGTCAAGGCAGTAAAAAGTTGGCTTGTGATGAAAACAGGATTCAGCATTTCAGCATCACTCTGAGTCAAAAAATATCTAATTTTGGCTCTACTCCTAACATGTAAAAAGGATGTACAGTATTTGGATTTTTGTGAAAATGACTAATGATGATAATGATCATGAATATGATCCGTTTTTTTCAAGTGCCTGTCCTCTTTAAAGTCAATGGTGAGCTGGGCCAACCCCAACAAACTGTGGCCCAGAAGCCTGGAATGGTTATTAACCAGTCACAGGGAACATAACTATGGATAATTATTCACGCTCATATTAACACCTATCGAAAATTTCGTCTTCGACCAAACTGCTATGTATGTGTTTTGAACGGGTGCAATAAGACACAAGCAGAAAGCAAATTCCACACAGGAAGTGATTCAAACCTAGATTCTCTTGGCTGTGAGTCAGACATGCTGGGCAATACTCCACTGTGCTGCCATAATCATTAGCAGTAGTGGAAACCCATTCAAGAAATGGATGGTTATCACTTTTAAGGTTTTTGTTCAGGCGTTTGGCCTTCCGGGACTCTCTTTGTGATTGTCTCTCCGTCTTTACCTATGGGCGAGGTGCTCTATCTAGTGGTGGGACGTGGACACAGCACCACCACGCCCATTATTTGTACTGTATTTATTTTTTGTCTGCATGTTTATATGCCAAAGCTCACAAGCTAAGAAAACCAAAAAAATGTCAGATACAGCAGGCAGATTTTGTGACGTTATATTACTCTGCACGTGAATGAGCTGACCGAGCCGTTCCCTCTCTGATACACAAAAACAGAAAGCATAAAATAAACATTAAATCAAACGAAACCATTCTTGATGAAACGGCACAGGTGCTAAACAAACTCTCACTGACTGTATTGTGCCTTTCTGCTCTTTGCAGCATGCCTGTCCTTTTTTGACAGCATCTTGTTCATGTCGTTCTGATTCGTCATATTTCTGTCAGCTCACTCCCTTATTATTGGTCAACATTCTAGCCGAAGGGAGACGCTGGTGGCACTTTATTAACAAGGCAGATAGTTAGCTGAAAGACTAAATCAATGTCTGTGCAGCTACTAGCGCGCGCGCACACACACACGCACACAACAAATATATATTTATAGCACTCCAGCACCAACCCTTCTGTTGCTAGGATACCAGTTAGCTCCGAATTCCCAGACACTGCACTTTGGTTTGTTTATTTAAAAAAATGAATAGGCATTTTTGGGGGTGTACCGTACGTAGCGCATAGTCTAAAATGCTTCATCTGCCTGTGAAATAGCTCGACGCGGTTTAAGACCAATTACCATCAAAATTCAAAAGCAAAACACCTACGCCCACTTCTTCTGGTGAAAATCAAAGCAGTCGCCAGGTGATTGTATGAGCATTCAGCTTTTCCCTCCCTATCGAGAAAAAGCTGAACGTGGCTTGATGTTGGAAATCTACGGCCAATCAACGCCAACATTCATGTGCATCTCTCTATCTATGCCCACACCAATCTTCGAAATCCCCTCACTATTTGGATTTTATAGATGTTAAAACGTCTTCCTCATTTTACATTAAAGTTGAGTGTGCACCGATGGAGAGTTCGATTGTTATCAGTGCGATTGTTTTGATATTTTCAGAGGTTGAAGTGGCCAATAGTAGAGATGTGAAAGTCCATTTTGATATTAAATGATAGTTTTCTGACATTAAGTCACGTGAAGCTTTTTTACATGAAGCGTTTTAGTCCGTCCCTATCCGGAGTCATGTAAAACACAGACACACGAGCACTTACACACTTAAACGATAAATTCTAAAGATGTGTGAGTGGGCATACCCTGACCAAAATGTTGACAGAATTTTTATACTGGTCTGTGGTTGCTACAGCAACTTCCTTTGGAAATAATAACAACTTCCCCTTAAAACAGAAACAGAGGGTGGTAGTGTTTTGTTTGGGGAACGACTTTGTTCCCTCGTAATAAACCGTGAGGGTGGTGACAACGTTGTAGCCTCAAAACTTTAATTAGTACATTTTAGTGGAATAATTCTCCAGATGAGGATTACTGGAGTACATAATAGAACATGAGAGGATATTTATCATGGCTGTATCCGACCATTTCTAAAACAGTTTTATTTTTTTCTCAAGTGGTTGGTTAAATGAAAGAAATCTCGGGACTGGGTGTTGCAGACATCTGGAACAGTTGAACTATTACGAAAAGTAGAAAAAACAATTACATAGCAATTTTTGGTCAACCTTATCACATTGCTGTGAAACGCAGTTTCTGCACCCAACTGTGAGACAGAATGAGAGAGTAAATGGCAATTTGGTATGATATTGTGAAACCACACACAAACACAAAACACAGTCTTGTAATTAAAACACGCTTTAGTCAATAACAAATCATAACGTAACAACCGAGGATAACCTAAGAGGGCAGGGCCTTACTATATTACAGTATTTTTCATTCTTGGTCGAGGGAACGTCTTCGCTTGTGTGTCGAAAAGAGATCAAAGTAAACAAAACAAAACAGTTAATTCAGGATATATCTCAATGAACAGAGCCCACCGTTGCTAAAAAAAAAGTTAAACGTGGAAAGTCTATGTTGCGAAAGAGAGGTAAAGATGTAGATGGCCATATTCGGTGAGGCAAATTCCGTCAAAAGCAGGAGCCACTCAGACAGGATGAAGGCGGACCGGAAATGACGTAATATTTTAAGTATTCTCCTCCAAGAAACATTATTGGCTGTGTGGAAGTCCGCGCCCGATGGTGCACAATCCTACATAAAGAGAGACTGCGAATGCAAAAACATGTCATGAGAATTTATCGGCCATGCGCTACAGTATATGCCCAAAGACAAAGTATGTCATTGTTTGAGACACCAGAGATAAATGAATAACTGTTACTACTCAATACTTTTTATCCTGGTCGTGTAAAAACAGATGACGAGCTACCCCGGATACAGCAGCCCCGGCGATTTTCTTCTTTCTTGATAATCGCACCATTCTTTTTGTGGTCCATTCAAAAATGATAATGCGGTACTCTATACTGTACAGTTGCATGTGGCAGCTCACAATGCTATTTCTTGACAATAACACCAGAGGGTGCAATTTTCATTAGCAGCCCCTTAGTATGTGTATCAAGATGAATGGAAACTGCAGAGCTGGGCTATCCAGTAAAATGTGGCCTGCGGGACACCCGTCTGTTATCAGTCCGTCACTCGTCATAGTTATTTCAACCACACTTCCGTCATCGCTAAATTACAGTTGGTCGCCACTATTTTAGGACCGTTAGTCACACATCAATATTTTGGTCAGTGGCGAGAGCCAATCAGCTTCAAGAACATACTCATGACCACTGGGGGTACGTCACCTGTCAGTCATCCTTACATCATAATTTCAGGCCAGCCCTGACCATCAACAACCAATCAGAGTTGAGAACGTACTTACCAGTGTAAAATAGTGGCTGAATGATGACTGCCGAACCACTCACTATGTCACACGCAGGTGCACAAAAATAGATGTAAAAGGGAGAATGAGAGCTGCAATTTAGCAGCCAACACAACCACAGGTCACCAGATTGACTTGCAATGTTCAAGATCTTTATTTCTTATGTCAGAGCACAAGAAGCCCTCTCCTTCCCCTCCTAGAGGTAAGCCCAGTCCAAGTCACTCCCGCGAAGGAACATGTGACATGTGTTCCCAACAATCCTAAGTGAAACGGGAGTCCGGCATAACTGACGGACTGACAGACCTTCCATCAGTGACAGAGTGCATGCCCACCACTATAGGGTTAGGGAGGATTAGTGTTGACACGAGAAGCCTTAAGGGACGAAATTTAAGTGTGTAATAATAAGCATAGCGTGGAAGGTTCTGATTTCTCATCGTTTAAAATAAATGTCAGTGAATTACTGCATGGGACTATTGGGGTGAAGACAAACAGCATACCGGTGGTGAAATGCCATTTGCATATTCTTTGCAGGTGTGCATATTCTCTGGGTGGACACTGTAAGGCATAGTTTCATTGTGTCTAATATTCTTTGGGTTGCATTATGCTGCAGATTGGATAACATGATTGCATCTCATCTGAGATGTCTCTTGTATTTTTACACATTTACAAAAATGTTACGACACTTTTTTTTTTTCAATGTGTGTGTGTGTGTGTGTGTGTGTGTGGGATGGGAGTAGGGGGGGTCTTGATTCCAGGCATGATTAAAAAGCGGACAGCCAGCCAAATATACAGCCAGACAGACTGGCTGACCAAACATTGTAACTGATCCACTAAATTACTAGACCATGCGCCATTCCAAATTTGTCTGTAAGCCACGGGATCCCACCGTCTGACACCAAGAATAAATATACGCACATGCAGACGGCTCCCCTGCTCTACACTAATGTGTCCATGTTTTTACGTGTGTGGATGATGTCAACGGTAAGTGATGGACGTCGTCGAAGTAAAGAAATCCAGCGTCTAAATGAGTACTTGTGCCGCCGGTTCCTTCATAAAAGATGACACTTCAAAAGCTAAAGATTTGGGTGTGTTTTGCCTCTCATACTGTTCGTCATTTGAATAGAAACTATTTTTGAACGTTGACACTTAATCAACTACGAAAGAAATTAGAAAAGTTGTCATCTAAGGCCTTCACACAAGCAGAAGCAGTATGGTGAAAGTACTCCATTGGCAATATCTGAAATATTTTGGGCTTATTAATTATTTACTTGCCACTTTAGTGCAGCAAGAGCAGAAATACTTTTCCAGACAATTCAGGCGACAGTTTTCAGTCTCGCTTCAGATGACAGAGATACAGACAGCAAAGAGCCTTGCAAACACGGAATATTGGAGCAGATGACACCCAGGCATCATAACAAAACGAGAACACACGCTCCTGCCTCAAAGAACTGATTCAGGAATGGCATCCCCTGTCCGTACACACACATTATCCCGAGTCAGCTCCATGCCACTGTAGCATCATTAACGTTTCTGTGTTATTGATGCGTTTTAAATATTTATTAGGCCAGGGCCGCAGCATAATCTGCATCGGAAAACAAAGGCCAAATACTGCTGTGTGTGCCCTTGAATAACAATGACGGGTACAACAAGCACAACATATGGCAATGATTTTGTGTTTAATGTTCAACAGCCAACACTATAAGGTAGCATTGTCACTTGTAAACTAACTTATGCACAACATGGCAACTGAGCAGGTTCATGTGTTGCAAAGACAAAGAAAAATACACAATCAATTTACACGGACCGGCCACAGAACTATGACCACTTAGCACAATGTAATAACAACTATATTAAATATTCATTTCAAAGCTCAAGGCTTTATTCACACTGTCAAAGCGAAATTGATTCAATGGTATGTTCTTTATTGTGGTTTTAATTTTCCAGTGATGTTGAACTGTACTTGTGACTTTGTTGTACCATTAAATAGGGTAACCGAAGCATTTGCTCTCAGGATGCAGAACACTTGTACAACCGTACATACCATAGAAACAATAACACACGCGCGCACACACACGCACACATACACACACACACACACACACACTTGTGGAAGCAAGGGGGAAAAAACTCTTCATCAAAAGCCAGTCTATAAAAGTGAATTTTAACAAGTGATTTAAAAGATGCAACAGAATCTGCACATCTCAGATCCACAGGGAGATCATTCCAAAGTCGAGAAGCTCTGACAGAAAATGTTCGGTCTCCTTTATTTTTAAGTCTTGACTTTGGAACATCCAGGAGGCCTTCACCCAGGTATCTGAGACCACGTGCTAACTTATATGTAGTTAAAATGTCGGATAGGTGGCTCGTAGCCAGTCCCCTAAGTGCTTTTTAAGTAATCAGTTGAATCTTAAAATCAATTCTAAAACAGACTGGGAGCCAATGAAATGATGCTAAAATTGGGGCGATGTGGCGCCACCCATCGGAATTATGAAGAAGCCTCCCTGCTGCATTTTGAAGCAGCTGGGTCATGATTCCGTTCTTGTCTGTCTCCAGCATGTGGCAGAGGAGGGCCTTCCCTCCTGCATGCACACCTGCTGCCAATGCTAATCATCCGACTATTTATGGACTTCCAAGTTGTCATTTCTCTGTCGGTTAATTCATCTTGCTTACAATGCTGCCACTGAGTCTTGAACTCTTCTTGATGTTTCATGCGCTTCGTTTTGCTGACCTCGCCATGTTTTTTGCACTTTCCGATGTAAGTCACTTTTCGTTGAAGTTATTCATCTTGTTTTTTTTGTATCATATGTTTTTTCCTCCTCCTCCGCAGCAAGAGTGACCAGCTGAGGTGACTCCTCCCTGGTGAGTAGAACTCTTGGAGACTTTGGGGCAAAGCTAAGACAACCTGGTGGAACAATGTCGCAGAGTTGACCTTAGAACGGTCTCCTTCTAGTAGAGCTAGAGCAGCGGTCACCAACATTTTCGGAAGCTTGCTAACTACCTTAAAGACTATTACAAGGGGTCCGCAAATAGTTGTTGCAGTGACTGTATGACATCTACGTTAAACAAAAATAACAAAAGACCAAAACTATGCAATAGTAAAAATGTGAAATAACATACACGCAAACTGTAGGTCCATGACATTATCACATTAATTATTGAACAGCAATACTAAAATACTTTGGAAAAAATACAAGATTCCACTTTTTTAGGACAGAGGGATTTGCATACTTGTAGCACATCTATGCAGGATGAGCGGCTAAGAAGCACTTTTCAAGGGGGTTCAGGCCTCAGGCTGGAGCATATGCTCCGAACAGTTCACCGAAAACAAAGACTGCTTTTTTATGGCACTCATGTCATTGATTCCCAGTAATTCCTCTCTGATTCATTTGATCCTGTTGAAAAAGCCAACTACTTTACTTCCTCAAAGTGGCCATTTGTGCCCATGTTTGCTGCAGGCCAAACAGCGCATGAGTGATTTAACAACTCAGTCTGGTGATGCAGTAAAAGGTTCATCAATTAGTCAGATAATCTGCGGTTGTCATAGTGAACAATTCTGATGTGCATGCAGTCTGGTCTCATATTCACACAGTTGACTGGACACCGCTCTTTTTGAACCACTTTCATGTACTGTATGTATGGGCTGAAGTGTTAAGTTTGGTGCCTGGAGAAGTTTCAAAACTTTCAAATGAGTTTAGATTCAGGAAAACTCTTACCGGTACTCTTATTTTGGCAAGCACACGTGAAAACGTATGAAGGTTCATGGCCACCAGTTCACGGTGTGTGAAAGTTATAGAAAATGGATGGATGAATGGTTAAACTTTTCTTAACAACTCTGCAACAATTTTGAAAAGCTTAATTGACTTTGTACTTTTTAATGTTATTTATTTATTTATTTATTTATTTATTTATTTATTTATTTATTTATTTATTTATTTTGTGGAGCTAAGATTTGTTTAAAGATGCGCTTGAAGCTCTTCCAATCCAAACTGCAAACACACAAGATACATACCTGCACTTCAGCAGGTTCTTCACTTAATGGGCTCCTTATTTGAGTCCAGCTGCTCAAGCACAAAAACTGCCGCATGTTGATTTTTTTTTTCTTTTTTGTGCCGGTGCAAGCTCCGTTTTGTCTGTTTGGAAATTCGGTAGGCCGCTCGGTGGTGGGCATTATGGTGGGTCCCTTGGGGTGAACTCAGCACACCTGACAATTTGGTGGCTGGTAGTCGTCTCAGCTTTACGCCTACAGGAAGGATGCCTAACTATTGGTGCAGGTAGTGTAAGATGATTTTGGTGAATTTGACCGAGGTGTAGTCCTACAGATTCTGAGATACGCACACATGTATCACGGCTGTCATCATATTTCATTCTTAAATATGACAACAGCATGCATCAAACCCTCTGAATCATAGCAAAAATCAATTCATTGAACAACTGTGCATTTTTTACCTCTTGCATAGACACCAGCAAATCGTTTTTCTCCTTCGGCCTTGTCGAGTATTGCGCGCCCCGTGTGCTCAGATTTTAAAAGGGATACTTTGATTGGCGGCGAAACAAGTTGGCTGTGTTCACGCCTACAGTGGCGCAAAACACCCTTTTTAAAGTGCCACAGTGCACTGGCTTGCATGGGTTTGTGAAAATACCAAAACTTAGTCAAGGCCGCACTTTACACCGTGCCTCGCTCCAGACTTGCAGTGGGTACAAAAATAGAGCCGAATGTGTTTATGGGCCATTCTATCTAACTAGTGTCTTTGGATTGTTGTAACACTCTCAAAATAAACCAGAATTTCTCATAAAAATCTGATAATATACCTAGTTAATTAATCAAAATGTGTATTAGCCCAGTTTAGGCAGCTTTATCTTATTTTATGTCACATTTTTATTGTACTGAAACTTCTCATTTGAGCAACTGGACTGAAAGTAACAGCATGTAAACACTGAAATCATTAAAATATTCAAAAAAGTGAATTTATAAAATAAACAATATTTTAAAACATAATTTAGGTTAAAGGACTGTGAGGTATTTTGATCGTCCCATGTCGTTGTGACGTGTGGAACCGTCTTCATTATTCATAGGCGATAACATCTTAGGTTAACAGCATTGAGTGAAAACGCAAGGACACAATGACAGTGTGAAGTAAAACGTTTTCTTTTCTACTTCAATTACAGTTTTCATCGTGATGCATAATTTGTAAATGTGATCAAATTTTTTAAGGTTTTGTACAGGTATTTTCATATTGAATGGCAAAGCCAAAAAAAAAGTCGTAGTTGCAATAGGCATCGGATGCTATTTTTCCAGTGTTCAGGGCAGTTTAAATTATTCTATAACATATTTATGAAATAGGCAATCCGATCAATGTGCAGGAGACTTTACTTCATAAAATAATGTATTTTACAGTTCACTCTATCATGTATTTGTACATTTTATTTCCAAGGGGTGCAAATGACTCTTGTGTCGCAATATTTTTTCTTCTTTCATAGGTTTACTCTACTTTATTAACTTATTCTTCTTTTTGACCTTATTATTTCGATCAGGGATCCTCTAGGGCCCATGGTTTAGATGTTTCATTCCTCCAACACACCCGATTCAAATGATCGGCTCATCAGCATGCTCTGCAGAAGCCTGAAAACGATCCTCAACATTTGAATCGGGTGTGTTGGAGGAGGGAAACATCTAAAACACGGCTGGCTGGAGGCTCTGAAGGACTGGAATTGGTGCTTCCTGATTTAGAATTAACACAGGGATCCAGCGCATACATAAGGGGGCTGCGCAACCAATTTAGAAATATAAGAAATATATTTTAAAATACATAACACATTTCAGAAGGGGCTTAACTGAGGCTATTCGGATTTTTGACTGGATTCTCGCACCCTTTCGCTCCACTGAATCATCCTAACACAGTGTTCTCAGCACGTTATGAACATCTGCACATAAAAACACAGATTTCGTGCAGTTGACCCATTGCAAGGTTTCATTTTGAATCCCTGTTTTGACATTTAAACAGTCTGTTAAAAACACGTCTGTTTCACTCTGCTTTGAGGAGCCTTGAAATAGTGTCCCTGCATCGTTCGCCTCTCACATATGGCTCCCATAAAGTTTGCGGTTTGGGACCGCACGCATGCGCAGTGGCCCGAAGCGCAGCGTGTGTACTTGTATTATTATTGTGAATGGGGGTGGTGGCGATGTGGGGGCGGCTGGTATTTTGGGTGTTCAGTCACAAGAGCAAGAGCGACTCCGCGGAGCCAGGAAGTAGACTGTGTTGGGTGCCTTCACGGCCATACGGAAATTTAATAAACCACAATGGTGAAAATCTTGATGATTTCCTATTTTCGTTATCATTCTGTGTGGACCTGTGTGTATTTTTACACGTTTTTATGAACATAACGAAACATTGTGAGATAATAATAATAATAATAATAATAATAATAATAATAATAATAATAATAATAATAATAATAATGATGATGATAAACATACGAGAATTTGATCATGCGATCGGCGTCACGTGATCTGTGGCACATTCATTATTAAATAGGTGGCTTCTCAGCATATCATCAATCGATAATGGGAGAAATGGTGGCTTTAATGTGGGAAGTTTGGCTAGGCCTATGGATATGCGGAGGGAGTACTGTATTTGAAATTTACAGGTAGAGTAGAAGACGCTCGAGGAGACAGATTGGTGAAGAGACTTTGTCCGAGAGAGAGAGAGAGAGAGAGAGAGAGAGAGAGAGAGAGAGAGAGAGAGAGAGAGAGAGAGAGAGAGAGAGAGAGAGAGAGAGAGAGAGAGAGAGAGAGAGAGAGAGAGAGAGAGAGAGAGAGAGAGAGAGAGAGAGAGAGAGAGAGAGAGAGAAAGAGAGAGAGAGAGAGAGAGAGAGAGAGAGAGAGAGAGAGAGAGAGAGAGAGAGAGAGAGAGAGAGAGAGAGAGAGAGAGAGAGAGAGAGAGAGAGAGAGAGAGAGAGAGAGAGAGAGAGAGAGAGAGAGACGCGGTCAAATTGATCTTGAGGCTTTTTTGTGTCTACGTGGGTCACTTAATAAGGCGCACAAGAAGGCAAAGAGAAGGACGCGATCGGGGCAGCAAAAACCATTAGTCACGCGCTTAGAAAGCAGCATTTCACATTTCTCCACACGAGGAAGACGCAAGCCGACTCACACACGGAAGGGAAGTGAGTTGACAGACTCGAAGAAACAACCTCCCCCCCCCAAAAAAAAAAGTTTGACTGCGCGGGTTCGTTTTATAGTTGATGGTGAGGGGGGGAAAAGCGGGGAATAAAGTGAGGAATCCACATTGGGAAAGATGCCGCGGGTAGTTCCGGACCAGAGGAGCAAGTTTGAGAATGAGGAGTTTTTCCGCAAGTTGAGCAGGGAGTGTGAGGTGAGCGTGCACGGCGGAAATAAATACACAATTGGCTGCCTGGTTGATGTTATATTCCAGTGTTACTAAGTACGATTCCGTATAAATTCAGTTAATTACCGCCTGAAGTGTAAAAAAAAACCCATCACTACCGCATGTGCGATTTGACTCTCTTGAAAAAGTGACTACTGTATATACGCCTTTTAATACCCAATACGTACACCTGCATTTATTTTTACTTCAAATGAACATTTTGGAAAGTTGCTTCCGACAAATTATTTGCGCGCGTTATTTTGTTGTTTTATTTTTATTATTTTTGTTCTTTTGGAAGCAAAGTACGGTCATTTTAAATCAAAATTCCCGTGGCTTATCTTGAAAATGCAGGTTAGTGTTGACTTTGGCTATCTAAACGCGTCTTCCTGCCTACACGATGTGTAAATCGTCGCCGGGCTTCTCAAGATTCTGATGTTTCTTTTCAGATAAAATACACTGGCTTCAGGGACAGACCCCATGAGGAGAGACAAGCCCGCTTCCAGAACGCTTGCAGAGATGGACGGTCAGAAGTAGTAAGTATCACGAAACTAAACACACAGTCCACAGGTTCTTTATTGTTTTCTTCTTTTTGATTAGTGGAATGCAGGTGTAAAAACAAATAAATAGACAGACAAATAAATAAATACAAGCAAACTATTCTGAGAATAAATGTGGAATGTCGCACCAGGAAGTAAACAAGCTGTCCATTATGCATCATCAGGGTTGACAGGTACTTCCTGCTATAATATTTATCCCAGCAATCATGAGTGTGTCAGCTTTGTGCACAACCAGACATCAACACAATGTCACCCGGACAGGTGGTTGCATCACACTGTCTGGGCTGCAATTTTGATTATAATATTACTAATTATAAGTATTCTGCCATGTCTCAGTAAACACTACGAGAGCACTCAAGGCAAAAAAAAAAAAAAAAGCAGTGGTTTGATGTACAAAAAAAAGTCTTCCACAGCTTCAAATGGATTTATCTGATCTGGAATTAATGGATTTTATCCCATTTGAAATGTCATTTAATTGATTTTATATATGTTTCCAGTTGATGATATGAACCCTTAATTTGAAGTTTTCTTGATGTAAAAGTGAACATCCTGCAAACTCATTGTGCATTCATCTCTTTTTCGGTGTATGTCACCGTAATATTGAGATTATTAGTTTGATGTTCAAAATGACCATGTAGAGGATGATTTTGGAGAGTGTGTGTGCTGCCTTTGCCTGTATCTGAACCACAGTCGTGGTTTGACAACTTCATGGCATAATTAAAGCGACAAAAATGATCACGGTCATCAGTACAGTCTTATCACGGTGTGAAAAATTACAGATACATAAACCTTAAGCATTGCAAATACTGTACTCTTATTTTGAAAATAAATACAACATCAGTAATAGTTTGCCCTTTTTGTATGTTCAAAATTGCAAACAACAGCAAACATAATGAATTGTCATACTTACAAGACCACATGAAATGCAATCAGAATACCAAGAATTATGTATTTAAATAACAGCAGTGGTAAAAATGTGCACATGTGCAGTGACACACAAGCGTAATGTTGTTTTATTGCTCATGGAGTGGTGGGGATGTGGCGGCGGCCAGTATTTGGGGTGTTTTGACTCTCTAGACTAGAGCCAGGAAGTAGACTGACTGCCTTCATGGGCCTGAAGAATTTGGATTTGCCACTGACCTGTCAAAGTGATCAAAAAATGTTCTCTTCTTTTGTAGGTATCTTGTAGTGATTTAGTAACGACTCCTTATTGACTTACTTGTATTTCTTTATGTTTTAAATGACATGACCAAAGGTGATTGGCGGGTGACCAGTCCAGTGTGTAACCCCGCCTCTCACAAATTCAGCTGGTGTGAGCGCCAGCTCTAAACCAATTGAGGACAAGCGTTGGACGAATGGATGGATGACATGGCCTTTTGACCTGAAATTTCAATAATATCATACATACGCATGTCTTCTGTAGATGCAGGGTTATTATGTTGATTTAAGTCTAAATGCATTCACATTCTTACAAACAATGAAATACTTGATTTTGAGGAGCAGCGGATGCAGAGTCCTCTCCGACACCTTGGCAATGCATGAGTCGGTACTTGTTTTTATCATTTCTAAGAGTTCTGGAGACAAGGGTACTGCCCACTACCGTGCACTGTGGCCGCAGAGCAGAAACACGGACTTCTGCATGAAAAAAGCCCATCGTTACAAACCCTTTTGCCATAGTTCTCTTTCTAGGTGAAAAAAAAGATCACTGCTTTTCCCTTAACCAGCCGCAGCTACATCCGAACATATGCGTGTCTTCTTCTACGGGTCGCATCTGCTTCTTTCTTCGCCTGTTCACCGGAACAAGCCGAAAAAAAATGACCAATCACACCCAGAAGCTCTAAATAAAGAAATGATTGTATCACATTGTATCACTGTGATCAGTACATCAACAACCGTTTCATCTATAAGTAGAACCAAGTGGTTGATTTCACAAAAGGAAAATGGGCTCATTTTAGTTCCATGTCTGCAAAGAAAAACAACACTTCCTCTTGATCTGTGATTGGCTGGCAACCAGTTCAGGGTGTCCCCGCCTCCTGCCCAAAGATAGCTGGGATAGGCTCCAGCACGCCCGCGAACCGCTTGAGGATAAGCTAATCAGAAAATGGATGGATGGATGAATGGATGGATGGATGGTGGCTTTTAATAGGTTGATAACATTATAACACACTCATATTGTATAGTGTTATGCCTCCAGACATATTGAGCCAAATCTGTTTCAAGTCTTGTCCAATTATACTCTCCAAAAATAGTGACGTTTGGCAATAAGACACTATGACATTCCTTCAGTATTTTCACGTCACCATCTCAGCAGGGAGTGATGGAGCCCGTCTAGTCTTACCATCTTTCCTGGTCGGTGGATGCGTCTGACTGTCTGTCCTCACTGTATTTATAATCTCTTTCATCACTGTGACAATTGATGGCTTAAGTTGTAATAGGTCCACGGCAGCCGTGACATCATGTCGCTGATTTACCGTATCTATATCTGCTATTTTCACGGTCAGTGCGAACAACGAGCAGACACAAAGACACCTCAGTGTGACTTCAAGGCTTCTTTTTATAGCCAAGTCCGGCAGACAGGAAACGCATCACCAGTGCAATGATCAATCCAAGTTAGCCTACGCTTTTGAGATACAAGTTAGGTTGGGTTTTTTTCCCTGTGCGGGAAATCGGGTCATACTTATGAAATCACTGTCCAAATCATAATGACACCATCTAATATGTGGTTTAAACAACTTGTATAGCATACATGTCGTTCTCCTATCAGTCATTAAACAAATGTGAATGGTTTGAAGAAGAATTCATACATATTGCACAGTATTTATAAATTCATTAGGCCAGATCTTCACTTCGGTGTCCAGATAAAGTTGATGCTTTTGAAGTACACCCATTGGTCAATTGTTAAGGTAAAATTGCACAACCTAAGTATGTAGCCACTGCGAGGGGTACATGAAAAGCTAAGCGCTAATCAAGATAATAAAGCTCACTTGTGACCGGCATTGTCAGAGGGCTGTTTCTTTCTCTCTTACTAAAATATTTTTCTCTTTTAAATCTAAAGAGATTTGCTGACATTGTCACAGTTAAAAACAATGCAATATGTATGCATATAATCTAAAAGACAAACACTCTCTAATCGGATAATACAGTTGATTTTGTATGAGGATTCATTTTTTTTTAAATCACATTTTCTTTCGCAATCAAGGATCACGCAGACTAAACGTGGTGAGAAATCTTAAAATGTTCACGGTCGTTGCGATAGATGGGCCGATAAATCAAAGTAAGTTAGCCTCAGCGCACTCAGTATGAGTCGCACTTTAAACAACTCTTGGTTTTCACGCCGTGCTGGGCTCTGGTCTGGCCATCTCGCTTCTATTTCCCTTCCCGTTTTTGTTGAACTTCTCTTTTGTCCTCCTTCCTGCCGTTGCCCATGTTCCCTCCATTTTTCTTTCTCATCTTTCTCTGTGTTCCTCCTTCAACCCCCCCTCCCTCTTTTGCCTCTCACACAAGCCTCTCTCTTCTTCCCTCCTTTTCTCTCTCGCGGTAGTAGGCAGCAAATTACTGTCAGATGGTTGTAATCCAATACGTCAAATAGGGCAGAAATTAGGACTTGGGTGTTCTTAGATTCTCTCAAAGCGTGTGTGTGTGTGTGTGTGTGTGTGTGTGTGTGTGTGTGTGTGTGTGTGTGTGTGTGTGTGTGTGTTTGTGCTGGCGTGGGAGAGAGACAGAGTCACAGAATCATGGCATCCTTTATTATTTTATTTGGAATGTTTTCATGACATATTCACCCTGTGTTTTTACTCTTGCATTCAGGCTTTCGCTCCCCCTCCTCTCAAATATGACACAGTACATAATTCATACGCACCCAGCTAAGATCCAGCCTAAATGTCCTTAGTATTGATCTGTCTCAGACACACACACACACACACACACACACACACACACACACGCACACCAATGCATAAAAATGGAAATTTCTTACTTAATGTTCTGCCTGGACAAATCGTTGCTCTCTGTCGGAACAGTGCATTCAATCAATTTTTCATCTCATTTGTTTTTCAGCGTGTGTGTGTGTGTGTTCAACAAAGCACATGAAAGTGTGTTCTCCATCCAGAGCCTGAAGCCATTTTAAAGAGGTTAAATAGTTAGAAAATTAGTTTAATTCATAATTTTAATATCCGAAAAAGGTATGTAAACACTTTAATGAACTCCACCTTAAAAGCTTTGCCAATTTGCCTCAAGGAATTCGACATCGGAACTCTGGCATCTACTTTTTACTTTAAGAGAAAAAATATTCCACGCACGTTGTTGCTGCTATTTAGCGTCAGAGGTTTGATTTAAGGCTCTGTGACTTTGGAGGAAATTGATCACCATTTAGCATGTTGTACTCGATCTACTCATCCAACCAGGAACTCATGCTGCAATCCTGCCCAAGTAATCGTGCATTTTTCTTGACAGACCAGATATAACTCTTCGGACTTTCGTAATGTTTCAAAGTGTCTAATATCAGTCCTGTCGTTCTCCTTCTCCACAGGCCTTTGTCGCAACAGGCACCAACCTCTCCCTCCAGTTCTTTCCAGCCAACCTGCATGGAGATCAGAGACAGGTTCCTACGAGGGAGTATGTTGACTTTGAGAGAGAGACAGGAAAGGTAGGGCTTTATGCGCAAACAAACACGAACACACTCTCTCATTTGTTTATCACATGCATGGAAATACTGGTGGAAGAGTACATTTTATACCAATGCCGATTCCACCGTACAAAGTATTACTCGGTGAATGATTTTTTTTTTTTTTATCGATTGTTTTTTTTTTCTTGAAGAGTGAGTGGGGGAATACATTATGGACACACCTGCAAAATAGAGCATATATTTTGCACTTTTTTTTAAACATATTACATAGTTTAATCCCTCTCACACTGTAATGGCACAACTTATTAAACCACATTGTAAATGTACAGTGCCATGAAAACGTTTTCCTCCTCTTGTCAAATTCCCTTGTTTTTTGTTTTTTTTGCAAAGTTTCCCCAAATGAGCCTTCAAGAGCATAAAACACGTACACATCAGACACAGGTAACCCGCGTCAACATAAAATAATGACATTTAAAATGATTTTATTTATGAAGAAAAAAATTCCAATTCAATGCAAATGGAATGGCATGGTTCCAAATCGCTTGGGAGAATATTTTCTGAAATGATGAGGTACATGTTGAATGTTTTGGATGGTGTGTCACGTTAACATTTGGCTTCAACGTAATACAGCACTTGAGAAAAAAGAACATCCTACCAATAGTCAAACATGGTGGCAGTTGTTGGGGGGGTGTCACTCTCCTGAGTGTTTAATTTAGATGTTTCCCTCCTCCAACACACCTGATTCAAATCATCAGGATCAATATCAGGCTTCTGCAGAGCTTTCTGAAGTCGATTTGAATCCGAATGGTGTGGCATGACCAGAAAAAAGCCATTGATGCTTGGACCCCATCCCAGTGTTGCTCAATTAATTCTTTAGGGCGAGTCAAAATACCTCCACAGAGATGGGAAAAACTTGACTTGAGTTATTGCTGCTGAGGTTGGCCCAACCAGTTTTTAGGTTGCGGGGTCAACTAAGTACACTTCCATACAGGAGTGTGGCAGTTGGCTTTGAAAATGTTTCAAATGTTAATTTAAATTAGTCATTGAAAAACAGCATTTTATGTTGAGTTATTTTTGTTTGATATTTACATTTGTTTCATTCATCTTAAAGTGGGGAAACCAATCCAAAAAAAAATTCACAAAGCGGGCAAATACGTTTTCACGCCACTGGATTTAAACGAAAAAGCGAAACAAATTACAAGCATAAGATTTTTTGAAAACACTGCACATAGGGCAAGGTGACCTGTGATGTCATTGAATCTCTGTGCAAATGTTTCGGTGGGAAATAAGGCCGACAGCGGTTTCTGCGAGTGTTTTACTAGTCTCCCAGCATCCAGTAAATGGCTTAAAAGTGACCGCTTTTACAGGCATAGATTAGTGTGTCAGGATTAAAGATGGGCAACACAGTAAAATTTAATCTTGTCTGATTCATTTCTACCATTACCTTTAATTGGTATGACCCTCATTTAGGAGAAGACACAGAGGTGGAATCGCTGCTGAGCTCCCATTCATGAGGGTGATTGGGTTCACTCGAAATCACAGCCAACGTGAAATAACCGGGAGACATCAGACAGCGTTTGTGCAGAGAGCAACGCAACGCTACTGCTGTGATTGTTAATTGTCTCCCTTGACACTTTGCCTAAATTTACAGCTTGTGTGTGTGTGCGTGTGTGTGTGTGTGTGCGCGCGTGTGTGTGTGTGTGTGTGTGTGTGTGTGTGTGTGTGTGTGTGTGTGTGTGTGTGTGTGTGTGTGTGTGTGTGTCAGAAGGCCCCTCCATGGACACTGGCCAGCTGAAATGCATGCTGGCTGGCAGCTCATTAAAAATTCAGTCTGTCGAATCGATGGACCTCCTTGCCCCAGAGCTGACGGACTAATCTCAATTATTTAACACAAGTGCACTGATGGTTTGCAACTGAACGTTGTGTTGATGACTGTTGCACTGCGTAATTGGGGGTGTGAGAGAGAATGACAGAGGGAAGGTTACTCCATGCAGTGTATTTTGGGTCTGTGTGTGCGTGTGTGTGTGTGTGTGTGTGTGTGTGTGTGTTAGGAAGTTGATAGCGCCTTCTTTGTTGCCTCAACTGTGCTCACAGATCTATGAAGTTTTAATGAGGCTAGGAATATCACCATAAAGCAGTTGCACAGTTGTTTTGCAAAAGCAAAGTCAAGGACACGTTGACCATCGAAATAAACATGATATAGAGTCCAAATATTTTAGGAGGGTTTTTCAGAAATGTGCAAGCGTAATATAAGGTTGCAGTTGTTTATGTAAGAGTAATGTATGATGCAAGGAGACAGACAGACATGATGTGGTTTTCTAAAAGCCAATGCTCTGTTAAAAAAAAAAAAAGTGATAATTTTAAAAGGTAGTTATTCATTTCAGCCTTAACAGTCTACTTTTAAGGTAGTAATCTGAGACATGCAGCTTTCATATATTCAAATCACATACGATGAATGACAGAGAGCAGGGTGCTTGCAAAAACGTTTCTCAACTTTTCTTTCAGAGAGATCTATTAAGCGATATGGAAAATCGTGGCAATTGTTAGTTTGTGGCAGTTTGTTTTTAAACTAATGGGCCTAGTAATTGTTCTCATTTGAGCCATTTTCAAATATTGTATTTTGTTCAGTCCAGTTTTAATGCATTTTGGAGAACAAAAATTACTTCTATGCTTCTCCATTTCCCATGACAAAAGACACAAAGACGGTTTGACATCCTTTCCTCTTTGCTCGAAGCTCTATCAGAGCAAGACATAAACTCTATTCACCCTCGACTCACATGTTGCAAATAACTGACTCTCATTCATGCCATTTTTAGACAGTAGAAGAAACAAAATTAGGGTCAGAAATGCAAACGAACCAGTTAAAAAAAGGTTGGAATAGTCCATAGCAGAGCTGCCAAGCAAGAGAAATCCACTTCCAGAGCACACTGGCTGAATTGCTGAATTTTTAACATTATGTCAAGTACATTGCTGGATTACTGGCATTCATGGCTCAGACCAGCCCACTTTAAATTCACTTGATGAAATTGTGTCATTGTACCCTTATTCGTTTCTCAGTCATGAATATTCCATTCTTCATTTTTCCATTTTTCAAATTCTTCCATTCATTCCATTCCCTAGAATATACATTTTTATATTGTATTATGTATTTGTTAAAAAATCCAAATTACATCTGAAGGGGCTTTTCATTGCACAATCAGTGTTTATTTGAACAAGTATGACAAAATGCATGGTTAAAATGGACAAAAAGGGACCAATCAGCATGCGTTCAGATTTATCAAGTCAAACAATATTTAGGCAGCGAACAGGGCACTTCCTGTTAGGGCTCTTATTTGAAACCCATTGTGACCACTTTGGGTGCACTATTTATTGGACTGAAGCTAATTTCACGATCACCATGGCAATGTGTTTGTATGCACATGAATTATACTGACATGACTTACTGGTTAGCACGTCAGCCTCATAGTGCAGAGGTGCAGGGTTCCATTCCCGCGCCGGCTTTCCTGTGTGGAGTTTGCATGTTCTCCCCTTGCCTGCGTGGGTTTTCTCCTGTTACTCCGGTTTCCTCCCACATTCCAAAAACATGCATGACAGGTTAATGGAACATTCGAAATTGTCCCGAGGTGTGAGTGTGGGCGCGGACGGTTGTTCGCCCTGCGATTGGCTGGCAACTAGTTTAGGGTGTCCCCCTCCTACTGCCTGAAGACAGTTGGGATAGGCCCCAGCACGCCCCACGACCCTTGCCAGGAGGAGGAGATCAGAAAAAGGATGGAATGATGGATGACTTACTGGCCAATGACGCACACAGACGAACCAAATCACAATAGTGCGCACAAACACATACTACCCTCAGACTGACTGCATCCCACCACTGCACATGTGCAATTCCGTGAACTAAATTCATGCAAGGACATTACACAAATCCATACAAATTAGTCAAGGTTTACAATGCCCAACTTAAAAGATTAACCAATTTCTCTTAGAAGAAATCACTTTTTTTTTTTTTTAACAGGATTAGCAGTTTTTGTGTTATTGGTGCTAACACTGAGAGAATCCGGCATTCGCAGCATGCTTTGCTACAGTTATAATTAAAACACGTATGGCTGTGTTTATATGCTATAATGTCTGGGTGTACATGCAGTGAAGAGGACATTCAGACTTACTACATCCAGCTCTTTTTGCTAATTTCACAATGAACTTGCCGGCCACTAAACTCGCACTACTGTATCGAACCTTTAATTCCAGCTGCACTTATTGTTGCACCCACTAATATTATAACATTTGTTAATATATTTCCATGTTATTTTTGTACATGTGTTAGTGTTAGGAAAGTTAATATAAATATCCACTGTGCTTGTCAGCCACACCCAAACACTGACAATGCCAAACCAAAGCAGCAGTAGCACATCCAGGTTACTCGAATAGTGTGTGTGCGCCTGTGCATGAATGTGCGTGTGCGTGTGTGTGTGTGTGTGTGTCAGAGAGAGACACATACTCATGCGTCCTTTAAGGCCTAATGGGAGCCAGATGGGGACAGTTCATTTTAGTGTTAGCAGCTAACGAGCTAGCGAGCATTGGCTTCTCTGAATTCCATCCATCCATTTACCGCCGCTTATCCGGGGTCGGGTCGCGGGGGCAGCAGCTTTAGTCGGGAAACCCAGACTTCCTTCTCCCCGGCCACTTCTTCTAGCTCTTTCCGAGGCGTTCCCAGGCCAGCTGGGTAACATAGTCTCTCCAGCGTGTCCTGGGTCATTCCCAGGGCCTCCTGCTGGTGGCACTCACCAGGGAGGCATTCAGGAGGCATCCTAATCAGATGCCCGAGCCACCTACTCTGGCTCCTCTCGATGTGGAGAAGAAGCGGCTCTACTCCGAGCCCCTCCCGGATGACCGAGCTTCTCACCGTATCTCTAAGGGAGAGCCCGGACACCCTGTGGAGAAAACTCATTCAGCCGTTTGTATCCGGGATCTCGTTCTTTCGGTCACGACCCATAGCTTGTGACCATAGATGAGGGTTGGGACGTAGATCGACCGGTAAATTGAGAGCTTCGACCTTTGGCTCAGCTCCTTCTTTACCACGACAGACCGATACAAGGTCCGCATCACGGCAGACGCTGCACCGATCCGCCTGTCAATCTCTCGCTCCCTCCTGCCCTCACTTGTGAACAATACCCCAAGATACTTAAACTCCTCCACTTGGGGCAAGATCTCCTCCCCGTACCGGAGAGGGCACTCCACCCGTTTCCGACTGAGGACCATTGTTTCAGATTTGGAGGTGCTGATCCTCATCCCAAGTTGGAGAGCCCTGATTGAAGGAGCCAACAATACCACATCAACTGCAAGAAGCAGAGATGTAATACTGAGGCCACCAAAACGGACCCTCAACGCTTCGGCTGCGCATGGAAATTTTGTCCATAAAGGTTATGAACAGAATCGGCGACAAAGGGCAGCATTGGCGGAGTCCAACCCTCACTGGAAATGATTCCGACTTACTGCCGGCAATGCAAACCAAACTCTGACATCGGTGGTATAGGGACCGAACAGCCCATATCAGGGGGTTCGGTACCCCATACCCCTGAAGCACCCAACACAGAACTCCTTGAGGGACACGGTCAAACGCCTTCTCCAAGTCCACAAAGCGCATGGAGACTTATTGGGCGAGTTCTCATGTACCCTCGCGGACCCTGCTAAGGGTGCAGAGCTGGTCCACTGTAACACGGCCGGGACGAAAACCACACTGCTCCTCCTCAATCTGAGGCTTGACTTCCTGACGGACCCTCCTCTCCAGCACCCCTGAATAGACCTTACCATGGAGGCTTAGGAGTGTGATCCCTCTGTAGTTGGAGCACACCCTCCGGTCCCCTTTTTTAAACAGAGGGACCACCACCCCGGTCTGTCAATCCAGAGGCACTCTCCCCGATGACCACGCCCCATCCCCACTGTACACAGTGTTGTGGATGTAGTGGTGGACCAGAATTTCCTCGAAGCCGTCCGGAAGTCGGCTTCCATGGCCTCACTGAGCTCTTCCCAAGCCCGAGTTTTTGCCTCGCCGACCACTGAAGTGTGCACTTTGCTTACTGTTTCCGGCTGACCCCTTGCAAATTTTTGCTGTGCATTATGGCATTGTTTTCCTTTGTGGCCATCTCATTATCCAGTGCGTGTCTCTTGAAGCAAATTTTGAATGGTTTAACAAAAGAAAAGGTATTCTGCCCCTTTTGGTAAATAACACCTTGTATTAAAGGCATGATTTGTACGTCCATCCCTTATGTAAACAGATACTTGCTATTTGATTGTGAACCTTTATCTAGAAGCATGTGGTTTTTGTCCGTGCCATTAATCTCTTTGACACAATCACACGCAAACATTGACGTGTGAAAGGAGAAGGCGTTGCTGCTTAAAATGAATCACTAAATGAACGGCCTTGGTGTCAGATAAGAAGTGTTTTGAACAGAAGCTGTGCCAAGGGTTCTTCACCAGTCGGTGACATCATCAAAGTCTCCCCCACTAATTGCTTCCCTCTGTTACGGCTGCTCTCAGGGTCTCCCTCTTAGCAAAGGCGAGTGTACCACAAAACACATGCACATACTCACATGCCATCCAGGTTTCATATTTCCTGCCCTAGGCTTAAGAGCAATGACCACACCCATTCCCACAATGCACCGCACCACACGCAGCCCACATCCTCTGTTAACATCCTCCCCGTGCGTCTTTGTTGGACCGTATCGCTCCGCACGTAGAGGTAGAGAAATGTGTGTTGTCAGAGAGATTCACAAACAACTGACTGTGACACAAGGTCCGATGCAGTGAGAGCTCAGGCCGGTGTGATATCCAGCATGTGTGTGTCAGCTGCATTCCTCCGTTGTATGTCCTTCTCATCCAGTAGCCGTGGGAGGAGTGAAATATGCGAGACGGTTTACCTGGATTGTCATTGCAGTCAGACATAATTATCATTTGGTTGGCAGGTCTACAATTTGAAGAAAAAAGGGTTGCCCACAAAATTGGAGCGCAACACAATAATACAGACACCATTATATTCATGGTTAACAGAATTTCCTCCTGTTGAGAGAGAATGTCTTCAGTTTTGTTTGTGTGAAACCAGCGTAAATTAAAGTCACAGTATTTAACCGATTTTAAGAAAACATTGTGGAGTATTTATTTTTTTTATGTTTCCACTTGTCAGGTTTGGTCTGTGTGACTACTGGTCATTCACTCTGTTTGGTCAAGTGAGAATGAACTCTGATGTGATCCAGATACATTTGTAAAAAAACATTCTCTAACTTTCAAATACCATCTCTCTATCTACTGCGTTCCAAGCTCTGGCTATCAGGCACAGTTTATAGATAGAAAGCAAACTGATCAAACAACTTTAGTTTGAGTTCAGATTTTTGGCAAACTTTTTTTGTTCCTTCACAAAACCGCATACGGTATGTCGTGTGAAAAAAAATACCTGTTGGTAGTGAAATGAATTGGGATGACTGATCCATTTTAGACAGGTCACTTCACAATGCAAACTTCAGTGAATGATGAATGATAATTCTATCTGCATTTGCATGGCATTTCCATGTCCATGAGAGCCATAGGAACAAGCAGCTGTTGGTTCGTACAAAGAGGAACCCAAATGCATACAAGCTCACAATGGACAGACAAAAAGAAAAAAAAAAACAACTGCCGGGAGCCATTATAACGTTACGATGCAATGGTAAACATGAGGAAAATGCTTTCGGTGTTTTAATTAAGAATAAGAAACATGTCAGGATTGACAAAGTGTGGAGAATAGTCTGCGGTAGCGTGTGTGGACCCTGGGATTTCGGAAACGAAACAAACATTTTTACAAAAGGGTTAAAAGATGGTGCGGGCTTACACAGTGTCTTATATCTGGCTTCATTTGACATTCATACATCCATAACAACACATTATACATCAGTCATGATTATTTCTTTCAAATGAAAACACGAGTTTTCGTCCTCTGAGTGGATCCCATTTTTGTTCTGGCCAATTCTTCCTTATTGACTTTCATAAATCCAAGAGAATGTGGAACAGTGTGTGTGTGTGTGTGTGTGTGTGTGTGTGTGTGTGTGTGTGTGTTTTAACCTCTGTACAGTATCTACAGTGTGTGTGTATTCTACTTCAACTCTCACTATGTCTGTGTGGGCGCATATGCCATACAAAAGACCTGTAATGCTTGCTCTGTGGTTTGGAACAAGGTTTGCCACTAACATGCTTCTTCTCCACCTGCTGCTGTCATCCCTGGCGCACGCACACACACACACACACACACACACACACACACACACACACACACACACACACACACACACACACACACACAAAACACTTAACCTAACACCCCTCAATTTGCCTTTTCCCCAAAAAATGTATTGTGCCATGTCAGATGAGAAAACATGTCCATGCGGTACTGCTAAAAAAAAATTTTGCATTTTTTTCAACCAACACAATCCATGGAACTTAAGCAGGAAGCTGAACTTAAAATTTAAAACGATAGTTTATACAGTGTCGAGAACGTCCCCAGCATCAGTTCCTCATGAGCAGTGTGATTAATCCCCCAAACATCAGAACTGACGTGACAGCGCAATGTTTGTGTCATGTTCAAGTAGCTAGCTGTGAAAGGCTCACAGCGTGTGTGTGTGTGAATCAGGGATGACTCATGAGACAAATACTTGGGTCATTCTCCTTAATGTCCTGGCAATGTGTGACCCATGTTGATCAACTGGCACATTGATTCACATTGATGGAACACAACTTGAATTTTAAGTCAAGGACACAAGACAAAATAAACACCAAGAACATCTATAAGGTTGTGTGATGAAAGTGTGTCGATGCGTTGGGGCCACATACTGTCACTCCTCAGGAATTGGAAGACAAAGATGCCTATTGTGTTATCGCCACTGGTGGGCGTAATGTCGTGTCTTATGGGCAGTTGTTAAATGCTGACTGGCTGGTTGGCACGAGACTGAATGAGAGCTGCTGTGCCAACTCTTCACTCCACATCTGTGTCACACACTGTCCGCCAACACTCACTGTTTCACACACGCACGCAGGAACACACACCAGACCCCTCCCCATCCCCAGACCTCAGACTTGAGGGGGCACATGAAATGTATGAGGGGGCCCATTTATTTTGAATACCCTCCAGATAGACTTTACTTTTCTCCATATGTTTGATGCTACTGTATTCAATTTTGCGCAGCTCTGCCACTCTCAGTCAACAATCCAGAATGGCGCCCTTGGCGACCACCGCTGTCAAATATTACCATAGACCACATTTACAGTACTTTTACATCGACGCCATCTTGAGTAGGTCCACACTGCAGCCATATCGGATTTGTCAAAGTGTAGCGATTTGGGAAGATGCCTCGTTCACTTGCTCCTTGGAGATGTATCATCAAGCCACAACTCATTGGATCAACACCGAACCGTTGTTTTGGACAGTCTAAATGCTTAATATACAAAACTAAATGCTGCTTAGTTGCTGAAAACTGCAATCAATGCTCACCCAAATTTCCGTGGACATCTCTCCTTTTCAAGATGAATGATCTCACCAATATTACCGATTTATGGTGATACCGTTTCCCTCCCCAGAAGGGCATCACTAAAGAAGCTCATGTCAGTGACGGAGGAAAACGCTTTGTCCATAAAATACATTTTGAGGCGATAGATGCGATCTTTTTAGAGAGTGATGTGGGCATGAGTAGATTGTTTGTATATTTTTGACATATGTGCAGGACTCTTGTATGCCAACATCGACATATTTGTCACATGTTGGCCTGTCCACTAGGGGTGATTAATTCGAGTCCCTTGGTTTAAAAAAAATGCTCTTGTAATTGCTTCTGCTTCAAGTACTTATTTGGTGTGTACCGTTGGGAAGACAATCAAGCCAGCCGCAGCAACTCTTGTTCATGTAATGACATGCATGACAGTAACACGCGGTGAGAAAGCCAACTTAAAAATAAACTTTTGTTTACCAAAGATTACATGGATGTCAGTGCCTTGTCACGCTTTGATTTTCAAGTTGTCATCAACTGCCTTGACTTGTCTTAACCGACTGTAGTTGGGGCCAGTTTGTATTGCTGTCACAAATTGTTGCCACCAATATCAGCACACCGTCATCCTGAAATCATGTTCAATCACTAATTAAGGGTGCTAAAAAAAAAAAAACTCCAGTGAATTATGCTGACATTAACATACGGCACCTATTGCCAGCATTATCGTGTATTAGTGCTTCACGGCTAGCCAAGAAGCAAGTGCCCCATATTGGCTGACGAGAGCTGTCTGACTACTTTTCAAAGGCAGTTTAATAAGTGAAAATGACTCTGCCCACTTTTGCTGACAGTCTGACACAATTTCAGTTTCTACTGATCAACTTTTTAACACACCAGGCTTACCGGAATGTGCTGTTTTATCCACTACACCCCCAGAATTGTTATTTCTGGTTTCTGTCAGTCTTTGTCGGCAGGTAAATGAGCTTGAGTTCAATCACCTGTGGCGAAAGGCCAACTGTGGCAGGGTTTTTACTCGCAGGACCTGCATTTGCCACCTCAGCTAAAAAAAGTTTTTAAATTAAGAAGCTTGCTCTGACATTGTGCATGCCACGAGGGTTAACACGATCTTAGGTGCCTGGTACTTCTTTAGCTTCTGTGCTTAACAAATATGTTGTGGTGCCAGGCATTTAAACAGTAGCTTGAATGTGTGTTCAAGACATTAAAAGAGTCTTAATCTTAATTTAAACGATTATTCTTTATTAAAAGTAAATTACAAACCCTGCAGCAACAAACCCAAATGTCCATATATATATATATATATATATATATTTTGTATATATATATATATATATATATATATATATATATATATATATATATATATATATATATATATATATATATATATATATATGTGTGTATATGTATGTATCAGGAATTTAAATACATAATTTTAAAATAGAGACCTGGCGTCCTGAGCACTACGTGGCATGCCGGCAGCAGCACATCGCTTCCTGTACAGTACACTACCTTCATCCGATCAAACCAATGCTTTCAGGACCGACCAAATAACCGAGCTCCTCCATTTTTCTGAGGAGGCTGAATTTTACGCCACATTTTGCTGTTTTCCCTTTCCTTTTTTCGATGTGTGTGTGTGTGTGTGTGTGTGTGTGTGTGTGTGTGTTAGCAAATGGATGTGGGGGTTGACATGGTTCTCAGAGGAAGTCTGTGGTTGGACCGTTTCTGCATATTTTCCCCTCATACAGACACACAGTATACACACACACACACACACACACACACACACACACACATAAACGCACACACGAATATTTTCCTTGTCAAGCAAAATGAAGTTTTCTTTTTAAAGTATCATTCTGCTCCAATGACTTGGAAGCCATCTCTCGCTTTCTGCTACTAATATTTCTTTCCTCTCCTTGTCTTTGCACAAGCACGCACATCTGACTGAAATAAACATAAAAACCCACAGCCTCACGGGGTGCGGTCCCCCTACATCCTCTGTGCAGTGTGAGTAGCTGTGGTAAAAGAGGTCCCTGTCTGAGCTCCTCTATAAATACCTTGGAGCCTAGCGCTGTTTTAAAATATAAAAATAAAAAGTCAGTGTTCCATAATATGTCCCCTTTGAAGACATTCTTTTTCAAATCCTATTTCCATTCATTTCTTATGATAAGTATGGTTTTGAAATCTGAGCAAATTGAGTTGTTTTCATTCAAAGATCCGGATTATTTTGACATTCAGGCATTAAGAAACCAAACAAGATGAATAATAATAATAATAATAATAATAATTATAAGAAGAAGAATGAAATGTAACTGTAGCTCTAACTTGAAAGAAAAGACAAGTTAATGGAAAAAAAAATGGAGGGAGCTAATTTTCACATTGACTGTGCCCAGAAATGCTTCATGTGCTTTGAGATGGAAATCAGTATTCCTTTGAAAAACACCACAAAGTCTAAGCCATTATGTGTAAAAGGTCACTCAAAATAACATTGCCATTGAAAACTTAATGAAATAGAAAATATTTCGGGCCCTCTATTTGTGCCCAACTCAAGTGTAGCGCAAATCGCACATTGACTGTGTTCATGTGTGGAGCTTCCTTTCTTTTGGTATTTCCGCAGACGCGCACAGTAGAAACGGGCATTTGCGCCATTGTGGGCGTGAACACACCCGCCTTGCCTCCCGGCCAATGACAGTGGTTCCTCTCATTCCCTGTAAATTCAACGCAGGATAGGCGCACGGTCAACATGGCCGAAGCCGAAAGTGACTCGCTGGAGTCCTTGCAGGATATTGATGTGTGTAAAGTACATTTATAAGGAAGTGCAAACAGACCTGTACCGATGATATAAAGTTGGAGAAATCACCCTGTGTGAAGTGGGCACCTGGAGACGGCCTTCCACCCCAATCAGTTGTGTCCGTGTGTGACCCCAAAAGTTGCTGGGCTGATGGTAAAAAAAAAAAAAAAAAGCTTGCGGTCCCCCAGAGTGCCCAGCCTGGCGCAGCGTGTTCTATCAAACATGCTAAACAAGGTTTGCACCAGAACAAAATGATGATGATATGAAGATTTTCCTAGTTTACATACCAAGCGCATGAGCATTGTCTACACATAGAGCCCCATGTGTTGAACTAAAACAAGACTGGCTGACTCAGTCTTTCTGTAGCATCACGAAAATCTTGAAATTATTTGGGGTTTTGTTTGTTTGGGGGCTTTTGGAGGGGTTAGGAAGGGGTCTTACTGGGGAGTCAATTTTAAGCAATGGTAAATAACTCATATCATGTTCTATACAGCCTGCATGTCCTACTATGTTGTTATATCTTCATGAAGATATTTATTGGGAGTGTTTGCTTCTTTGTTTCCTCAGGTCCATTTAAAGGCTCCAATGATCTTGAATGGAGTGTGTGTGATTTGGAGAGGTTGGATTGACCTACAGAGGCTGGACGGGATGGGATTCCTGGAATATGATGATGAAAGGGCGCAGGTACCACAGCACATACTAAAATAGCGGATAACTAAATTCACATACCTTCCTACTGTATCTCACTTAGGATTTTTTTTTGTTTTTTTTACAAAATAGCTTGTTTGCAACTTGCTGTGTCCCAGGAGCCTTTACAGTAATCTGACGTTCTACTTGCGTATGTGTGTGCGTGTAGCATGAGGATGCTTTGGCTCAGGCAGCATTTGAGGAGGCTCGACGCAGAACCAGAGACTTTGAAGAGCGAGAGCGGTCACACAGAGAGGACCTTGAGGTGAGAGAGTAAACGATCTCAAATTCAGAAATGCTCGGACAGTGGAACTTAACTTCATTTGAAACGCCAACAGTATTTTCGTGCATTGGTTTCTGCTATCTGAGAGGTTCTTACCCTGAGAGTTGTTTTTAACTGCATTTGTGCACCCACAAATGAAGAAGTAAACAACAGATAATAGTTTTGTCATAGTATTCTAACAATATGAACATTTTAACTTTCATGCTATAGCTGATACCATGGCAAAAAACTAAATCATCAATAAATATATTGGTATCAGAGCCTAAACGACTAGAAATTCTTTCTATATGCATTCAATTCGACACTCCTGATTAAAAAAAAAATCTGGAACGTTTTTAAAAACTTAAAAACAATTGAAGATTTTTTTATTTGTGCTTTTTTTTTTTAAATAGCATTTTCATGTACATGCTTTTGCTTTTGCTTTGCTTTGCTTTGGGGCATCTTGGGGTTGTTTGAAGTGTGCTTGTATGTTTTTTTACTTTTTGGGGATCGAGACCAGTATTTTTGCACCAGACTGAATTGAACCTTGGGATTAGTGCATGATCACTTTGCCATAAAATCTTAATAGCAACATCCAAATTCCAATCAGGAGAACAATTTCCTAAGGTGCCAAATGTCTTTTGAAAAATATGCTCATCAAGTTTTCTTTGGTTTAAAGCAGTGATATTTTTTTGTCAGCATTTACATGCTTAAAAATGATCATGACTGTTTCAAATGCACCCCACCTTCTGGGCTTCCACAAGATTAATCGATCTTTTTATAGCATATGTGCGCCACATGGAGTAGATTAATCGATCTCTTTATTGCATATGTGCGGTCTTGATTCAGCAAGATGGCAGCAAAGCGGTTGTGAGGAAAATGAGCAGGGTGAACCCTGGAGTGGGGAAGAGAAGATGCTGAGGTGAAAACTAACACGTTTCATAAGTAATCCCAAAGCTTTCAACCTTATTCACTGTGAGACTGAAGGTGCGTAAATGACAACACCAAGAATCAGACGCACTTACCAGCAGCTCTAGCATTCGTTTGTGTCAGCCGAGGGGAGGTTGTACTTGAGATGAAACGCAAGGTTTCAGGTGATGAATGACGCTTTTCATTTTCGTGAATACTCACCAAGTATAAAAGGTGTCGCATTTGTCAACTGTGTTGAATGTTGATTAATGTTCCTATAATTATAATAAATGCACTGTGAGGATTCACTTGTTATAGGATGTTTAGTACTCTGTTGCTGAAGCCCCGTGTTGGGATGAATATTTTTGTCAGTACAGTTCATCAATGTGGAGGGCCGAATGACTTGGTTTGCCTTGGGCCCTCAAATAGCTAACAACATCCCTGCTTGGTAGTTAATTGCCTCTGACTGATTCTAGTTTTTGTCACAAAAGGTATAACAAAAGCCTCGAAAGGAAAAACAATGTTTACTCACCATTGACCCAAAATATTTTTCTTTGTTCCTTTTCAAAGATAAAATCTATTTTGGGTTTGTGTTACCCTACGTTCTGTTACTATGTCAAATATTCTTCCATACTGCATTTGTACCCATCAAAAACATTTCTTTAACAGACTCAATGCAAACTCGCTTTACCCTCAAGACTTTGGTGAAATCAACGGAAGGGTGACGTTCCGCGAATGAACCCTGAATTTTTTTATTTTTTTTTTAGGACCCTGTGGTTTCTAAAATCTGGGACTGATGACAGACAGACAGACAGCCAGCAGAAAATAACAGGGTCTGTGTCCTTCATTTCTCACATTTATCACACTGTCATGCATTAAACTCCCCAGTGCGTCAGTGGGAATGTGTGTGTGTGTGTGTGTGTGTGTGTGTGTGTGTGTGTGTGTGTGTGTGTGTGTGTGTGTGTGTGTGTGTGTGTGTGCGTTAGTGGAAGACCCGTCGCGGAGGCATGGGACGCATTTTTGCAGCATGTTACATGCATGTACATCACTATCGTAGCTCACGTGTACCATTTTAAAATGCTTCTCCTGGCGTTCCAGATTCCATTTGATCTGCTACAAGAGATATCAGGGCACGTGCACGCACTGGACCAACATTTTAGGGGGCAGGTGCTCAAGCCCAAAAAAAAAATAGGGTACTAATTGGCGAAATTATTGACGCAATCAAGAGATATGTTTAACTTCTGCTTTCATTTCTGTTGATAAACCTACAGTAATGAAAAAAAGATATGATGAAAAAGACCACCTTTCTTTCTTCAGTTTCTTGTTCATTTGAAATGCTGTTGCTCATCATGGTGTGCGTGTGCGTGCAAAGCGCGTGCGTGGTAACGGGTCGATCGCGGGATGTTGGTTGATCGAAAAGTCGATCTTCGGTCCAAAAGTTTGGGCACCCTGGCATAGGATCTAAAAGACACTCTTGTTTAAATGGCAGAGGCTTGGGCACAGAGATGGTCACAATTCGTAAGAATTCAGTACCTGTGTAATATCAAAGCACTTTTTGGGGTAATTGAGATTTTTAGTATTTTTCAAATGATGATGAATGAAGGAAAAATGCTCTCAGGCAAAGGGCACTTTTCCCATCCAGGGCAAAGGGCTGGTTTTGGAGCACCGCTAATATCTGATATCTGTGCGCAAGCCTGCATCGGACCATCCATCCATTTTCTGTAGCACTTATCCTGATTAGGGTCACCTGAGACCTGGAGTCTTCCCCCAGCTGATTTTCAGGAAGGTACAGCACACTGCTCACTAGTCAATCGCAGGGCACACATGGAGAAAAAAAAAAACATTCACACACCTCACACTTAATGGACTATTAGAAGTCTTCAGTTAAACTCATATATATGTTTTGGGGTAGGAATACCGAGGTTAAAACCTACGCAAGCACAGGAAGAACATGCAAAGTCCACACTGGGTGTGCCTGAGCCAGCATTCAAAACAGGGATCTACGCCACCTTGCTTCCCCTGAAAGAGATATACTGCAGTAGATTAAAATATGAACTAAGACTCATCAAAACCCAACAAACGTGGCTGCTCCTGTTCCGACAAAAACTAGAAAGGACAAAAAGGAAGGCACTGAGCAGACAGAGATCATATGAGTAAAGTACCAAGAGAGGAAGTCAGGCATTTCTTTTTTGAAGGTCACTTTTCATCGAACTGAGCTCAAATTTCTTCCCTGAGGCACAGGAAAGAAGAAAGGTCCTACTGATCTCCCACTGAATCAATAGAATTGCCATTTCTTACCCCTGAAAGACCCTGAACAAGACATAGACAGGCCTTATATCTGGCAGAGAAATTGTTTTGATGCGCATTTGGACTCTTAAATTAGTGGGTGTGTCCTGTGTTAGGCTCTATTAGAGTCGCATAATTTGCAACGTTTTCTCAGTAACCGTTTTTTTACAGCAGCATAATTGGGAGTGTATTTTCAGTCATCTCATTTTTGTTTGGGTATGTTTACTTGATTGAAAACGACCCAAACCATTTGCCTGGGAGCACCGGTTTACTTTTGAAAACAGTTTGCGAATTCCCACACCCATTCAATGCAAAATTAGACACATGTAAAAGTGGCTCAAATCAGTGTTCTATACTGAGAGGCTCCAGTTCCCTGCGCCCCTGAACAGGATGAGAAAACTAAAGAAACTGGATGGATGGATAGATGTTAATATACAGTAGAGGCATTTTGAGAACTATCTCACTGGCTTACAGTACCCTAAACGTCTTCATTACAATGTACACAGTGAATACATATTACACCAAATATTAAGGGATTTTTAAAATGGATTCTTGACATATTATATTTCCTATTTTTGGAAGTTGTAGACAATAGTTCACAAAAACACAATTTAATTCATTCACCCAAAAGTGAGGCTTTGCCACTTATTCAAGGTCAAAAGGCTTCTGCAAAAATGATGGATGGATGCAATGGATCGGTAAATGCATATTCACATTCGCGCAGGCGCGCGCACACACACACACACACAGAAAGAGAATTTGGTGGTAAATGATAATGTGGGCCAGAAAGCATTAATATATCATTAGTATTGATCGACATCAGCCCCCCTGCTTCGTCTCATATTCATACTGTATTGTTCAAGTGAACGCATGCACAAACTTGCAGACACAGCAAAGCTGCGGCACAACTACACACACACACACACACACACACACACACACACACACACACACACACACTCACTCACTTCTCTAGTATTGAGTTGTGGTTAAGCGGCCAACACTGGACTAGCAGGCTTCAATTTGTGTGTGGATCAATAAAGAAAGCTTTCCTGCCCTTATGATTGAAGTGCTCCCGACTGCAAAGAGAAATGCCACACCGTGAAACAGCAAAAACAGTCAGTATTTTTATCACCAAAAGTAAACTCCGTTGTTTGGCGAAGACAAAACTGATAGCACAGCCATTGTTTTCAATCCAATAGGAGTGAGATAGTCAGTCCAGTGTGAAATGCTTCATCCACACATAGCGAGTAAAGAGGGGAGTGATTCTGATTCAGTCATTTAAAGCTTGTATTGCATGAATTGGGGACTGGGTGGTGGGGGGTCAAACAAATGGTTGGTTTAAGATAAGACAGACAGACTGAAATGTATTCGGCCATGCCTCTATTTCTGACAAGTGTTTTTCCTGTAGATACACACTGAGTCAGTCAGGCTGATAGGGGGTAAAATTATATCATGACTAGCTTGAGCGTGCGACTGTGTGATATTTTGCTTTTATAGCGAGCGTCACAAAAGGCATTCCGGTTGAACTAGTGACCCTATTTACTATCTCTGCCTGCATATTGCTGTGCTACCTGCTTCTCCCCTTGTGCTCAGTTTCTCACCCGCTCATCCCCCTCCTTCTCCAATTCTCTCAGCTATCACAAGTATAAACACATAACCGCAAGTATTTTTACAGCAGGACCAGGCCATGCCCCACGCTCATTGCCATTAGATACTTTGAAAGTTATGACAATCACTTCTGAAGACCTAATGACAGCAAGCGTGTGCGTGTGTGTGTGCGCGCGTGTGTGTGTGCGCGCGGGGGCGTGTACGTGCGTTTCAGTGCCAGACTTCCTGCTAAGTCTGTCAGATACAAATTTGTCAACGGCACAGTATTGCCTTTAAAAAGCTCTCTTCTACCCTCTAGTGGTGTTGTTTGGAACTGCTTATTATTATCCATCCATCCATCCATTTTCCGAACCGCTTGATCCTCACTAGGGTCGCGGGGGGTTCTGGAGCCTATCCCAGCCGTCTTCGGGCAGTAGACGGGGGACACCCTGAATCGGTTGCCAGCCAATCACAGGGCACACAGAAACGAACAACCATCCACGCTCACACTCACACCTAGGGACAATTCAGAGTGTTCCTTATTATTATTATTATTATTATTATTATTATTATTATTATTATTGTTTTTGTTTTTTTAATACAGTATCTATGCATTTACGGGTGAACGTGTTTAAGATGTAGACATTATACATTACGGGCACAATATTTAAAACGTTCTATTGTGTGCAATTGAATAGCACATAAATTGACTTTGGGGGTCCCGGTGGTCAACGGGTTAGCACGTCGACCTCACAGTGCAGAGATGCAGGGTTTGATTCTGGCTCCGGCATTCCCCTTGTGGAGTTTGCATGTTCTCCCCGTGCCTGCGTGGGTTTTCTCCAGGTACTCCGGCTTACTCCCACATTCCAAAAACATGCAAGGCAGGTTAATGTAACGCTCGAAATTGTCCCCAGGTGTGAATGCGGGCGTGGATCGTTGTTTGTCTCTGTGTGCCCTGCGATTGGCTGGCAACCAGTTCTGTGTGTCTCTCGCCTACTGCCCGAAGACAGCTGGGATTGGCTCCAGCACGCCCCGCGACCCTTGTGACGATAAGCGCATCAAAAAAATTGATCCAATGATAGAAATGATAGAAAGAGTTTTAAGCATCATGGAAAAATGTTATGCCTGTCACAAAACATGAAGTCAATATATTAGGTTTTACATTTCAAGAATTAGTTCTGTTGAACAATAAATACATTGATTTCGTGTCTCTGTTCAACACATAAATGTGTTATGAGCACTAATTTAAAAATGTGATTCGTACAAATAAAATATATGTTGTGCAAAGAAATTCTAAATATTGCTCTGCGTGCTTTTTTGAAGATAAATGCAGGAAGAAACGTTTGAGTTTGTGTGATATATTTGGATACCGGTATTTAAAACCTTGGACTAAATACATCTCCTCTCTCTACCTCCTTTTTTACTATCCTTCAAAACCTCCTTTCTGTCCTAATCTGCGAATTGCACACACTTTTTGAGCTAATATTTCCTCTCTCACCTGCCATCCTTCCATCCCTCTCTCTCCCCAGTCCAGACGACAGCAGAATCCAAGCCCTGGCTTATACATGGCCAATGCTGATGCGGAACACAAGATGTGCTGAGAAAGATGTCAACGAGTGGAGGAACGAAGTGGAGGAGACTCAGGCTGATATTCTTTCACTTTCACAATTAGCTGAAATGAAATGTTGAATTTTGCAATTATATTCCAGTATTTTCCTTTTTTTTATATAATGAAGCGGTTATTTAATTTCGGCATTTGAATGTTGGTAATTAATTGAATTGAAAGTGAACCGTATAGAATAAAAAAATAAAAACCTTCTGTGTTTGCTCACATTTAAATGTGACGAACGTCTGAGTAAACAAGAATTGAAGATCAGGTCATGCAAAATCTTGCCCCTGGGTTTAATGATACACACCAAAAATATATTTTTGATCATGAATAAATGTGAGAGAGGATGACAGAGGCAAACAGAAGGATCGTCAAATAGAAAGTTAATCAGCAGTGATGATCACTTAACTTGGTACGTCATCAACAACAAAAACAACAACAACAACAACAAACTGCTGTTTTCTGAGACCAAAGTTCACTTTGCTGGAATGAAAGGGAGGTTGATGTGCAGGAGTGATGCCAAAAGAGTTACCGGTACATTGTTTTCTTAGTGGTAGTTTCAACTGTTTCTCAAATGACCACATTGGCAAGATATATTAAGTCAGGGGTAATGTAGCAAGGAAAATTATGTTGGGGGGGAGGGGGGGGGGGCTTTATAACATGTCGTCCAGGTGTGTTTTGCACTCTGTGATACAATCAGCCAAGTTCACATGAATTTTGTTTGCAACTAAATTGAGGGCTACTTTGTTGGCTGTTACATGGACAGTCTGTTAATCATTACAACGCTCCCTTTATAGGGTTCGGATGAGGAATAATTGGGTGATTCAAACACATCACACAGGTAAGCCATGCACCAAAATAAAACACACATCAATTCATAGTTTGAATCAAGCATGCTTATTTTTATATTTTAAATCCATCCATTGGCCAGTGCCCCCAGTTATTCCTCATTAAGAATTGTAAAAGTATGAATGCAGTAAAAGAAAACAATTTCCTGTTATGGAACGAGCGTAGTGAAATGTGTTTAATTATCTTTTTTTTTGTGCCTGTGTGAAAGTCATGATGTTTACTTTTTATAATCTTACTCATTTTCAAATATATTCATTTTTTTCATCTCTGTTAGTGGCTACAACAGTAGTGTTTTATGTCTAACATGTTGCAATTTGTAATTGATAAAATACCCAAATGTTTTTGTTCGTTAGATTTTCTTCTGCTTTTCTTGTGTTACGTGTTTTTTTCCCTGTGATTTGAATGTGGATCCAAAGTACTTTTATTAGGTCAAATAAATGTTTTTACAATATCAAACATGTTTTTTTTATTTGCTTTTATTTCAGGAGGGGGAGGGTGGGAATCACTTTTTAACCAAAATCGATTTGTTTTGTCAAGCGATTCCCCCTTTAATGAGAACAATCCATGGAGTTTATTCATAAATATGTTTCTACTTTGTATATTTTTTGTCTGTTTGTAAAGAAATTAAAAGGAAATGAACAGTTGACCTGCTTAGGTCTGCATACTGACAAATGCTCTTGTAGCTCTGTGTCCACTGCTGATGATGTCCAATAATACTTTTTGGCAATTTCTTCATCGGCATCTGTATTTCCCTGACCCACCCTCACCCATTTTAAATCCATCGGATTAAAATAAACACAATATAATTTTTGGGGCAGAATAATGTCATAGTTGTTAGCACATCTTCCTCACAATTTTGAGACTCGGGGTTAAAATCTGACTTCTGGCCTTCCTCAGTGGAGTTTCCAATTTTCACTGCACTTGTCTCGGTTTTCTCCACATGTTGAAACTACTTCCTAAAATTCGCCCCAAAAATGCTCGTTAGGTTAATTTCCAATCCTAAATTATCCACTGGTGTGAATGTCACAGAATGGTTAAACACTGCCAAGACATTGAGTCGAAATGGGCCATGTTGCCTGTTGTTGAGACGTTCGAATGGCCATAGGTGCATGTCGTGTGGTAATTCCCAAAGATGTCGGTGGACACCGGTGATGAGGGATGCCATCAGGCTGATGTCAACTCCAAAACTCACCCCTCTGGAAAAACTGATTGTAATTAAAGGGGTTTTGTGGTTTTTTTCAGCAAATGTAACGCCTATTATTTATGGGCGGAGACTGCTTATTTTTCCAAGTCGTAGCCTGTCTCTTGATTGAAGAAAGGAGGCAAGCCTTGGAATAATTTTTCTTGGCTTGCTTTGTCACGTTCTGTTGCCACCTAGTGTTTGAAAAAGATTAATAAAATCGTCACCTGAATTCTTATGCTCACATCTCTACTCTTCAATTTGTGAAAATACAAAAAGTCAAAAGTTGGGATTGTATTGACATGAACTGTGCGCTCCTATGAGGAAAAAACATTATCACGTCCACAAAATCAAACATCTTGCGCTGATCGTTTTATATTTTTACAGATCTAAGTGGGCAAGAGAAGGGTTACATTTTTCAGACATTTCACAATTCAAAAGTTTTGTTTGATTGCAGGGCCCCGCAGCTACCTGGCAAACACTACTGCCGCTGTTGAGGCATCACTTCGCGTTTGACTGCTGATACAGCCAATTTCTAAAATTCTTCCATTTTGGATTGGCAGCTGCGCGACAGCCCCTGGCAACATTTCAAAGCTTGATTTTGAAGAATCCAGCACGCCCGTGACCCTGGGATATGCGATGAATGAATGCATAGACTTTTAAATATTTGGATTTCCAGCATGGAGGATGACGCTGAGTGTGGCCGCTCAGGGTGCATCATATTCAGATACAGTACACGTGACAGGTGTGCCACCTGGATATGGACTTGGGAAAAGAAAGAACTCAAGCTCACGCTTAGAGATTTAGATTTATTATATTACGACTTACGAACGATTCATCTTACAAAAAGCCTTTCGGAACCCGTTGTGTTCATATGTTGGGGACTTATCCGTTAAAGCAAACCTGTCATGAAAGAACCCGCATGTAATATGCCAATTTCCTCCATCTCTCATAAGTGAGCCATGGAGAGGCAAATGTGTTGTGATATTTTCAGAGGTTGAAGTGGGCATAAGTAGAGATGTCCACATAAAGTTTGGTGCTGGTCGGTTGTTTTTCTTTTACATTATTAGGGTTGTTTGTGCCATGACTTTTAGCGTGGATGGTTGTTTGTTTAGATGTGCCCTGCGATTGGCTGGCAATCACTTTAGGGTGTACCCCGAAGGCTGCTGGGATCGGCTCCAGCACGCCCGCGACCATTGTTGAAGGCTAAACGGCTCGGACAATGGATGGATGGATGAAAATATGTCTCGTTCCTTCGCTGACTCCCACTAAGGCATGGGAAGAAGGGGGAGTGGGCGTTATTATCTGATTCCTCCTAAACAAATTGATCAAATTGAAATTGCAATATCACTTTCCTGATCAAAAAATATATAGAGGTTTGGAGTGAAAAATGAGCCTTCCTCGTGTACCCTTTTTGTCTCCACCTGTTCTCGTCATCCGTGTCCCTTGTGTTTAACCAATAACGAGATGGATGACGAGAACAGGTGGATGACGACAACAGGTGCAGACGAAATGGGTACACGAGGGCACAAAACCAAATATAACCTCAACAAAAAACATAACATTAGGCTGCCTATAGTCTATTTGAGTAAAGTGTACTTTTCCACGGCAGCGCTTTTGTGTTGCTTTGATTCAAAACAGTATTGAGGAAAGAAGTTTCTAGGTCAATGTTTTTTTTTTTTTAATGAATAAGCGTTTTCCTTTTTTCATTAGTTTTATATACAATACTTCTATTTTCTCCACGGGAAAATTCCTTGCGACTCGTTTTGCTATGACGTCATTGCGTCCCACCCATAACATGCGCCAAATACAGGAAGTTGAACAATCAGCTGATCCTGCTGCTTCTTGTTGATTCCCGAAGTTGCCGTTGTTCGGCGACGCATTAACCCCGAGGACGGAAGACGGCGGACGGCTAAAGGCTCACAAACACGTGACGAACGGGGACGTGAGGAATTTGAATAAGCATCCGCGCTGCACAAGAGCTCGCTCCCAAACTGGGAGCCTCGGTGGTGGTGGAAGGGAGAAATAAAGAAAGACAGACAGATAGATAGACAGACAGCCACTTAACCCGCTTTGTGTATTTATGCCATGGCCGTGTGATCTGCATTGCTTATCGCCTCTGTGATAACCACGGGGCATTTCCTTAATATACGTGTTTTTTTTTTCCTATTTGTACTTAATTCCCACGCAATAAGCGCAGCTAGCTGGGTCGGCTAATGTTAGCGAATAGCGCAACTACAGTGTTGTTGTCCTGCTCGATGCTTTCGTAACTGGCCGATAGTGACCCATGATTCTAGACTTATTTCAGCAATACTTCGACTGACAGCTGACTTTGTTCATGTCAGGTTTGGTGTCAGGTTACGTAATTTGTTCGCAAAAGTCGAGAGCAGCTAACCTGGTAGCCTGTTATTAAAATTGTAACTTGCAAGATTCTTTATAATCTTGTGTTCATTATTCTATGTATTTGATTTAAACGTTTTCTTTCCCGCACACTTGTAATGTTAGTTTCATATGTGCCACATGAAAGTGGTCACTTATCACTGGAAAGTTTCACGCTGATTTCCGCGCGTGTATTTGGTGGCTCGTTTATGTTGGGAGTTATGAATTGAAGTAGACAATTCAGTGTTCAGGGTCGAGACAGGCAAAAAGAAGTGAGGGTCCCTCAAAGGGTCCCATTGTGTCTTAAGGTGAGCCGCCCCCTACTACTTGCCAATGCTGGATCTGGAAGTGGTGCCTGAGCGATCACTTGGAAATGAGCAATGGGAATTTGCCTTAGGTAAGTGTTGATATGAAAATAGCAGTATGTGCATATTTGAGAGAAAATAAAACAAGACGTTTGAATTTAATGCTAAGAAATGCTGTTTATCTTTTTGAATTGGAATGCATTTATACATTTAGGAGACAGTACTTCAAATGTTTACTATACCATACCACAATAATAGTGACCTAGGTTACCACGAAAGACAATTACCGTAATAGCTACTCAAGTCGATGGAAATTGCGGGTTCTGTATGTTGCCACATTCTGAAGGATGCTTTAAGTGATGTGAGAATCAAACCTGCAACCTTCAAGTTACAAGATGCCTTGTTTTTTTGTTGCTGTTTTGTCCAGGCATGCCATTGGCCCAGGCTATCTCTATTCTCCAGAAACACTGCCGCATCATCAAAAATGTCCAGGTGCTTTACAGTGAACAGGTGAGTTGGCCACAATGTCCTGTGTTTCACTGATTAACAGCAAAAATCCATCCATCCATTTTCAACAACCGCTTCGCTTGAACAGGGGCACGGTTTGCTTAAAATAATGGAGTCTTCTGTTTCGACCTTGCCAACATTGAACCTTTTGAAGCTTGCTCAGTTACCACCTTACTGGTTTCCATTTAATTGTTTTGTAGTCGTAGCCAAGAAGTGTTTGAAATCACTTTCTTTTACATCAATACCATCAGTGGTCAATCAGATTTTTCTTTTCAATTGTTTGGAAGTGTTTACAAATGTGAAATGACGTAATGAGAAAAATGACATTTTATGGTGAACCTCACATCAAAAACTTTAAAAAGCCAATGAAGCTTAGAAGAGTTGTTTAGCGACTTACCATTTAGAATAAAACCTTGCAAGGTATGCGGCTTCTTTTTCTGAAATTCTTCAAAAAGTATTTTTTCCCCCTAAATTTTAGTTGAGTTGAACAACGAGGGGCATTTCTTCTCAAATTGTTGCACTGTCGTAAGTCATTCGTCAGGTGTGTTTCAGTTGTCGAAGACCTCTTACTACCGCAACATTCTGGGATTGAAGAATAATTCAAGGGGGAAAAACAGATTTTAAAGCAATTATCTTTTTGTCTGTTGAAAAATGATTGGTGGTGCTCGTAAATGTTGTTAAATGCCAGACTCCAATAATGGCCTTCCGCATCATGTGCATGTTGGACATCTCCACAGTCCGCCCATCGTAATGTAAATTAATTAGTTTGTTCATCTCCTCAACAGACACCACTCAGCCATGACCTCATACTGAACTTGACTCAGGATGGGATTAAACTGCTGTTTGATGCCACAAATCAGAGACTCAAGGTGAAATATGTACGGACAGTATTTTTGTACTGCCACCGCCACAAAGTTGTTTCTACAGAAATGATCTCACAGCAATGCGATACGCATGAGCACTGTGCCGTATTTTTTGACAATTTAGGTCTCATAAACCAACTGCATAATACTGTTGTTTATTTTGTGTCATTTATGGGCTGCATCCCATTCAACTAAAGGCAGCAGTGTATTGTTACATGCCGACTATTAATTGGTCTGTTTGTTGACAGGTGATTGAAGTGTATGACTTAAGCAAAGTGAAATTGAAATACTGGTGAGTATGTACCGTTCATCAAAACAGTGTCCTTGTACATGTAATTCCCTAAAATACTTCCAATATGTACAAAATAGATCCTATAGACATCTAATAGCCAGAATTTTAGAGTATGAGTGCTGCATATAAAACAATGTAGCGCACAGTTTGGGTGCTCTGTGTTGCTTAATATACGAAGTTGAATACAATCAATTGCAGGATGCTGACTCTACTCCAGTTTGTTTGTATCAAAAGAATGTCTTCCTAAAGGAAACAATGGGAAAAGAAATCAGATGTTCCAGGGCCAGACTGTTGCGAAAATAAAAACTTGACTGTGATGGTTCATCAGGAAAGGCAGTTAGAATGATGACAAGAGTGAGAAAGCTCAGTAACACGCAGGCAACAGCTGCAGGTCATCCGGTATATAGCTTTTGTACCCAACACACACTTTTTTTTTCCTCCTTTCAAGCAGTTCCTGAAATGTTTTACTCAATATTGTACTGTCATTTGGCACGTGATAAAAATATTTCCTCAGCGCTCGAATAATGTACACAAAGGCATAGTGGATACAGTCCTGGAGCTCAGGAGCTATATTTATTGTGTGTACCTGAATATTTTTCTTTTTATTTTACTGAACATAGTCCGTAATTTTTTTTTAATGGTAGAATGACAGTGTGATTTGATTTTGATTTGAAAATGAACAGGTAGGCATGCTAGTTGTGCTAAAATGAAGGAGACGTCTCACCCACCGCGTGGTCATCTCAGAATCCTTCATTTTCTTTTCAGGTGGAATGTCCAAAATATTTGTATTTTGATTGCATGAAACAAAAGAAAAGAAACTGAAGCAAACTTTTAGAAACAGAAAAAAATCAAGTTTGGTGTATTTTTTTTTAATTAATTTGCATTATAAAAGTCAGAGGCCCATAACAAAGGGCACCACGGCAGTGCTTGCTGAGTAAAATGGCACCTCTCCCATGTTTTTTTTTTTGGTTTTGTTTTGTTTTTGGGGGGGGCAGTGTTTGTTCTTTGTTTCTTAGCAGATGTGAAGTTAACCACATTCCACATTCATCAAACAAGCACCTCACAGACTCTAGGCTTACTCTTACTATTTTCAGTATTTTCTATTACGATTATAACTTTTAACATTGCTTATATGGACTATTCATTGTTCATTTTATGTTGCAGTACATATGACATTCAACTCGTAGCCACAAAATGCACAGCTTCAATTATTCGACCTGTAATGGAGTCAGCTTACCTTTTAGTGTGTTCTTAAAACACTGTATACATCCAGTGAAATGAATATGTTGCATTAACTTCTGATGTAATGTTATGTAGCGGATGGTTGTCTCACTGTCTCTACACTCTGTGTGTGTTTTTCAAGTGGAGTCCATTTCAATTCTCAAGCCATCGCTCCCACTATAGAACAAATAGACCAGTCGTTTGGAGCCACCCACCCTGGAGGTACACTTTGCTTGAAAACATTTCTCATTTAGACACAATGGAAAAATAAAGGATACAGAAATATAGGAATGGACTTTTTGTGATTTGTTCTTGTATGTGCTGAATCTGCTTTCCCTTTCCCATTTGTGTCCAGTTTACAATGCAGCTGAGCAGTTGTTCCATCTCAACTTTCGAGGACTTTCATTCTCCTTCCAACTTGACTCTTGGAATGAGGCTCCAAAATACGAGGTGAGATTGTTGCAATTGCTGTGTGTGGCGACACTTTTTAAGGCTACGTTCAGACTGCTGTCCAATGTAATCCCCAATTCGTATTGTTTGTTAAATCTGGTTTGTTTTTAATTCACTTGTTCATATGATAAAAGCAAATGTGACTTCTCATGTGAACAAAACCCATCTGTGATGTGAAACTCATGCGCTTAAAGCACATCGAGTGACTGACACGGTTCAGGTTTGAACCAAATAATGGTGGGGTACCCCAAATGTAGACACGGATAAGGAAATGACAAAGAGTGCTTATTTACAGAAAAGCAAGACAAAAAAAAAAGACAAATCACGAGTAAAGGTCGCTGGCATCAAAGAGCCAGGAAAACACAGAATAAATATAAACCACTTGCAATCGGCAAGTTAATTAACAAGAATATACTAGCAAACGGAATGGCACGGAAGTCCAATCACATGAAAACTAACAGAGAAGAGCAACACTATGTGATAATTCCACAAAACAAGATCAACACGGACAAAAGCAAACTATGAGCATGAAAAAGAGGTCTAGAGAACAAACACTTGGAGCATGAACAGCAAGCAAGGTTTTATAATTCGACAGCATACTGCCAGCGTCGGAGTGCTTTTAGAGTCCTGTGATTGCAATGAGTGACAGGTGCGATGCTGGAGGGAACACCCCCCACTCCAGCAGGAACTGAAACACACAGACAAGGTCAAACAATGACAGTTGACGTCACCTGGAACAGTATTTATGGAAGTAATATCGTCCAGTGTGTCGGGGCTCATCTCGTATTGACAGAGCAGCAAGGTGGGAGGAGGTAGAAATATTTTGAGAATATGAGGCAACGCTTCTCGATCACCCCCATTCATGGATAAATCTATGAAAGATGTCACATCATGGCTGCATTTAACTAATGAAACGTCTGCGTGGATGAACTACCACTGTCACTACAAACGTCTAGTTTATGCTTCATGTTCCAGGTCGGATAAAATTTAAGTCAAGACTGTTACACCAAACAACTTTGCGGATTCACGGACATTTGTCAGCACTCTCCCAAGCGCTCTCCCTTGTCTGCGCGGGACTTGTCTGGCTTTTGATTACCTATATATAGGTCAGATGTGTGCGGATGAACGTTCATACTGCAGACAGATCGCATACGTATCCAATTTATATGAACATACAAAAGAGGCCCAGGTTGGTTTTGAAAAAATCAATCTGAATTTTTACACTGCAAAAAGTCGGAATTCAGCTGTGAACAACGCCAAGCGCACATAATGGCTTTTCAGTTGTCAATGAGTGCAACCTCATCATTAAACCAGTCCTTCTTTAATGGGGATGTCGTGGGGAGGGCGATGCAAGGGTGGGTGAGTGTGACCTGAGGATCATGTTTTTTTTTGCCACACTAATTGTAGAAAAGTAATTGCATGTCCACTATAGCCAATGGCACGCTCATTTATTTCTTTATTATTCCGGGTCATTCCATGCCAAATCACCCAGTGATGGCACAACACTAAATCTCCAATTTTAGGTCAGTTGGAGCAAAGCCCAATGAATTTTAATTTGTTAGGCAAATTGATTGAGAACCACTGCATTCTACTGATACATTGTCATGTGGTGATAATATGCTTCGTGTTGTAATATCCACAATGGTTCGTGATTGGTCTGACTACTTTGAACATACCGTAGAACAGTTGAATTACGGATTTCTGAAACAATTTCAACTAATAAATGAACCAATTCTAATATCTTACAGTAGAATACAAGTTGGTCTCGGCTGTGGTTTTTTTTTTTTGTGCCCATTCGAAAGCGTCTCATACCAGAGATGACCTCACACCTGTTATAGTCGATTTTATGAAAGATATTTTGGGGTCAGCCATCTTGCTAAAATTCACTCTGCCAGCACATCTGTATGTTCGCAACTGTTTGTAAATTGGTTGCAGACATAACAGCGATTTCAGCATAACAACTCCCACATACATTTTGAAGCGGGAGTAAAATTGTTTCGTTTCTGTCATCGTTATGCTCCATGTTTCAAATTAAAGGTGTCTTTCAGAATTTAGAACGGTAGCGGCAATTTAGCCAAAGATCAGCTCAAAGGCACGGCGTCTTGTCTCGGAGTGAAAGTTGTTTACATCTTTCCAGATGTAGCATTCCTACCTACGAGAGAACTGAGCCGTATTACTAATGCACTGTTTCCAATCAGTTCAAACATGAAGGCGTTTTCCCTTCAAAAGCATGCGGCTGAGTTGATCAGTTCATCCTAATGGTTCTCTGATCATTCCAGGAAGTGTACAGTATCTTACTGCAGCGGCTGCATTAGTTTTAGTCGTAGACTTGACTTTGGTTGGCGCAGTGTTATATGGACTCGCCACGACTATCTTTGAGCATTTCCGTACACAGCGTTACTCGCAGCTGTTTTGCTTTTGGCAGCCTAACTTTGTCATGGGTTTGGCTTCCCTGCAGATTCCACACGGGGCCATGGTCAAGAGGATGCACATCTACACTGGCAACAACCTGCAAGAAACTAAGTACTTCACATGCACCCAATTAAGCTCTTCGCGACTTGATTTGAATGTGTTCAAGCATTCAACGTGCGCTTTTGTCTTGTACTCAGAGCACCAGCGATGCCATTGGCCTGTTTCCTTGGTAACGTCTATGCAGAGTGTGTGGATGTGCTGAGAGAGGCTACAGGACCAGTGGGGCTTAAGTTCCGCCTACTCACTGCGGGTAACACCTTTCATTGCCTATTCCCACATTCTTCAATAGCCAGACTTCAAGAATCGTTGGGGTTTTTTTTGCCATTCAGGTGTCAATCAAACAGACTGAATAATGTTATTCAAAGCCATACCATAAAAGCTTTAATAGCACATTATACTCTTATTTGCAATCTTAACACAGGCAGATGTGCACAGAGCAACTGAAAGCGATGGACTTGTCCGGTGTTTGTTTATTCATTTGTTTCCAATGAATGTGCAGGTTATGTCCCGGCGTGATGGGTGATGCTAAAGTGAGGTCCTTAGAACGAAACATCTACTTTGGAGACTCCTGCCAGGAGGTTCTGGGTGCTCTCGGGTCACCGCATAAAGTATTCTACAAGTCTGAGGACAAGGTGTCAAAACTCCTCTTTCCTCTCTCCTCCTAAATCTGTGTTGTTTCCTGTTGAAAGAAAACATCTCTAATCGCAGTGAGGATGCTCTGCATGTGTGAGTCAATCTTGTCTACACGTGTTTTGCTTTATTTCAGATGAAGATCCACTCTCCATCACCTCACAAACAAGTTCCTTCCAAATGTAACGACTACTTCTTTAACTACTTCACCTCGGAGTGGTGCGTAACGACATACCCGAAGACGTTTATGCTTGCTTTTGTGTCTCTATTTTACAGAATTGTAATATGATGATTATTTATTTTTCTGATTTGTAAGTGAAGTACAACTTAGCTTGATTCTGTGTTTTTATTGCGTGTTTTGAATGATCCATTAAGGGTAGAAAATGTCTCACTTGGTCGGTCATGGCTAGTTAATGTTGTCGGTGCTTCCAACTTATTCATGCTAATTAATAATAATGCTAACACATACATACATGGGCCAACGAGAGCCTTTTTCTTATGTTACTATCGTAGCCTCCCTGGACTTATCGCCACTAAGTAGGGTTGGGCAAGTCTCGAGAATCCATTGCAACGGAATCTTTCACCTTTTAAAATTCCGCTTCCCCAGTTTGATGCCCTGCCAGAAACCCAAACAAGAACCCGCTTGCATCCAACAAAGAAGTGCGCACACGTGCACGTCACGCATGTGCACCCGATGCCAATTACAAGTGTGGCTTAACTTTGCGAAAAAGAAATGAATGGCTTCAGTTCAACACCTGCAATAATTTACATTGTATATGTTAAGAAAAAGTTTTGAAAGAACAGTGTAGCTTTGAATAAACAAAGCCTTTGTTCTGTCCAAATAATGTACATCCTCAATTTGGATTCAGCCATTTATGTATTTGTTTAATTTTTATTTTGCAGGATATCCTTTTTGATTCAACAACTCATCTGGTGAAGAAGTTCGTCCTACATACCAACTACCCGGGACATTACAACTTCAATATGTAAATATCTTGCTACATTTTTTGGGTATTCTGAGACCTGTGGATTTTGTTGAGATTATTAGTATTATTTGCAAAGGTACATATATATATATATTGTTTTAATATCATCTCTGTCTCATTTTGCACTGCAGATATCATCGGTGTGACTTTAAGATTTCACTTGTCATAAAAAAAGGTGAGGCACCGGATCCTCTACCGTTTGTGTTTTATTACCTTCGTTAGCAACGCGTATTTCTTTTCTCTCAGGAGGAGCCGACTCTCAGACAGATGACTGTGTATTGACCACTTACAGCAAGGTTAGGCATTTCCTGAACTTCTAAACTGCTGTTTGAAAGGAGACAGTTATCTTTGAGATGAGCAATCACATCACATCATTACGAGCATCCATTCGATATCAATACAGAAATAGGTTTTATGTGTTATTTTCTTCTGTTGATTTTAGTAGCAGTATAAAATCACAATCACTTTAGCAACAAAGGAACTACATTTACAGCAGAAATGTATATACAGCTCCAAAGGTTTACCAAACAGTTCTTCAAGATCCTTTCCTGTTTTTTTTTGTGGTTTTCTGTGACATCATACCTTTGTTATTTCCTCTTTTTGACAAGCATATGGGCTTGTAAACTTAACACAAGGTAAGCAAGTTGAGTTTTTCCATCACTTTCTTTTTCATTGCCAGTGGGATCAGATTCAGGAACTGCTGGGCCACCCAATGGAAAAACCTGTTGTGCTTCATAGGTAATGAAATTTAATGATTTTTACGGTATTTCTCCACTTGAAATTGTGCCCCAGACGCACCTAAAAAGGATACTTCTACACAGTATTTCATCGAAACATTTTTAACAAGCGCATCATTATTCTAGCGTCACCATAACACAGACAAATCTGCTTAACAGGTCCTCATCTGCTAACAATACCAACCCCTTTGGCTCCACGTTTTGCTTTGGACTGCAGAGGATGATCTTTGAGGTCAGTTTGTATGTACTTATAGTGTGAGTGGATGTCGAAAAGAATTGGAACGGCAAGGGAAGTTCCTCGGTTGTTGTGGTCTACTGAAGACTTTGGGTTTCAGATCAAGAACTGCAGCTTTTATTTCATGGGCTTGACATCTCGACGCGTTCAACAACTCAGTACAGAGCACCTTTTGAACCCACCCACTTTTCAAGTGACCAAAAGTATTAGTGTGGGTACCATGGTACCTTTTAAGTTGTTGTTGACCATCTCGATGTAAATACCATGAAATAAAAGCTGGAGTCCTAAACTTTTGTTCAAAAAAGTAACCCAAAAAATGGTGGGGTCAGGGGGATATTGGACCCCTTGATATGGGCTGTTTGGTCCTTGTACGACCTGTGTCAGATTTTGATACACATTTCCGACGGGAAGGTGCATTTGTTTCCAGTGGGGGTTGGATTCAAGCCAGGGCTGTCTTTTGTCACTGATTCTGTTCATAACCGTTATGGACAAAATTTGGACAAAAAGACGCTGAGAGGGTCCAGTCTGGTGGTGGTCATCAGCTCTTACTGGAGTGGTTGAAGAAGGAGTGAAGCTGAAAGGCGAAGCTCTATATTTACCAGTCGACCTACGTTCCTACCCTCGCCTAAGGTGTGGGTCGTGACTGAAAGAACGCTATCCCTGATACAAGTTGACGAAATGAGTTTCCTCTGCAGAGTGTTGTGAGCTTTTCATTCGAGATAGGTTTGAAGCTCAGTCATCTGAAAGGTGTCTCAGAAGGGAGCCAGATGAGCTGGCTCGCACTTTTGAATTAATACAGCTGTAGCGCTTGTGAAAGCGCTTTATAAATAAAGATGTATTGTGTAATACCCCCCGGATGCCTCCCTGGTGAGCTGTTCCAGGCACGTCCCATTGGGAGAAGACCCCAGGGACGACCCAGGAGGCACTGGACAGACTATGTTTCCTGGCTGGCCTTGGAGCGTCTCGTGGATAATCCCTTTGGAGTCGGATGAAGTGGCTGGGGAGAGGAAAGTCTGTCCTTTCCTGCTTAAATTGCTGCCCCTCTGACCCCACCTTGGATAAAAGACAATAGACAGATTGCTATCGACGTGTTTTACAAGTCAAAGAACAGGAACGGAATTTTTGCTCTAGCCAACCAATCGGAGCCAGAAAAAACAAACCAGGTTATCGAGGGCCAAGGCTCTGTCCCAACGAGGACCAATCTAAAATCTTACTGGTTAATATAGTTCAAGGTACATCAGTCAGTACTTAGTGTATGATGCTGAAGTCCCTATGCGAATTAGATTCACATGGCAAAACAGAGACTGAAATCTGAGTCATCCTGATCCATATGTGCTGAAAGACGTGCAACCAAGAGGAATGTGTATACAGACCTGCAGCCCCTTTTACACTTGCCATCATCGAACCGTTTTTGATCGCTGCCCTGCGTTTCGGGAACTGTGGGGCGGTGACGTTGCCCTTCGGGTGCATAATTATCTGAACACGTGAAGCAGCAAACAACCATTTGGACGGCCACTTAGAACGCAGCACAAGTCCTTGCTTCTGCAGTTTTGTCTGATTGGCACTGGCAACAAAATGTCCGCTCTCCCATTCACCAAATTGCCGGGACGGCAGTGTGAATGTTTTGGCCCCACCGAATCAAGGCAGGAAAATGCAAGCTGTTTGAAAGGGATTATTGGGACGGTATCGCAACTCGGTCAATTAACCAGAGAACAAGTTGAGTCATCATGTTTGTTTGGTCTTTCCTCAAGGTGATGCAGAATAACCACATCGCATCAGTGACGCTCTACAGTGCCCCACGGGCCACCGGTCGAGCCCAACCCGAGGCCGGTAGCAGCATCTCCCACTGAACAAGTAACCGGACAACTGCATCTCATTCTGTCTTGTTCTCAGAGTTGAAATTAAGGAAGCCACAAACACAACACGGCCATTCTTGCATTAAATTCAGAAACAGCCACAATTGCATTCATTTCTCTGTTGGCTTGCAAGAATCGCACTCAAGACTTGTCTGTGTTGGAGAACTGGCACTTAGAGGAGCTTTTGCCCCAGAGGGAACATCACGTAGACACTGTGACGAAAACTGCATTTGGGCGGAACCGGTAGAAAGGAAGCGCAGGAAGTGAAATGCAGCTGAGAGCTGCACTGAAGCTGTCCTGCCGCTGTGGACTTGTGGAAATCACAACCAAAAAAATCTGCTCCGCTCAAAGTCAAACGCAAAATATAAATCTGGGCTTGATTTTGGGACCCGTCATGAACAAACCCCAGTGCCAGCCAGCAGCTGCCGCCCGAAGACGCCAAACGATCCAGAGAGAACCATCAGACGCTGCAGAGGACTGATAAATGGAGAGGCGGCAAAGCCGGCTGATCCAAAACTTATTGGACAAAAAAGGGACCAAGCATTCAATGGCGGCGCCACATGTGACGCCTCGAAGCGGAAGTGTTCAAACATGGCTTCCCTAGTCACTCCCACGTCTACCCCGAAACGATCACCCGCATGAGTTAGCCTGCTGAATCATCTCCTATCCAAACAATGAAGCACACTAAAGGCCAGTTTACTTTGTTCCAAAGAGAGGTCAGCGTTCAACTCTTGTCGACGTGCACACAAACGCCGCATGAACTCGACAGACGGGCTCGGATTAGAGTACAAGCACAAATTGGCTCACTCTTTTTTTTTTTTTTTTTTTTAAGTTCCGCATGTTAGAAGCATTGAACAGTGCCCTGCCTCAATCAGCATCCTATTACTATTTCCGTGTACTTTTTCTTATAGTAAGGTAGACCTTTGCACGCAAATGCACCTCTGTACTTGATTGCCGGGTATGTTAGGAGTAAGCAAGTTGAAAAAGGAATGTTTTTTTTTTTTCCTTTTGGGGTGTCGAGGCAGGGGAAGCGGTCTTATTAATTAAATGACCAAACTTAGAGAATAGATTGCCCTGTGGCGTGTTGTGTGTGTCGACACACCTTCTGTTCTTTTTTGGTGGCGTGTCCTTACGCGCCTGTGTAGTCTACTCTCCAAGCCGGTGACGCTTGACTTTTCATCCCTCGCAACGTCCGCTTTCTCCTGTTCATTTAGCTGCCAAATACAAACGCCAAAGACATTTCAGGGTCATTTTGTTCTGGTTTGCTGACCTCAGCTGTAACCTTTTCATGCTGTGTCATCGCGTCAGGCAAAGGGTGGGTTGGTATGTTGCGTTCGGTTCCTTCCCACGACAAGATGTTTAGCATTTTTATTTTACATGCAGCTTAAGGTCCATCCATGTCAAGTATGCTCTTTGTCTTCACTAGTAAGCCAATTCATTACACGAGTAGAATAACGACACGTGTTTTTTGACTACTTTGTGTCACTTTGGACTATTAGTATGACCTTAATCTGCATAGATTTGTAAACGGCTTTCCATTGTCCTCCCGAGCAGGACAACTTTTCCAGAGGAAAAGCTGCATTCATTCAATATTCCACGACTGAGGGCAAAGCGTAGCACTGTGGTACACGTACCTCAATCTGGACTGCAAGGATATTGCGTAAATGCACAAATTCAAGGCATTCCTGCACATCAAGGCGGTAGAAAAGCCTCCCACTAACTCCAAACCTCGTTCCGATGGCATTGGGAACCTTGTGTTAACCCTATGTTGCATGGCTTCTGCAGGAGTTATTCAATTGTGGTTTGTTTTTAAATTTAGGGTAGATTATGGCCAAATATCATAATAAATTCACAATTTTGGGAAAACCAAAGTGCAGGTACTTCGTGTGCATAATAACTTAATCACTACACAATTACCTTGCCAAAAAGCTTGGCAGTATTGATAGGTAACACATAGAAACTGTTATTTATTGTGTTCTATATGTTCTATATACTCTTCTGCACAAGTACAATAGGGTATTTGGACCTTTTCATCTCACGGATAGAAATTATTCAACATTTTGTGGACCCTCTTTCACACTTACCTTTTCCTCATGGAGGCTGCCCTGTTGCTTTTGCTGTTGCGCACGCTAGAGACATCTCGCGGTGGATTTAAAAACTAAAACTGGTAACTTGAATGTGGTTACTGAAGTAACCCGTATGCAACATAGGGTAAACATAAATAAAAACAGAATACGGTGAATTTCAAATCATGTTCAAGCTACATACACCCCAAAGGCTGCAAAAGCAATCGGACAGGTGGCAAAAAAGCCTGAAGAAGTTGAGCACTGCTGTTTGGAACATCTCGCGAGTGGGTGCCACGATAGGGTATCAAAGGAGCTACCCTGAATTGCTCTTTCATTCACATGATTACAAAACTATCAAGTAGTATTTGTGCCAAAAGAAAAATAGTCGCACACAATCTTGTCACGCGAAAAATAAAAAATTGGATGTTGACATTTCACCCGAAACGTTAATGCCACTCGGAGACCCGCAGCCACTGTCTTCCTCGATACTGCCGGAGAATTGGGGCTCCCTGGGGAAAACACATCACGTAACAGCCCACCAATTCAATACTACTTTTATACATAAAACTGTAAATATGCTTTTCGAGGGCAACTGTCAGTCATGGGATGATTTCACGGTTATCTCTTGTCCGTCCCCTTTCCGGCGCCCTTGTCGATACCTGCTTTGTATTTTTCTGGGAGTCGAATAAAATAGGAGCGTTTGTTCAAAACAGCTTGTTGATAAGTTCAAACTGCTGACGGTGTTGAAGTGCCATAACAATGCTTTTTGTTTTTTTGGTGTTTGTTTGTTTGTTTGTTTTGTGAACACATCATTCTGTCAGTCATCTTGCCAACATTATTTTCGGCCGGCCCAGTCCGGTGTGGGGAGGACGTACTTACTATGCCACATGCACGCATAAAAAACAATAACACACACACACACACACACACAGCATGTTTATTGGTGCAATAAAAACACAACAACGTCATTGCAGTCTGTGGAACCGAAAGGTATCCAAACACTGTTTTTAACTCAAACCGACATGTGATGTGGTAATTACCTTCTCAACGCCGATTGGCTTTCACCGTCAGTGATGGATAGACTGGGCCAGCCTGAAATAATGACGCATGGTCGACTGACGGACTTTCATGTCCACCGCTGTTTGTTTTAATTGCAACAGCGTAAGATTAGGCCTTTATTCTTCAAAAGTACACTTTTTCGTAAAAGTGATTTTTTTTTCTCTCTCTCTCTGAAATGTGGACATTTGTCCTGTAAAATTTGGAATTTATTTTCTTAAAATAACACTTTGGACATGGTCTGGGTAACATTTTACTTATTTTTATTCCAGGACTTTATTTTTGTAAAAATAGTCCTTCATTGTTGCAAGTGTGGCCGAAATTCATGTGTACTGTAATTCTACTAACATTGTTGGTTTTCTCACAGTGTGACCCTCGTGCACCTTTTTGGTCGGTCATTTCTCTTTTGCCGTGGAAACTAAATCCTTCACATTTGGACTGCAAAAGAGAGCTGCAAAAATAGTTTTGGGCTCGTGTCAGAAGTGGAGTCTTAGTTTGCTTACTGCAACATTTTTACTGACAGGAGCAGCTGATGCAGAAGCAACATTATTTGCTTCGTGATCTTTCCTGTTCTTGTTTTTTTCCACTCGTTGGGTTGGAAATATTGTAATTATCTGAGAAGAGTTGTATTCAAACGCTTACTGGCAAATTGCTTTGGTGTAAAAAGAAAGCAGAAAAGGAAAAAAAACTGCTGAACATTGTGCCTCATCTCCCACTGAGCCTGTTTTTGACTCGTCGTGGCATCCTTTGTAAAATAGGAAAAAAAACAATCCTTGTACATAGAATGATAATGGACAATTGCATCTCTTTGGTGAGTGAGTGTTTATATTGCCTATCATCACAGCATCTTACATGCTGCCGTTGACGTCTCCTGTCATTTTCAAATTTTGCCTGTTCAGATTTATTGCATTTATTTTTAATTTTTTTTGTACGATACCTTGATGTTTTGTACTTTTCTTTTGACCTCTTTTGAGTGTTGGCCATATTTACGCCAACCACCAAACACTCATTAAAGCTTGTCTCAGCGTTTATACAGTGTATGCTATACACTGTATAGAGTCCACTAAAAGGTGTCCCAACGGCGAACTAATAACGTTGTAAATAGTCTTGGTGAGCTCAGGCCAGCTTCATGCTGCAGTGGCCCGTTGGTGAATGAACGCATCAACTCAGGTGGACAGATCTAAACCGGAAATGGCTTGCAAGACAAGCTATCCATTTGTGCAGATTGTCTTTCATTTCATGGGCATGGTCAATGAAGATGATTAAGTTTTAATTTATATATTTTTTTGTTTTGCTTGTAATATTACCGTCACTTTGTATTTGTCAGTTCTGTTTCCATCACGCACGCAAACCGTTGACCCTCCAAGTGTAACTTTTTCAATCCATTCTTTCAAAACGGTGGCGAATGTGCCCGATTGAAATGTGGTAACATGATTCCAATGTGACGATGTATATTTTGAATGCTAATTCATTTGGTTATGGAAGAAGAGATGAGTGGCTTACTTAGCATGTTGCGCGAAGGGCAAATTGGAGTCCACTTAGCGCGTCATCTCCACCACCTGCTGCCCAAAGTGCTTTTACAAAGCCTCCCATTCACACATACAATAAACGCAATAATTACAGTAGATTGTGCAGTTTTGCTTCTGGAAGATGCTCTCGAAGCATTGCAACATTTGTGCTTGTTGACTTCAAACTGCAACCATGCAAGTGAACACAATGAGAACACCTTTTGCACAACCTTCATGAGTGCAAATGATTAGCTCATTAACATCCAGGATTCATTTTCTGTGTGAGAATTGACCAAAAGAAAATAAAAATGAACAATCTGGATGTGACTAACATTTGGAAGGCTCTTTCTTTGCATGGTACATATTCACAAAATCTTGAAAGTAAGGCCATTAGTAAAACATCAAATGTGCTGTCAAGGGGATCGATCACACGACTGTAATTCGCAGTCGGAGACTCGGAAACAAATTAAAAGGACAAAACCACTGAAACATACAAAATTAAAGTTCTCAAAAACATCTGGATCACAGAAACCAAATTCTTCAGTGCCTTGATAAAATGTAAATTGTGTCTTCAGGTGTAGTTCAATTACAATTTATTTCATTTAAATTGAATTCATTCAGTTCAGTTTAGAAAGTGAAAATGTGCATACACACTTAAAAAACAAAAAAGGGGGGTACCACTGTTGACTTTAGACATAGGGGTTAAGGTTCGAATCTAAGTAATAATGAATGATGGCGTCCAGCCAGATCCCTGAAGAAGACCTTTTGCATCATGTAATTTTTTTTTCAACCGCAGATGTACGGAAATCCTGCTAACCCATTTCATAGTAGCTTTATCTCAATACTATGGGTAGTTTTAAACCCGTGTCAACTCTGTTGTTTGCAGCTAAGTAGTAAACACCATTTTGCCTGACCCACCTTCATATGCAATTAATCAACAAGCAGATCCTCACAACGGATACAGTTCTCAACAAACAATGAACCCGTTCATTATTTGAGTGCTATTGTCACCTTTACACTTGAACAATCAAGTAAACCAGATGTTGTCATCCATTTTAGCGTCTCACGTTCATGTATGCATGACAGCGCATTTGTGGTACATTGAAGACTGTTTGACATCAACTCTCACAAAAAAAAAAAAGTTGATGCGAGTTATTTGTAAACATTCATTCATTCATTCATCTTCCGAACCGCTTGATCCTCACTAGGGTCGCGGGGGGTGCTGGAGCCTATCCCAGCTGTCTCCGGGCAGTAGGCGGGGGACACCCTGAATCGGTTGCCAGCCAATCGCAGGGCACACAGAGACGAACAACCATCCACGCCAAACACTCACACCTAGGGACAATTTAGAGTGCTCAATCAGCCTGCCATGCATGTCTTTGGAATGTGGGAGGAAACCGGAGCACCCGGAGAAAACCCACGCAAGCCCGGGGAGAACATGCAAACAATGATATCAAATTGAACAGTAAAAGCCAGAATCATTTGTTAATGCCTGCTTAATGCTTTGGGGATACAGGAGCATGTCTGCTCATCTCGTCAGTCTGCCAACTAGGATAAGGTGTCACGTGACTGTGCTTCGGATCTCGGCCCTTTCAAATTTGACCACGTCTTCCCCGCAGGGTGTTAATCGTGTGTGACAAACACTCCCTTCTCATCATAGTCAGTCTCCCCCTCCCCTTTTGAATCTCCAGTCCTCCACCTGAAGGGTCCGGTTGTTGATCTGGACCTGTTGTGACAGTTCAGTTTGGGGTCATTCAATAACTTCCACATGAGCCATATCTGGGGCACACTGAGGCTGTGAACCACCATGAGCTCCCGGTAAAAACACGGGTCGAACGTCTGGAGGTGAGGTGCCGCCGATGGACGGGGAATGCCAAAGGTCCGAAAACCTTGGTGACGCAATGGCTTGATTCCGAGCAGCTGGAGGCACATTCCCAGGAACACGTCATCGATGGGGAACAGCTCGACCTGGAATTTCGAAAGACGAATGTCAAACAAAAGACAACAAAAAGATGAATTGGACTTTGCAGTTCGGGTCAAATACTTGTTGACAGGAGACGCTGAGTCTCCGCGCCGTATGCCCGGACATGACGAAGCCCCCTCCCCCGGCATAAGACGGGTACAAAGCACTGCCGTACACATACTCTGGCACGTAGTACTTGGAAGTGCGGCGTCGAATGGGTTTGGCGTGGACGATTATATCGCCAATGAAAAGATCCTCATTTGACTTTTCACCTTGAAGCATCTCCAGTATGTTCTCCACGTTCACATAAACATCGGCATCCCCTTTGAAGATGAACCTGAGACGACGATGACAAGAGACAAAAGAATGAGGAGAAATGAGGTTGGCTGCGACTCGCCTCAGGCGGCGGGTGGATCGAACACTGACTTGACGTGAGGACAGGTGTGGTTGACCCATTCCAGAAAGTGCGTTTCCTTTAAGGTCAAGTTGAAGAAGGTGTCCTCAAAGTCCCACAGCAGAATGTCCTCGAAGGTTTGACTCTCGTAGGTCAGCAGCTGATCCCACAGAGGCAAGGCAGTGCGATTCTTGGGCACCCCCAACAGGAAGACGGTGCGGACAGACCCGCCTTCTTTACCCCAGGTCCGACGTACCACCTGAGGTAAGTGAAAGTGGAGAGAACTTCAGTTTTGTCTGGAAACAAAAGAGCACCCGCACATTTTCTTCCACATATCCTATTCGGGGTCGGAACCAGCCACGAGTTTCGCAAGCGAGTGTACTCTCATGAGGGCAAGGGTGGCCTCGGGCAACAACATAAAACCGTGTTGAAATCAAATATGTGAATTACAACTGACTTCCAGACCGGATTGGTCAGGGCCTGAGTTTACAATGACTGCCAACAGTGCTGCTGACCTACAGGGTGCGAATGAAAATAGGGCGGCTGTTGGTCGAACATGAAGAAGAGGAGGTTGGTTGTTGAGGACAGGGGTCCTCAAGCACCGGCCCGCTGATCGGTACCGGGCCTCGGCCCATTTGGGACCGGGCCACGTAGAGACAGACCTGCGAGCTGTGAGTGAATTTACTCCAATCTGACGCGACGAAAATGTGCGCACCTCTAGCCAATTGGAGTTCCCCCCTGTGAGGAAACAGCCAGGAGAGAGCAAGTTTTGGAGTGTTGGACTGAGAGTTTAAATATTTAATGGATGCACAATGACAAAGCAAAGATGAAGTTGAGAAAAGCTCTGTGTTGCATCAGGAACTGGAAGAACTACGTTGACGATACAGCAGCAGAGAAACCGAGAGGACTGTGTCTGCCTATAACATCAGCTAAACTGTACCGAAACAGAAGTTGGCAGAAAAAGAAGTTGGAAGTAAAATTCTGTTCAGTAGGGGAACTCGTTGGTTTTTTTAATCACTGGCTGAGACAGATGGTCAGACCAAAAAAAAAATCAGCATGATTTTATTTACCTGCCGCTTATCAAAATCTGCAGCGACAGATTTCACTGCAATGAGCATGTAAAGCTCACGGTTTTCTCCGGCTCGTTCGGATCCTCCCAGCCGACATTTCTGCGGTTGATCTATTAGCAGACGGAAGTTGCGGTTGTCCTTCTCTCGCATGTAGCCCACAAAGTCAAACAGCGGCAATGTCGGCAGAGGCGCGCCGCTCGTCTTGGTCGGTGTGATGCTCTTCTGTCGAGACTTGGACTTTGCTTTGGATTTAGACTGAGCTTTGGACTTGGGCTTAGGACGTTTTGACTTGTGTTCACAGAGAGGTAGCTGAGGCTCAGAGGGGCTGGCTGCATGCTGCTCATTTGAACAGATAATGACAACAGACATTTGATGTGACATAAAGCAAAAATCATTACATACATACTGATTGTACTGTAGATGTTATTTAACATTCTGTGAACCAATACAGGTGGCCTTATTTTCAACATTTAGGTCGTATTAAAAATTATTATAAATCAAAACACAAACAGCCTCCCCCAACAAACTGTTGACTAGAGTGTAGTTAGTTTGCAGATAGGTACGGGGCTCCAGTGCAAAACTGTACTTTGACTCTTCCTGAACCCTTGAATCTCACCGGCAGGGGCTCCTGGGACACTCTGACTCTGTTGGATCCTAGCAGGGTCCGACTGGAGCTGGTGGGATGAAGGATTTCCAGCCTCCATGCTGGCTTGTCCCACCCAGAGGACAAAAGGACCTGGAACATCACAGGACTAATGAGAATGGGAGCTTTGTGCAGGTTCGGTTCTTTGTGACATTTGATTCCATTTGGGTCTACCTGTCGCACATAGAGCAACAAGGAGAAGAGCAGCAGTAGCAGCAACGTGCACATCACGTCTCCTTTTATGTAACACCCTCTTCTCCTCAGCGTCACCATTTTCTGGCTTTAGTCGCGTATTTAACAGGGGGTGAAGTAGGAAGAGATCTCTTAAGCATCTCTGCTTGGACGACTTCACCATTTGTCCGACAAAATGTATGTTTTCTTTATTCCGTGAGAGTCTGAAAGGCAACCCTTTATTTCCATTGCTCTCCTTCTCCAGAGGCAGCACGGGCATCCTGACACAAACAGAACAGAGTCACAAGAGGGAGATCATGACCATGCGATGTGAAAAACAAAAGAATCGGATTTTGGTCAAACTCTCAAACAATTTGGCTGATTGTACCAGGCCCTACAGTTCAGTTTCAGTCCTGTCCACAAGGCTCTCTCTGCTGGTTCCTTTTGGTACTGCTTCACTTGCCCACTTTGGAAGTGGACTCTTCCCAGTCAGCAAAGACATTTGGCCCACATTCGGCATGAAGCTGGCACAGGTGGCCTTGCGTCAGGCACTGGCATAAGGCATGTGGGCCGAACATGGCCCAATAGTCGCAAAGGAGGCATTGGCTTGACTCTGGCAAACCAGTTGTTGAGTGAAAGTATGTGGGCCAGAAATCAATTTACAATTCTGGCCCATGTATGGACAGCCAGTATTGAGCCACCCTTAAATGCCGTTTCAGATTTTTTTTTTCTACACACAGCCTTGTTTTACAAGTATGCGGAATTCTATTCATCACACACACACACACACACACACACACACACACACACACACACACACACACACACACACACACACACACACACACACACACACAAAATTGTGAAAAGTGAATAGAAATTCTTCTAGGTACACTGTACATGTTCACTTTTTTTCAAAATTGAAAGGGTATTTGCATGGCGTGTGCCACTCCTTCACAATCATGTTTGTCTGTTTGTTTGTTTGTTTGTTTGTTTGTTTGTTTGTTTTTTGCGGGCGGGTCTGCTATTAGACAAACCAACTAAAATACTTATGACCTACACACTTTTCATTTTCAGCCAACAATGCTCTATTTTGATTGGCTGAGAGGTGTTAATTGTTATGAACTACAGCGCATGTCTATCATTGCATCAACAGGACTTTTTAATATTTTCTAATATTTCAAAATACTAAACACATCTAGACACAAAAAAATAGAATTGTACTGTCGTTTTTACCTCCTCCTGTGTGTTATTATAGTTTAAATTAGGAGAATTTTGGATACATTGTGACGCTATTAAATAAGATTAAAACTTAAGTAAAAGTCTTCCTTTTAAACCAAGTTTTTTTTTCTATCTCCGAAGCAACGGTTAATATACAACTTCACAGCGTGTACAAATGAGGGGGGCGTGTCTGTTATATAAGAGAATATACAGCATTTTATTAGCGTGCCGTCTAATTAAGGAAATAATGTGTCAGCAAAATATTCATTATGTCGGAGGAACGCTCCCAGATGTTAAAAACGAAGTATCTTCATATAATACGTAACGTCTACTTATTATCACGGAGTATAAGTGAACGTGACAGAAAAGTCCGAAAAAACGCGCACATTTATATTTTCCAGCTCGTTTACAACGTTAGCAGCCCTATTTTATTAAGTCATAGTAAATTGCATGTATGTACAGCGTATATAACGAATTCATTCAAACTTACCAAAGCGGACGGAGGAGGTAGGACAAACTGGAAACATCTGGACGTATTGCGTCTCCACACTGGCGCTCATGTTGCCTTTAGATGCCATGGGAAATAAGCCATCTACTTCTCAACTGTCTGATAGAGATTGAGCAAGCATTGCATTTCCCTTGCTAGTAAGTCATTTTGAATCGCAAAATACGTTAGAGAAACCAAGTATAGTTATAAAGATGAAAGATAGCAGATGCATTTGCTTCATACCACCGGTAAGCAGTTAAACTTGGTAAAAAAAAAGTGCTCGGATTTGGTGGTCGTGAGGGATCTAAAAGGGAGGGCCTGAACGCAGCATCTACTGAAACCGAACCACGTGGCTGAAATTTGAAGGAACAGCAGAATGGGGGTTGGGGTTGTCAAAGGAAAAAAAAAGAGTGGATTGTGGAGCTTAATGACATATTCATCTCTGTAATGTCATTGGGTTTGTTCTGAACACCCAACAGAATAACTATTCCTAGCAGAAGAAGATTCAGTCCATAATGGCATTTGACAAAGTGAAGATGAGAAGTTTCTCATTAATGAGCAGCAATGATGATAATTTGTGATTCTTTTTTTTTTTTGTCTCCTCAGAAGACTCTACTGAGGCACATTAAAGAGTTCTGCTTCTGTTACAAAACGATACATCGAGACTAATCACTGTGCCAGCGATTTCTTTCAAAGGATAGTAGCTTGCCAGTCGAACAGAATGTAGTTTATTGTATGCACAAGTTTTAGATGCAAGACAAAGAGTTTGGAAGAATATCAATCCAGTGGCCTCTGTGTATCCACAACTGTGCACACATTCTTATAATGGGATGTGGCTGTGTTCAAAATAAATCACTGAATCGGAGTCAGCACATTCCTGCCAGCATTTACGCTGGTTCTGATTAAGCCCATATAAAGTTCTGATGTTTTAGTAGGCTTTTCTGCAGAGATTCAACGTCATCAGAGGGATCTTTGTGACACACAATAAAAACAGTCATCCGTGAGTGGTGAAAATACACCACAATGGTGACATCTAGAGCTGGATTACCCACCAAAAATGAATAAAAAGGTGAGAAAATTGGTCAAGGAGGGTGCCACAAGGCTGATTTCTCATTTTCTTTATTTTAGGGCTGTTTTTCTTCAGTTGGAACTGGGGCCTTAGTCAAGGTCGAGAAATTAGTTTTCCAACTAACAAAGCCTTTGGGTTTCTGCAAGAAAGTGGAAGATGAAATAAGAAGGGTGGCCTGGTGGTCAACTGATTAGCGCGTCGACCTCACAATGCAGAGGTACAGGGTTCAATTCCGGCTCCTGCCTTCCTGTGTGGTGTTTGCATGTTCTCCCTGGGCCTGCGTGGGTTTTCTCCGGGTCCTCCGGTGTCCTCCCACATTCCAACAACATGCATGACAGGCTGATTGAACACTCAAAAAATTGTCCCTAGGTGTGAGTGTGGGCGTGGATGGTTGTTCGTCTCCGTGTGCCCAGCGATTGGCTGGCGACCAGATCAGGGTGTTCTGGAATGGGCCGACCCTTGTGAGGATAAGCGGGTCAGAAAATGGATGGGTGGATGGATGGATGAAATAAGAATTTCATATTTCAATATGGGCGGCCCGGTAGTCCAGTGGTTAGCACGTCAGCTTCACAGTGCAGAGGTTCGATTCCAGCTCCGGCCTCCCTGTGTGGAGTTTGCATGTTCTCCCCGGGCTTGCGTGGGTTTTCTCCGGGTGCTCCGGTTTCCTCCCACATTCCAAAGACATGCATGGCAGGCTGATTGAGCACTCTAAATTGTCCCTAGGTGTGGGTGTGTGCGTGGATGGTTGTTCGTCTCTGTGTGCCCTGCGATTGGCTGGCAACCGATTCGGGGTGTCCCCCGCCTACTGCCCGGAGACAGCTGGGATGGGCTCGAGCACCCCCCGCGACCCTAGTGAGGATCAAGCGGTTCGGAAGATGAATGAATGAATGAATGAATGAATATTTAAATATGACAATTACGTAACAAAAGCACACATCCAAATCAGCAAATGAATGGCTTCACCAGCAGATTAGCGATTTGGAATTGCCCAGCTCGAGTCAAGACCTCAATTTGATGGACCATTTTTGGGACGACCTGAAGACGGCTGTGCTACAACAGTATTACGTGATGGGTGTGCATATTTGTGCAACCACTTTATTGTGCTCCTCCTTATAAGAGTTGTTTGTTTTTTTAATTTAGTTAAGGGTCATATTACAGGTGGAGGTGTGTAAACTTTTTCTATTCACTGTTGTCCGATGTGAATGCAACATCTACAGTGTAATTGCCCTCAACTGGACTATGCATGGTTACCTTCTTTGTTCATGATACATAAAGTCTGCTAGTGGACAGAATGTAGACAACAGGAAGTCTGGCTGGTCCAGTGCGACTGTGCCACGCCACATGTGATTCCCAGATGTTGAGTAAACAAAAGAGGCGAGCTCTCAAGGGAGGAGAATGCTAAAGATTTTTTTTTTTGAGAACACATTCTTTGTTCATTCACACTAATCCCGATGTCCAAACCCATCCAACAGTGGAGAAAACCGCTGAGTGATCCAGATCCTCGGAAACAGAAACCTTTCCCTTTCTGTGCTCGGTGAAAGTCATGGAACAGTTACACAATACTTTGAACATTTAATCTTCACAAAAGAACAATGATGACAAAGTTATCATTTAGAAAAAGTAAACACGTCAGTGGTCATCTGCGACGTGAAGTCATGTGATTTCTTTGGCTACAAACACAGTGCTAAAACACACAACTACAACATTGCTCCCAATGGGTCTCCCCCTCGTCTTAGAATGTTACTGAGTCAGCAAAACAGTCAGCGGTTGCTTTTTTTTTTCCCCTTCTTTTTTTGTGGTTACTCATACATGATTCAGCATTCCTTTCACAAATGTGCAACACGACCTGGCACACTCCTTGGGCCTTCGTCTTAACTCATTAATGACTTTTAAAATTTTTGAATTGCTCATTTTAACGAGAAATCCCCTCAAAGTTGCACGGGAAAACTGGCACGTGTCATATAGCTGGAATAACAAAACAAAAAAAACTTGCAAATGGGGATGATAATGCCTCCTGAGAATAAGCGGTTCAGATCATGGACGAATGGATGAATTTGGAACACAGCATCACGGAATATCACAGCAATCCCCAATTACAGCGTAAATACGCCCGTTATAGGATGGGGATGCATTTACAGTATTACAGTCTGACTAGACGCTTACAATCCTTTGATTATTTTCTGCACCTTTGAGTAAAATATTGGGAACGTTTGGGATGACAAATGAAAAGATCTCCCCATAAACATTTTGTTCTTTGATTGGGTTTGCATCTTGAAAACATTTCACACTAAGCAAATCAGAAAAATCATTGTGAGGCTTAATTTTGACCTTCACGATAAAAGTCTTTCCTTGAAAACTGTGCAAGCTATCTCCTACGTTGAACCGTTTACATGGTTCCCGCTGCTGTCTCATACACAACTACTCCTGGTTTAAAAAGCAGCTACACGAGCTACACACATCACTTCACTGACATGGATAGCTCTCCGCAATCCAATCTAGCATATATTCAAGTTTCAGGATCATTTGTTGGATTCCGCTGAAATTGTCATGCCAAGGAAACCCTCCAATCCTCTGTCATCTCATCCTTGTGCTGGTGAAGGATGAAACAGATGGCTTTCCAGTCGCGATCCTCTCTTTGCCTCTGTTGCCCGCCTTGCATCACTTTCAAGAGGCAGCCACACCTGCTCTCATGACCCTGAAGAGTGCGCTGACGTTATTGCTCTTAATGGCGTCCCGACATGCTGAGATGACTTGATTCTTGGGTTTACCCACTCAAAGAGAAGCACAGATGGAGGAAAAAAAGAAGGAATGAGAGAGTAATATAGTCGACTCCCCTCGCACACTCACAGTTGGGGATCCCGAACCCGTCGTCAGCCAATCGCAGGGCACATTTAGACAAACAACCAGTCACGCTCGCATTACAAAGCTGCGAATTATTTTGGGTGTCCAATTTCTTTCAATACTTTTGAAATGTATAGGATTTGTTTTCTTGGATTTTTTTTCACGCAGTTTACAGTGGGTGGAAAATGTTTCAATGTTTTTTGAAATGTTTTGAGCTTTTGTAAATAAATAAATAAAAGAAATCCCAATGCATTTCAATAGCCGTCAATTATACGCAAATTTTTGCTATTTGTTGGCCGAGCCTGTCATTTCCCTCACAAATACTTTTGACCATTTGCTGCCAGTGTATAAAAAAAAGCAAGTTGTCACACTAAGATATACAAAACCCAAACCCAAAACAACCTACCTCGGAGTCGACCAGCTCGCTGAATTGCCTGGTTGACCGACTTAAGGCAGGCCAGCAGCGCATTGTGATTATTAGAGCGAATTTTGTACTCGCTGACCAGGTCTCTGTTTAGATCGTATAGCTCTCTGTAGCGCTTTTTCATTGAAGTCCTGCCAAAGACAAAGAGACTCAAAGTCAGAGCGCAGATATACCTGCGAGGATGTTGAATGTGACTGACATATTGATCCACAATCTGAATTGACGATGCTCAACAGTTTAGCTACCCTGGCAGATGCTTTCAAGATTCAGTTTGGGGCACCTCAGGGATAATTCAAAAAAAGATTTGACCAGTTTATATCCCCATCCATTGTTGCAGTCGAATACTGTACTAGAGATGAAGTAGTGTACACTGACATATTCGACTCTTAACCAAATATAAGGTGGAAGCAAACACTGCCTGCTGTGGTGACACCATTTACTCAGAGGGGGTGTCGTATTATGTTGCAGTCAGTTGCTACTATATTTGGAAATGTTTCAAAGGTAGGACATTAACTATGTGATGGAAGGCTGCTTAGTTGAATTGCCGTGCTGCCTATGAACGGAAAGTCAACTGTCAGCGTTGTCGCTATTGATGACAATAATACAGTTATTTCCATCCATCCATTTTCTGATGGGCTTATCCTCACAAGGGTTGCGGTGGGTGCTGGAGCCTATCCCAGCTGTCTTGCAGTAATAGGCGGGGGACACCCTGAACTGGTTGCCAGCCAATCACAGGGCACACTGAGACCAACAACCATCTGCGCTCACAGGCACACTTAAGGACAATATAGAGTGTCCAATCAGCCTACCATGCATGTTTTTGGAATGTGGGAGGAAACTGGAGTACCCGGAGAAAACCGCGCAGGCACGGGCACAACTCTACACAGGAAGGCTGGAACTGGAATCGAAACCTACACCTCTGTACTGCGAGTGCTAACCAGGTGACCAACAGGCCGCCGATTACAGTTATAAAAGGTAAATGTTAGTCTTAGGTTGGATTTTCAAGTAAGATAAAATGACTACACATTATAGCTTTAGTAATGATTGATTTAGAAGGATAAGCATTACACATTTAAATGAACATTTTGTAGAATGGTAGAGAGAGAAAAAAAAGGCAAGACAATGAAATGCAGTGAGTTACTTTCAGCATTTGGTAAACTCACATGTCACCCATCAAGCGAGCATCCTCTGCTTGCACCAGCATGCTCTTGATGAAGTTGGAGTGCTCAGCCATTTCTGCAGTTAATCGCTGATGGACTGCATGGAATTCATCGACCTAGTGGACGCATTTGCGAATCTCTCTTTATTACATGACATCAACACGACTATTATGAAGACTCGATTCATTTCCTATACACACATGATCTTTGTGAGTTTGTGAAAAGAAATGCAGTGTCCTGTATTTGTATTTTCTTTAAAGTATACAATCGATCCAAACCTCAGTGAGTGTGGTCTGAAGATCCTCAAAATAAGTTGGGAAGTCGGCCTCTGCTGACAGTTCCTCTATTGCCAGGAAAGACGCCAGTGATTGGACCAGATCGCCCGCCAGGTCGATATCATCCGTTTGCAGAGTGATCTGAATGGACAGATAACACTGTTCAACAGCAAATTTGAATCCATGATGGCTCGCAACATATTTTTATGCTGATTTCAAAACTGTCTTTATTTTGTTTCTAACATATCAGGTTATTGAGCTACAAAATCTATTGCTGTGGCATTTCAGAAGAAAAAAACCATTCCAACCATTGCTGAACTGAAACCTTAGTTCATACATATTCTTCTTATGATTATTATTTTTAACATCTGATATCCTCGAGAAAAAACTAGGGCAGATTTGGAATAAGTGCAAAAAAAAAAAGAATGGTCTAGAAAAGTTCATTTGCATCTCAGATGAAAAAAAATCGTCCAAAGAACTCCCGTGATTTATTTAACAGGAAACATGACATGGTTCAAAGAGGTCCATCATTGTTTTGCTTGACTTAATGCATCAAATAAATGTGTCGCATTAAAAATACATCATATTCCATCATTAGTTTGCATTGTTTGGTGTGTCTGTGTTTACCTGTCCATTAGAGGCCATACAGATGGACAGGAGCCCCCCTCCCCGGAGTGAAGTAAATGTAACATCAGGACTATCTACTCCCTCAGGCAGCAGGAAATTCTGGTTCAGCCACATTGCGACCTAATCAAACAAGTAAGTTGAACAACCCTGAGGCTTGGAATCTCCCAAGAAAACACTCTTGACATACCCGCTGTGGCCGATCATTAATGGTGAAGGTGACTCTTCCGGTGGGAGCAGGAGCTGAGGGGTCGACTGCAATGTCGTACATGGAGAAACGGGGCAGCTGTCGAGTGATTTCAAACACGTGGAACTGGGTGCTGGGGTGGACAAAACAATAGCAAATTCGGTATTTAAGATGAATATAGTACTTATGAAAATGAATATTTTAAGTGCGTATCTCCATCAATTCATTTTTTGGACAGCATTTCCAATTCAGTATAAATCCTAGAGATTTACTGCAATGGTTTGAAACCAAGATAGCTCAGCTAGCACAAACCTGCGCCAATGCCTCTCTTGTCATCTAAAAGCTGTACAGTATTTTACAAAGTAAAGCCTGTTTCTCACTGAGCAGCAAATGCTTGCCAAAGTCGCACATTTTGGGTTTCATCATGGTTCATAAAAAAAGATTGGAAACGTTCGCAGTTTCACCAGTGGCAGACAGTTTTTCTTTTGTCGAGGAAATTGTAAACACATTCTTGTGGCATGGCGGTCGACTAGTTCGTGCGTCAGCCTCACAGTGCAGAGGTGCAGGGTTCGATTCCGGCCCTGGCCTTCCTGTGTGGAGTTTGCATGTTCTCCCTGAGCCTGTGGGGGTTTTATCCGCGTACTCCGGTTTTTTCCCACATTCCAACAACATGCATGCCAGGTTGATGGAGCACTCTAAATTGACCCTACATGTGAGCGCGAATGGTTGTTCTTCTATGTGTGCCCTGCGATTGGCTGGCGGCGAGTTCAGGGTGTCCCCTGCCTACGGCCTGAAGACAGCTGGGATAGGCTCCAGCACGCCCCGTGACCCTTGTGAGGATAAGCGGATCAGATAATGGATGGATGGATGGATGGGATGGATGGATGGATGGATGGATGGATGAACACATTCTAGATTTCCTTGCAAATCAGTGGCATTTGCAAAACAACCATAAGCATAGCTTGTGCCCTTGCAATCACCGCCTACCTGGTTTTCCCACCGACAAAGGCTTTGATGTGCAAATCGACTGGGATGTCTTTGGGAGGGATGATGGGGACTCGAACAAAACCTGACAGGTTCTGGACACTGGGGTGAACAACATGGCTCTCACCCTGGAAAATGCCTTCGGCAAAAATGAGCACTGCGCGGATTATGGTTTCTGGAGAAGATAAGTGAGGGATTGAAAGAAAGAATATTCATGTTTCGATCCAGCAGAAGTCAGATGACACATACGTGCACAATCTTATCTGAAAAGCTTCAAGAAGATACCATTTGGTGTTGTGATGCTGAGCTCCACATGGGCTTTTTGGACCTCCGTTGCAGCTCTGACTGTGAGAGCTGTTTGGAGCTGAGTGTTGGCTGGAATCCCACCTGCGCTGTCCGTCCCGCCCTGAAACAACAGGACAGCTGTTGTGAATCATAACATGGGACAATTAAGAATCGTATGTTTGTCTTCAAGAATCTAAACTGTGTTCCCAATTAGTATGCAAGTACTTCGAAGGGAGGTTTTTCAAGAAGCAGGAATGCTGTTGAAGCAATTCCTGGTAAAAAGACACAGCTGAAAAGCAGAAAGTTGTTTAGAATTGCTAGACTCTTTAGAACAGTGATTAACAACTTCTATTCAGTCAGAGCACATATTTTACATTTGAAAAATCTCACGGCACACCACCAAACAAAATTGCCACAGAAAGGGGATATAAATGTCAATTATATGCTTTCTGTCAGCTAACAGAAGATCATTTATTTGTTCTCTCTTTCGCTATAAGTTGCTGCCGTTGAGAAACGGACAAATACACATTCTTTGTTGTCAATAACAAAAATTCTGACCAATTGTGTGAGATTTGATGATTTTCCATAGCACACATTTCGAGCTCTCGTGGGAATCACAGCTGGATAGTACCAAAAACATCTCTCATGCTGCAAATGCAGCCTGTATTGCATAAACTCCATTTTCACCACACCGAACTGAGACCAACTACAGAAAATATTTGGGGAGTGCCAACCCCCATTTTTGTATAGATGTAACGATATCCAAATGTCACGGTACCACATTGTCACAATATGAACCTCAAGATCTGATACATATCACAATATTGTCAGGGAGGTTGGCAACATAAAAAAGCTTTCGCGATACTGTATAATAACTGTATAAGAAATACGGTTAAAAAAAAAAAAAGGCTTGGCCAGTTATGGTGGCACAATGGTCGACTGGTAAGCACCTCCACCTCACAGTGCAGAGGTGCAGGGTTCGATTCCAGGCCCTGGCCTTCCTGTGTGGGGTTTGGCTGGCAACCAGTTCAGGGCGCACTTCTCCCACTGCCGAAGTCAACCGGGATAGGCTGCAGCACGCTCGCGACTCTCGTGACGATAAGAGGATTAGAGAATGGCTGGATGGATGAATGGCCAGTCATCTTCTTGTCATGTGTTCTTATTGGCTCAGCGGTGGTCTATGTAGTATCATGGCCTATGTAGTTTCCAAGGCTGTGTTCGGATGAAGTGGATGAAAAGTGGTGTGTTTTGACGGAGATGTGCTGCTCTTAATATCGTAACATGACAACGGCAATATCGTGCCAATTTTAATGTTGTGACATCGCCGTTATCGTTACATCCCAAATGTTTGTGGACGATGCATATTGAAGGCTTATCTGTGTTTTTCTGAAGATGTTTTTTTACATGGGTGTGGGGGGCATTTCATTTCAGTGGGCATCAGCTCACCTAAACAGAGCTTATCAAAATCAAGATTAATTTTGTGTTGAAGGACGAGCCCATAGGATGACGTGTTGTTGTTTGTGTTAAAATATCCATAGCTGAATGGGTTAATACCGCAACATCCATGTTAGTTTTGTGAGCCGAGCGATGGCTCCTATCTAGAAAAAATTGTCAGTCACACCAGTCGCAAGTCAAGATCCAACGGTATATTATCAACTAAATTGCATACAAAATGTCTACCTTTGCATTCTCTTCATAGTTACGGAGCTCCAGCAGAAGATTCTGTCTGCGATGGCTGAGCTCTCGAATGAGGTCCTGTTCAGCATTTGAGTCCATGAGATTGCCTTTGAGCTCTTTTTCAGCAGGCAGGTAGCCACGAACTACAACATACATGCCAAAAACAAACGTCCATTACACCCCTATCTTAAAGAGACTGTTCATAGCAATTGCTTTCAAGTTTAAATTTATCAAAATGCCTTTTGTCAGAGAACACCCAGCACACCTTCTCCCTCTACAGAGGCGCAGATAAGTTGTTTCTGCCCATCCAACCTGTAGTCTCCCTCCACCACTCCGGCCACAGAGGAGGAGAAGTTGTCTCTGAAAATGACTTCGCCTGTGCGGTCGCTTCGAGCGTCAATCTGGAACAACAGAGGAATGTGAGCAAAGAGGGTGCTGATGAACATGACCAGTAACAGTGATTTATTCGAGCGAGGCCATCTAATGCTAAGATGCTGACCTTTCCATTGGACCAGCCAGTGATCAGCTCCACAACTCCATCAGCGTTCAAGTCAAAGGCATGGATGCTCATTGCATGATTTTTAGACTACATTGAAGAAAACATTTTTTTTTAAAAACTAAATACAGTCATACCTCGGTTTTCTACCATAAACCGTTCCAGAAGGCTGTTCGAAAACCGATTTGTTCGAAAACCGAAACCATGTTCTTTTAAAAAAAAACATCTTTATTGAACACGTCTGCTCATGATGGAACGCTACACGAGGGAGCGTCACTTCCTCGTGTAAGGAAGGCGAGAGGAGTCAAGTGGCGCATTCAAATGCGCTCAGTTTGGTCGAGAACCGATTTTCGGTTGTAATCCATCCATCCATTATCCGAACCGCTTGATCCTCACTAGGGTCGCGGGGGGTGCTGGAGCCTATCCCAGCTGTCTTCGGGCAGTAGGCGGGGGACACCCTGAATTGGTTGCCAGCCAATCGCAGGGCACACAGAGACGAGCAACCATCCACGCTCACATTCACACCTAGGGACAATTTGGAGTGTTCAATCGGCCTGCCATGCATGTTTTTGGAATGTGGGAGGAAACCGGAGTGCCCGGAGAAAACCCACGCAGGTGATTTGGTCGAGAACAGAGACGTTCGAAAACCGAGGTTTGACTGTATGAGCAAAAAAGACCAAAAAAAGACCAAAAAGACCAAAAACCAAAAAGAAACAGATTGCCATACTAAAAATACATGGATAATAAAAGAGCCACTGACTCCGTGTGGTAAAGTGGGATTCAGAATGTATGAATGGGGAAGGAAGAGGGTGAGGGTATGAGGGCATGTGAGAATGATCATTGTTTACAGCAGTGTTAGGCGTCACAAAGTAACAAATGTACATTATTCACTGGTTTCGTTTACCTTGATCCTCCAGTACCGAGAATTGCGATCATAGACTCCCACAGTGCCATTTGCCAGAGCGTAACCAAACCGACTACTGTGCATGTGACACAGTGCTGTTACCGTCTACATACAAAAGAAAAGCAATGTGAAATAATAAGATTACTTTCCTAACTGACACTGGGGGGCTTGAAGGGGACAATTCAATTTACCTCAACATTAAAACACTTGTAAAGTTTGATCTACTGATTATAAGCTTGGTTAATTCAATTACCGCATTAGTGACAAACTGACAATTTCATCAATTTCATTGCACTTTATTGTATCGTACTGGATGTATGTCAACATCTTTATGCCTTTGAATGAATTGCCTCGAATGCAAACCATGCTCAAGTGTAACACTTACCTCGTTTTCAGTCATCTCAGACACAAGCTCATCCTCTTTGAAAACCCTGATGTCAAAATCCTCAGATCCAACCAGGAGCTGCAAGAGGTTCCACAACAAACACACATTTTCTCAGTGATGTGACTTAATAACCCACCAATCATGTACAGCTGTGGAAGATTTTTTAAATGAATTATATTCCAAACACAAAAGCAAAAATGTCTCTTACCTCATTTTTGCCATCTCCAGTGAAGTCACAGAGGACAAGGGATCTTACATTATCTCCTGTTACCTTGAAAAAAAAACAGTAGCATACTGTGCATTTCACATTAAACAAAATAATCACTTGAAAATCTAAAAGCACTATGTACCGGTAGATATAAAATGGTATCAAATATTAATTTATTTTCTCACTACATTTATTGAAACAAACAGTATTGGTTATTATTATTATTATTATTATTGAGACTTCTTACAGTCCAAAAGAGGTCATTGCCCAGGGAATCAAAACCTTGTAAGGCACAGTTCCCTCCAATGATGGCAAGAGGATTAGGGATGTCTCCAAGTTTCCCCAGGACAACTGCATTGGCCCCATCAGACACCTATATACACGCACACACACAGGCACAAATAGACAAAACAAAACAAACATCAACCGGAGATAGGAATAAATAACCTGCCTGTGTGCATAGTTGGAGATTGAATCAATATATGAGCAACATTTCAAGAACAATATCAGGTGAAAATATTCACCAGTGGTAATCACTGAGTGGGAATGTTAACAATAGCTAAAAGGCACACTTTATCGGTCAAAATTTTGGATATACTTTTTTTATGATAAGAATTAAAAATTGTGGCCAAACTTTTGACTGGTACACCCACAGAATCTAATTAGATCTAACACAAAGTGATATAAATGAGTGTGTTCCTAAATAATATAATAATGCTCAGTTTCCACTGATACTAGGAGAGGGGTTTTAATTCTTGGCAACAATTGTGATACTGTTTCAGTATCTCATTAGACTGTACCAAATGAAGCATTGGGTGAGTGGCCAATTTAGTTGGCCACAGCTGTTGATCGAGTGCATACTTCTTCCAAATGTATTTTACGAACCTCTTTGTAGAATATATCGGTATTGTCATGGACATCATAAGCCAGCAGATTGGTCTGAGATCCCACCAACAGTGTATCACCGGCAGTCTTTGTACCCAGACTACCTGCAGTCAGACAAGTGACTGCCTGATTGATGTTGAGTAGAGAGACGTCCGAATCCTGAGCGCTTTGGCTCAGTCGGTGAGATGCTGGTTTTTGACCACGGGTGTGAGGGTTGTGAATAAAAACCTTGTAGAGAGAACAACAAAGTTAGGGACCGGCATGAAGAACTATTACTTTGCGATCAAAATCTGAGTTTCAAAAACAATGGATAATCTGAGCTCATGGCCAGTTTAGAGTTTTCGATTAACCGAACATGCATGTTTGTTTAGATGAGGGAGGAAAACTGTATCTAGGAGAACATACATCATGTACACCACACCGAGATTCAAACGGAGGATATCTCTCGTATGTGAGACAGACGAGCTAACCGCTACCAACATACGGGAATTTAAATGTATCATTTGCACCTTTCCAGCTTGTGTGGCTGCAGTGAGGCAAGGGTGGACGCCATCAAATGTTCCTACAGTCACCATGCGAGGGTTTATCTTGTGGTTTAGCTTGAGAGTGAATATCGGCACCAACATGATGCATACGGTCTCTCCTAAGCAAAAGAAAAAAAGAAAAGCACCCAGACATACATTTAGGGTAAATCTGGGGAAGACTCAGAATAAAAACCACAATTCAGGACATAATAGCAATACAAACTCATAGCCACACGTGTGAACAAGTGACAATGTGTGATTTTGCGACACTAATGTAATTACGAGCTTTGCCCAAGGCATCAGTTCTGTTGCCTAGCAACAAAAAGTGTCACGCCAAAGCTCGTTCGACTGCCGATCTAATCTCCCGTCGTTTGGTCAACAACATCGCTATTTTTATACTTAACAAAAAGACTTGCATGGCGCTTCACTATGACACAGCAGGGTATCAATACCAAGTACTACAATAAATATTTCAAGAAAGTAACATCACTGTTTACCTTAGCTGGTTAAAGAGGCTAGCTTAAGGAGCTAATTAGAACGATGCAAACTGTTAAGAGTGTAACTGGAAACTACGAAATAGGACAACGAAGATAGAAAAACTAACAAACAAACAAAAACAACGGAAAACCCCCCACAACGTATAAAAATACCTGACACTGAACTCGACCATAAAAATGTAGATTTGTATCAAACGGTATTCCGCACAATAAAAAGTGCAGATTTGTTATCCACAACCACTTCCGACGTAAGTTTTTCAGAATAAAATATCTAAACTTTTGTTGTTTTTTTTCCTCAGACAATCCCACCCGCAGAAAACGTGAAAGGGTAATTGCAGTTCGGACCTCGTCCACCATAAGCGAGAATCATACCCTGATCTCGACCAAAGAGCCACAACTTATTTTTTTATTTTGTTAAATTACTGTTGATAAATATTCCACGTGGCACAACCATACTACAGTACTAAACTTACACGCTATAGCCCATAGTTGCATATTTTGTGTACAGGTACGACATTTCATGCCAAAAAATTGCTAAGTCCGCATCATGCCCTTACGGATTCTCAAACCATTCAGGTAATGTCAGTCACTGATACTCAACATTTTCTCAAACCTCCTCTCATTGTGGGTGTCACATGGCCTTTATTTCTTTGCCTTTGCTGAACTGCAGTATTTTACAAGCTGGTGCAAAAATTATGGTCGATAGCATTTGAGCTCATTCAGTGTATCATTCCTGAACATCTGAAATATCAATTGGGAACAGTATCTGTCCCGTGCAAACATAATAACAGTATACCCATTTGCAACTTTATCAGAAAAATATTTATTCACTTTCATGAGAAACACAATGTAGCAAACATGAGACATCATCATATACCTGAATTCTGTGACAAGCTTCATTTAAAAACTGTTTACATTTGTCCCAAAAAAGCATCCTTTACGGTAGTGAAAGTTCATATCTCACTGAGCGGTGAAGGTTTGTCAGTATGTACGCACCTGAATGTTTTTTCATCAGGATTCGTTCAAGTTTGCGAGCGATTGCAAAGACGTCAACAATTTTAATGGTCTCAATGTTTCTTGTCAGAAAGAAATTTTGAACACGTTCAAGATTTGATGGCGACAAGAAAAACTGTTTCCAACCATTTCCAACCAATAGGAAATATCTGGCAAATGTCTTTGCAACTCTTTGCAACATTGAACGAAAGCTGTCAAAGAAAAACATAAAAAATCATTTGCTACCTGCTTGCAAACCTTTGCCACTCAGCAAGTTACAGGCTTAAATGGTGGAAGGGTTAAAATGTGCTAGCATCCTAAATTTGCAAAAAGGACAAGACATCACAACACTGGCATATATCAGTATTGTGGAGGGAAACGGAGTGAGAATGGACCTTTGCTGTGAGGTAAAACATGCAAGTCGTCTGACAATGTGCTTATTATGTATGTAGGGATATATGATTCTGTTCGTTTGCTTACTCTATGTGATAGGGGGGTCTTTACTTATTACCTGAAGTCATAATTACAGTAAACATGAATGAAAAACATGCCTAAAAAATCAGTATGAAATTATCAAAAGGAAAAAAGTACGTACAGCAATAACCGAGTGAGCCCTTTTGTGCTGCTGCGTGATGTGCAAATGAACTGCGTCTCATTCACAACCTCGAAAGTTCTTATTGGGAGCAAAAACTGTGGACTCCCTGCATATTAATAAACTGTAGCATTCAGTAGGTCCAGTTTTAAGCATCCAAAGGGAAACGGAAGGTTTTGTTTCCTGCGCGGCAGCGTAACTCTGCACAGTCTAACCACAGCTGATATGGTTCCTCTTCATGGTTATCGACCAAATTCTGTGAAAGTGGAAAAAAAAAGGATACAAAATACACATTTAAAAAAGCACCTTGTTGGTTAACGTTCTGTTACATTGCATATCCCACTGCACCTGAAGCTCATGAAGGCATTGTGTCAACTGCACAGTGAAGTCCCCAACACACCAGGCCAAGCTCACATGGAATGACGGATCCTACAAGATACAGCAAACATGAGTGTCTTCTGTCATGTTGTCTTGCACATATGAAAACTGTGCATCTCACTTAACCTGATAAAATGTGTCCAAGTGAAAGTCCGTCAATGTTCTGTCCACCACCCGGACAACGTTTAACAACTGAGCATGCCCAGTTACAACCTCCATCCCTAAGAAGGTTCTGCCGAAGAAAATACAGTACGTTGACAGAGGTAGGCAGAGCATACACATCTACTCACACACAAGGGTAAATTTATATCTTAGTAAGCAAGTATTATGTAATGTAGTATGACACATATTCCACAGACAGACCCTTGAGAATTTATACTGTATCTGAGCAATGAAAAACATACTAACTGTACCTTGTCTTCTCAGCGTTACAATAGACCTTGAGTCGGGATGCTGAGGACACAAATCTGCAAACACAACATAATTACAATACTTTTTTTTTATGGGCAAGGGAATTTTTATTTAGTTCACACACGTGTTTGTAACAGTGCTTACTTAGATGGACTGAAGGCAAAAAACAAAACAAAACCAAACATTTTTGACTTGTCAAAATCAATGACTTGATTTGAGGAGCAATGGAGCTATTTTGAGGATCTTTTTGGCAGGTTAATCCCAGGGACAAGGGTTTTAATAAACAATTCAAAAAAGACAATGTAATAGGGAACTTGAAATATCAAGCTGACTTACCGTATATTTCAGCAATTGAGTATGCTACTGAAAGGTCTATAGAATAATTGTGTATTCAAATAAAGAAATCTTAAATGATCAGCTCATCAGCAGCAGATCAGTTTGGCAGAAGCCTGATAATGATCCTGATCATTTGAATCAGCCGTGTTAAGAGGAGGGAGACATGTAAAACAGGCTGGATAGAGGTTCTCGAGGACCGGACTTGGGCATCCCTCTTCAAGTAGGATTTGAAGGACTTTATCGAGCTCAGTAGATTGGAGAGATTTTTCTAATGCACAGTTTTTAGTTGATGAGCCACAATATAAAAAATATTTGGTGGGAAATATTAGACGGCTAAGTTCAGCTGTCAGATAATTGTAATTAATTTCAGGATGCGGTCGAAATTACATCACACACAAAATTGAACTAAAGTACGGGGGGGGGGGGTCATTGTTTTTTACTTTGGGCCCAAATGACTAGCTACGGCCCTGCGCTGAGCCAGTGACGTCTCCAGAGTGTGATTAGTGGTTCACGCATTGATGACGAATGCAGCTAGTTGTCACGATGACAAATATGAATTGCACAACACATTGACCATCGACACTAAATACGATCATTGTGGAAATATGCCTCAGTTCGGCGCAAAGACACACGTAAGCAGGGGGGCTAACAGTTCGATGATGAGGGAACCACAGGGGATCTTGTGTTCCCGAGGGAAATCTAGCCCTCGGCCCCTCTGTAGTGGTGGCCACTCTGATTGTTTATTTTATTTTTTCTTTTTTTTTTTAATATTCAGAACAATTACATAGTGGTACAGGGGTAACAGGTTAGTCAGTGGGGATTTCCGTAACAGTTGCTAACTGCATTTTCTTACATAAATGCCCATTCACAGTTTTGTGGTTCAATGCAAATCTTGACTCGAGCTTTGGGTATCTTTCTTGAACTGTGATTAAGTTGCATCTTTTCTACCCTCATGGTGTAGATTAAATGCCATTGGAGAGTCAGAGTCAGTAAACAGTTTCTTCTGAGTTGAGGTTTATCATTGCAAGACGATTATTTCGTTGAATTAGATTTCTAATATCTTTGAAATTGGTGTAATATTTGAATTCTCATCCATCATTATGGTTCAATTTTCATAAGAATATTTATTATACTGTTATTTATTTGGACATATGGTCAAATTCTTCTGAGTCTATGTGTAGAGAAAAAGCCAAACAAACCGTTTGCAGGGGGTCAGGGCTGCCTTGAGACTCTGTATGAAGGGCTGGATCCAGTGGTGTCTCAGGACCACTGTCTGGGAGAGGCTGAGATGAAATTCCTCCTGTGGGGCCAAAACCACTCCAAAACCAGCTGCAGTCGACAGAAGTACCTCCATTAGCTCCACAAACTCTTCTTCAGGTTTGTCTGACGTGACAAGATGACAGGCATTTAAAATGTGCATTCACCATGAGAATGGCAATTCATGGCTCATGCACTGAAAAACCTGTTTTCCCTTTATTGGTCATCGGTCAGTCACAAGGAAAAGGTATTTGTCCCCTTTCTAATTTCAGATTTTATTTAATTGTTTCTAAATTCTGATTTTATTGAAGGGAAACAAATCCAAACTTATTTGGCACTATGTGAAAAAGAAATTCTCTTGTTAGATAATGAGTCATGAGATTAACCAGTTTTGAGAAAGCTGAGTATGGTTTCACTGGCTACATTCAACTCTGATTACTACCAGATTTGTTGAACCAACAAATAACTAAAATAGTACCTCTCAGACAAAGGCTACAATATCTCAAAACAAAACTCATGATGGCACCACTATTGACAATTTAAGAATCGTCAATTAAACGTGGGAGGGCACTGGATTACCTGGAGAACACCCATGCTAATACAGCTATGAGCAATACTTACATGGAAAATAAACATAAGTTGCCCAGTTTCCTCTCTCATGTTTGAATGATCGGATACGACCATCATGTAAAGAGCTGTCCTCAGTCTGCGGCTCCTCGTCTTCTGGAAACATGGATAGCAAACAACCAGGGAGTGGAAGCCTGCAGAGAAGACACAAGCTAGTTATTAAACATTACATTTATGGCATCAAGAGAACTCGGTCACCAAGTTCCGCTTGCTAAAGAAGCCACATGGACAGACTCACCCGAGGCTGAATTAATCAAAACGAGTCGGAAAAAGGCTTAGAAAAAAGTGCTTTGTTTAGATGTTGAATTGCTTTGCGAGCAAACATCAATTCAGCAGAGGCAAATAATTATTTGCCCCATGACTTGGCAATTTGTGTGATCCGTACCTTGTAGATGGAGAGGATTTCTCTATTTTGAGCTTCTTCTTCGTTGGACAATCACTGCCACTGCCGTCCTGCAGACGTTTTCGAGGAAACGTTTTGTTAGGGTCTGGAGCTACGTCTGCCTCCACACCCCCTGCATCACTGTCCTCATCCGAGCTGCTGCTGTAGCCGACTAACATCATTCAATAACTGCTTTCTCGATCCGTACGGAAAACGAGGCAACGACGCTCCAGTTTATCAGGAAACTAACATTGTATTCAAGCGAATTGAACCGGCTGGGCCACATTTGCCTGCCAAAGCCAACGACTCTTCATGAAGTGCACTTCCTGTGTCTACAGGTTGTTCTGAGTTTCAGCATTTGCGTACCCTTGAAACAATAACTCGACCGAATTAGTTCCCACGCCAGTGTAAACCCATATGCGCGTTCTCATTTTTGCAACACTTGCGTGTGTGCGCGCGCGTGTCTGTCATTGTATTCCATGAAATAATACTGTAAGTGTAATCTATATGTGGAAAAAGAATAATTATACTGTAATTTATACGTCACACGCGCAAACGCGCGCGCACACGCACACATTACTTTACGTGTGCTCTAGAGCAGTGGTTCTCAAATGTGCGTCGTGCACCCCGGGGATAAGTGAATGCACTTCAGGGGGTGCGTGAGAGTTTAAAAATAGATTTAAAAAGTAGCTTCAATGAAAACAAGAGTTTGAGCAGAGCAGTTGCCTTAGCACCATCAAGAATGACAAAGATCCTCTGTGAAGCAGTTCAGTGCAATAATTGGGTATTCAGTGTTGACAAGAATGGTTCTTTTTAATTATTAAACAGATATTTTAAGAGGATTTTTTTTCTCAGTTGCTGCTTTTATTTACAATTAAGTTAATTGGTCTTCTTTTTAATTATTAAACTGATAGATTAAGATGATGGGGGCGGGGGGATTCAGTTTATGCTTGTATTTAAAATTAAGTTAATGATCTGCATTATGGTCCCAAAGGAAGACACTTTATGTTGATAATTATTTCAATGTACACGCATCTTAAAAATCTTAATAAGTAAGTTAATTATTTCTTTCTTTTTGTGTTTGTTTTTACTGTGTTTCTCAATCGCGTGAGCGATACCTCGACAAATGTTTCAAGTGTTTTGAAAAATTCCTAAAATTAGAATTCCGTTATCCCGTGAGGGCTGTAGGTCTGGAGGTGACTACGGCACCGGCTATCCAACCAGACCACTTTGGTCCGATTCTGATGTGGAATTTGGGAATAAAGGCCTCCAAAATAGGAGAATATGAACTAAGTCAAGTTGGTGTGGCCTAACATGTTGACATTTTAGAGCGTTTTGAAAAATTCCTAAAATTAGAAATTTCGTTATCCCGTGAGGGCCTTAGGTCTGGAGGTGACTACGGCACCAGCTATCAACCAGACCACTTTGGTCCAATTCTGATGTGCCATTATGGAATAAAAAGCCTCCAAAATAGGAGAATATGAACTAAGTCAAGTTGGTCTGAGCGCCTGACATGTTGACATTTTAGAGCGTTTTGAAAAAATTCCTAAAATTAGAAATTTCGTTATCCCGTGAGGGCCTTAGGTCTGGAGGTGACTACGGCACCCCAGCTATCCAACCAGACCACTTTGGTCCGATTCTGATGTGGAATTTGGGAATAAAAGGCCTCCAAAATAGGAGAATATGACCTAAGTCAAGTTGGTGTGAGCGCCTAACATGTTGACATTTTAGAGCGTTTTGAAAAAATTCCTAAAATTAGAAATTCCGTTATCCCGTGAGGGCCGTAGGTCTGGAGGTGACTACGGCACCCCGGCTATCCAACCAAACCACTTTGGTCCAATTCTGATGTGCCATTATGGAATAAAAGGCCTCCAAAATAGGAGAATATGAACTAAGTCAAGTTGGTGTGAGCGCCTAACATGTTGACATTTTAGAGCGTTTTGAAAAATTCCTAAAATTAGAAATTCCGTTATCCCGTGAGGGCCTTAGGTCTGGAGGTGACTACGGCACCCCAGCTATCAACCAGACCACTTTGGTCCAATTCTGATGTGCCATTATGGAATAAAGGCCTCCAAAATAGGAGAATATGAACTAAGTCAAGTTGGTGTGAGCACCTAACATGTTGACATTTTAGAGCGTTTTGAAAAATTCCTAAAATTAGAAATTCCGTTATCCCGTGAGGCGTAGGTCTGAGGTGACTACGCCCGGCTATCAACCAGACCACTTTGGTCCGATTCTGATGTGAAATTTTGGAATAAAGGCCTCCAAAATAGGAGAATATGACCTGGGTCAAGTTGGTGTGAGCGCTGACATGTTGACATTTTAGAGCATTTTGAAAATTCCTAAAATTAGAAATTCCGTTATCCCGTGAGGGCCTTAGGTCTGGAGGTGACTACAGCACCCCGGCTATCCAACCAGAATTTTTCAAAACGCTCTAAAATGTCAACATGTCAGGCGCTCAGACCAACTTGACCCAGGTCATATTCTCCTATTTTGGAGGCCTTTATTCCAAAATTTCACATCAGAATCGGACCAAAGTGGTCTGTTGATAGCCGGGGTGCTGTAGTCACCTCCAGACCTACGGCCCTCACGGATAACGGAATTTCTAATTTTAGGAATTTTCAAACGCTCTAAAATGTCAACATGTTAGGCGCTCACACCAACTTGACTTAGTTCATATTCTCCATTTTGGAGGCCTTTATTCCATAATGGCACATCAGAATTGGACCAAAGTGGTCTGGTTGATAGCTGGGGTGCCGTAGTCACCTCCAGACCTAAGGCCCTCACGGGATAACGAAATTTAATTTTAGGAATTTTTCAAAACGCTCTAAAATGTCAACATGTTAGGCGCCACACCAACTTGACTTAGGTCATATTCTCCTATTTTGGAGGCCTTTATTCCAAAATGACACATCAGAATTGGACCAAAGTGGTCTGTTGATAGCCGGGTGCCGTAGTCACCTCCAGACCTAAGGCCCTCACGGATAACGAAATCTCTAATTTTAGGAATTTTTCAAAACGCTCTAAAATGTCAACATGTCAGGCGCTCAGACCAACTTGACCCAGGTCATATTCTCCTATTTTGGAGGCCTTTATTCCAAAATGTCACATCAGAATCGGACCAAAGTGGTCTGGCTGATAGCCGGGGTGCTGTAGTCACCTCCAGACCTAAGGCCTCACGGATAACGAAATTCTAATTTTAGGAATTTTTCAAAACGCTCTAAATGTCAACATGTTAGGCGCTCACACCAACTTGACTTAGTTCATATTCTCCTATTTTGGAGGCCTTTATTCCAAAATGGCACATCAGAATTGGACCAAAGTGGTCTGGTTGGATAGCTGGGGTGCCGTAGTTATCTCCAGACCTAAGGCCCTCACGGGATAACGAAATTTCTAATTTTAGGAATTTTTCAAAACGCTCTAAAATGTCAACATGTTAGGCGCTCACACCAACTTGACTCAGGTCATATTCTCCTATTTTGGAGGCCTTTATTCCAAAATGTCACATCAGAATTGGACCAAAGTGGTCTGGTTGGATAGCTGAGGTGCTGTAGTTATCTCCAGACCTAAGGCCCTCACGGGATAACGGAATTTCTAATTTTAGGAATTTTTCAAAATGCTCTAAAATGTCAACATGTCAGGCGCCACACCAACTTGACCCAGGTCATATTCTCCTATTTTGGAGGCCTTTTATTCCAAAATTTCACATCAGAATTGGACCAAAGTGGTCTGGCTGGATAGCCGGGTGCCGTAGTCACCTCCAGACCTAAGGCCCTCACGGGATAACGGAATTTCTAATTTTAGGAATTTTTCAAAACACTTGAAAATGTCAACATGTCAGGCGCTCAGACCAACTTGACCCAGGTCATATTCTCCTATTTTGGAGGCCTTTTATTCCCAAATTCCACATCAGAATCGGACCAAAGTGGTCTGGTTGGATAGCTGGGTGCCGTAGTTATCTCCAGACCTAAGGCCCTCACGGGATAACGGAATTTCTAATTTTAGGAATTTTTCAAAACGCTTGAAAATGTCAACATGTGAGGCGCTCAGACCAACTTGACCCAGGTCATATTCTCCTATTTTGGAGGCCTTTTATTCCCAAATTCCACATCAGAATCGGACCAAAGTGGTCTGGGGAGTTTCAAAGTTCAATGAAACAGATACTGATGGCACAGTTGTTATTATTATTACAGTATTGTTATTACAGTATTGCTGTTGTTATTGTTATTGTTACTATTATTATTTAATCCCCAAATGCTTTATGCTGATAGGCAGTACGTGTTTGGAAAAAAATCATGAAAGGCATATCATTGAAAAAAGGTTGAGAACCATTGTTGAGCTGTTCCTGCTTTATTCATGTTCCCGTGTGCGGGGCAGACAGACGCTGAAGCCTGCTAACACGGGGAGCTCAGAAAGAAGCTAACTAGCAACTTATAACAAAATGCACACATTTTCGAGTCGCGACTACACGCATTGTTAGCTAAATAAATGCACAAGTGAAACGGTGACATTAATGGTGATTTGGGAAAAAGGAGCTGCATTTTCACACTGTTAGTGAGCCATAAAACCTTTTTTATTCAATTGCGTCGGCCAGTGGAACTGGAACGACAGCGTTTCGACGAGAGCATCTGAGCGCCGTTTGCCGACGAGAAGATGGAATCTAATGCTATTTTGAGTTACTAATCCAACCCCAAGTAGCCATTTTATGCCTCCTCCGGTACGTAAACATTTAAGTTCGTGGTAGTTTTTAGTCCATTGACGGAAACCCTCTGATTTGGCGTTGACTGTTTGTGCCTCTGTGTTGCTAAAGCTAATGTTGCTAAACAAATGATGTTAACGCTGCCGTTTTGGAGATACGTTAAATGCTAAGATGCCCGCGTGCTGCCTTTATACTATCGCATTAGGCGTATTATTGGCCTTTAAACAACCAAAAGAGCAAGGCACCACGATTAAGCGATTCAATATACGGTACTTTCTCTGTTGTGATCATGGATGTTAATTTCCACGTAACGTTGTATAAATGATATACTCGCATTACCATGTAATATCAAAGTGCTTGGTACTAAGAAGGTTAGGTCCCCATTAACAAATATGGTAAGGAAGCTGAAAAGTTTGTTTTGTTAATGAAAAGGTGAAGAATAGTTAGCCCCGATTTGTATTGTTGTTTGATTTAATTTACTGTATGAATATTTAATTTACTAATGTCATCTTGTCCATACAGATATCACACAAACGTGAAAGAGCTGAATTTTCTTCCTGTTATCCACAAACATCGCTGTCCTCCCGTTTACAACGTTGTTCCTTCAGCAATTACCTTGAGGTAGTTCTTCAGTGTCTTTGGCAGTCATGGAGTGAGTTTGTTTTTCTGTGTCAAATAATACACTGGAAACATTTTCTAATTTCTACTAGCTAACCGTTTCGTTTACTTACTGCAGCTGGGCCACTCCTGCTGTCAAACTGAACCCCTACACTCGAGCCCGCATGACAGAGGCCTGGCAGCAGCATGGTGTTTCTCAACCTCAGGTGGTGCACACCATTCCTCCTGGAGCTGAAAACTCTCTTGGGTGTACTGTGTATGGAATTGTCCTGCAGCAAGAGTCCACATCTCTTCAACAACAACAACAACAGCAGCAGCAGCAGACCCAGCATGGACAGCACAGCCAGCACAATCAGCAACACAATGGGAATCAGCAGCATGGGAGTGGGCAGCATGGAAGTGCGCAGCACAGTCAGCAGCACTCTGCCCAGACCCAGCAGGCCACCTTGCAGGTAGGAACTGAGGGAGGACACAAGTGTGGGGCCTGTGGACATGATATCTCCCACTTAGCCAACCCCCATGAGCACCAGTGTATGGTAAGTCAGGACAGGTCCTTCCAGTGCACCCAGTGCATGAAGATTTTTCACCAGGCCACTGACTTACTTGAGCACCAGTGTGTTCAAGTGGAACAGAAGCCCTTTGTATGTGGCCTGTGCAAGATGGGCTTCTCCTTGCTGACATCTCTGGCCCATCACCACTCATCCCACAACAGCAGCAATCCGATGAAGTGTTCAATTTGTGAGAAGACGTACCGGCCCGGTTCTTCCGGCAGCATGACCTCCAACTCCTCAGCGAGCAATGCCCAGCAGCCCAGTAGTCTTAGGGCATCAGCCACCAGTAGCTCATCCATTCTACCCTTTCCGTCGGCCCGCGACCGCCCATACAAATGTTCCATTTGCCAGAAGGGTTTCAAACACTTGTCAGAACTCACCCGTCACGACAGAGTGCATACAGGTGAGAAGCCCTTTAAGTGTGACACGTGTGACAAGGCTTTCAGCCAGTCATCACACCTTCAGCACCACCAGCGCACACACAGCAATGAACGCCCTTTCAAGTGTGCCGTTTGTGAGAAAAGCTTCAAGCACCGTTCGCACCTGGTGCGACATATGTACGTGCATTCTGGTGAGCACTTATTCAAATGCAATCTATGTGAGTTGCACTTCAAAGAGTCGTCAGAGCTCCTTCACCATCCCTGCCACCCGCAAGGCTCTCGCCCCTTTCGCTGCGCAACTTGCGGAAAGGGTTTCAAGCGACCGTCGGACCTCCGCCAACACGAGCGTACTCACTCAGAGGAGCGCCCGTTCCACTGCGATGAGTGTCAGATGAGCTTCAAACAGCAGTACGCCCTGCTGCGCCACCGCCGCACACACAAAGACCCAAGCGACCGGCCGTTCAAATGCAATCTGTGCGACATGGGCTTCATGCAGCCCTCGCACCTCCTCTACCACCAGCATGTGCACGGCATGGACAACTTGTTTAAGTGTGCCTCATGCCAGAAGGAGTTCAGCCAATCAGGAGAGCTGCTTAGGCACAAGTGTGGAGAGTCGCCCAACACGGTGCCCGACAAGCCATTCAAGTGCGACATCTGTGGCAAGGGCTACAAGAAGGGTTCCACGTTGCAGCGCCATCAAAACTCTCACTGTCAAGAAAAGCCCCTAAAGTGCTCCCTCTGCGACCGCCGCTTCCTCTCCTCCTCCGAATTTGTACAGCACCGCTGCGACCCCTCCCGGGAAAAACCACTCAAGTGTCCTGACTGTGAGAAGCGCTTCAAATACTCCTCAGACCTCAACAGACATCTGCGCGTGCACACGGGGGAAAAACCGTACAAGTGCGAGCATTGCAACAAGTTCTTCAAGCAACGCGAACACATGACCAAACACCAGAGCACACACTCAAGAGAAGGACAGTTTAAGTGTGTTTGGTGTGGTGAGCGTTTCAGTGACTTGGGCTCTTTGCAGGATCACACAGTACAGCACACAGCTGATGGAGGGGACTACCCCGTCTCCCAGTGCATGTAACTGAACCCTTGAATGCAATCAGTGAACTTGTTGGCCCCTACAAGCATGTTTCTACCAAGCAGTACAGTTCAGGTTTAGTAGGGGTACGCATTTTGGTTTTTATGTGTGTGTGTGTGTGTGTGTGTGTGTGTGTGTGTGTGTGTGTGTGTGTGTGTGTGTGTGTGTGTGTGTGTGTGTGTGTTTTTACCAAAAATTGTGGTGGGTACCAAAAGTGAGATCTATGATCCACTTTTTGGCGCTCTTTGATAGGATACCAACTTCAGTGGTACCTCAACTAACAAGTGGAGAAAGACGCAGTTAGGAAGAGAAACGGGAGGAAAGAACAAAACTCTGATTTTCCCAAGGTGTGTTGTGAGCAGATGACTCCACTTCATACCGACCAATCCACCAATTAATTTCACAATGGATTTACCCATCTCTTTAAAAATCCCCATCTGTCCTAGTACACAATATTTTCCAAAATTGACCTTTTACTTTACATCTCGTTCAGTTCATTATATTGAAACACAAAAGAATGCATCCAATCTGAGTTTGACCAGTCAACAGACAGCAGTGTCTTGCGCCAACTCTCATAAGCGTACCGCTGCGACTGGCACCACGTAGTGTTTTTGTACTTGTCTAAAGCTGAAATTGCTGATTTGGAAGCTTGCATTCCATAATACCCCCCACCCTTACCTCTACTTTTAGGGGACCGCTTCTCAGCGGAGTGCAACAAAGAAGCTACTCCATCCTCTTAACTATCAAGTGTTTCACAAAAATAAGGCATTTGCCCTTCAGGGATTCCAGCCGTCATTTGCAGATTACTGTACCTCAATTTTCAGATGCTCAAATGTCTTGAAATAATTGGTGTAAATAATACCGAAAGCAAATATAATCACAACCATCATTTGTCATACCTGCAGTCAAAAGAGTGCCTGAAGTTTGGAGCCCAGAGATGCCAACCAATGTTGAATGTACTCCTTGGATATGCTTTGCTTGGTCCCGATTCAGCCTCCTTCACTTTCTGCTTCATCGTTGGGTCTATTGGCCTTCAATTTGGTCTTCCTTAAGAAAAAAGCATATTTAGAATTGAGGTGCATAAACAAGGCTGTAATTGTTAAAAGTCAAACGCAATATTTTTGTCGAACTTTTTACATCTGAAAGTCTACACTTCAATCGCATTTTAATAGCTTCATTCAAGTCCATTGTGGTGTATTCTCAGAAGAGCCACAACTTTATGACACCACTTGCACAACAAGAAATAATGATAAGAGATAATGAGTTGGCGCAAGATAATGATTTTACAGTAGTATTGTTCAGATACGATTTTTTTTTGGCCCCCAATACCAATTCCAGTCCTCCAGCTGTGCAGTATCAGCTGTACTGATATCATGCCGTTTGAAAAAACAAAATATTTGCGCCTTATTTGTTAATACTCGCGGACACGGATGCCAGCGTTTTAATGCCATATCGGGAACCCTCCCTAAACTAGTATTGGTGCAACACTATTTAAAAGTGTGTGTAAGGACACGTGTGTCAAATATTCTGGTGACCTCAGTTATTTACACGAGAAGAAAAAATCATATAAGAATGTTGCAATACATGTATTGGATGTCATTATATTGTGCAAGCGGTTATAATCTTGTGATTGTTTGATGTAAAGGCAAAATCATGAACAACTTTCATCATCCAAATACTTTGGACCTAACTGTAAGTTGATCCAGATATTAGCTGATTGCTCCATCCCAAATTGGCCAGCCAGAAAGTGTTATAAATAGCACTTATGACAAAAAAGACAGAATTTGCCATTTAAGAAAGAATGCAATCAATTGATTTTGTTCCTTCTTCCCTGACGCCCATTGTGTCCTTTTTTTCTTTGATTGTTCAATATCTATAAATTGACACTGGCAGCATTTGTTTTTGCACTAGTTACAGACATCTAAAGATTACTTTTGTTTTTCATGGCCACCACAAAAGGTTAAGCATGATAAGGTCCATTACCCAATTTTGCATAACTCACATGTTCAGTGGTTTTAGGTTCCTGAGAAATGAAAGACCAAGGACAGCTGAAACGCGGCGATGACTCACTGTTTTCTCATAACTCCTGTAAATGGACTAGTGTGAAGATTTTAGTGATTGAGAATGTTTCTCCTCTAGCGAAATAGTTCTGTGTAATTTCTTTCCTAAATACAGTCTGACGCAGATCCCACTAATTGAAAATGACAGTGTTGACATTCAATAACAAGTACAATTATTCAGTCTATTTAAGCTTCCTACCGGGGTCAGTACTGTACATAGTGGATGTATGTGATGAGTGAACCTGTCAAAATGTGTCTTACAAGAAAATGTATTTCAAGATGTTTTTTATATTATTGCTACTTTTTACCCAAGTTAAATGTTTTAACAAATGCTTTTTTGCTGTCTGTGTAGTCCAATTAGTCAGGGGTGCCACCAGCAATTTGGGGCCCGTGGGGGGTGGGGGGGGGGGTATTTTGGGCCCTGCCTCTTTAATGCAGCAAACTGAAAATGAAGTACTGTACTATTAATTAACAAAGACATCTGTCACCCTAACCCTTGGCCCTTAGAATCATCATCAGTTTAACCCCACAGCCTCTTATGGCACCCCGGCATGTAGTGATTGTATTAGTATGTTAAAGGTTATCTTTCGATAATTGTCCTACTGTGTGAATGTAGAGTGTCTTTGGTTAAAAAAAGAAAATACATACTGACCTGCGCTGGAAAAAAAATCTAGTTGTGATCCGTCATTGAGGGCTCTATATTTGTGGCCAGCGCAAATCTGGCATGTCGTGTGGTCTCACTGGGCTGCATCAAGTTTGGTGTCTTTACAGATGCACTCAGCTTGCAACGCGCCACTACAAACGGGCGGTTTGCACTGTTGTGGGTGTGAACACAGCCGAATGTCTTCACAGCCATTCGAAGCAGCTCCTCTCATTCCATTTAAAATCCATGCGTGAGAGGCGCACATTCCTTGATGACAATGATTCAGGCGGTTTCATGCACACTGTTGTGACATTTATGAATGAAATATGATGAAATCCACATGCTTGCAGAGGGCAGAATTGGTCTGTCTGCACCTTGATTATGTTCACCAAAATCACGTTAGATTCCAAATGCCAATACATCAGAATCTGATTTATTGGCCGAGTATGCAAGAAACTCACAAGGAATTTACTTTCCAGTTACAACCCGTTCAGAGGAACAGAAACAAGACAGCATAAACCAACACGGGGGAGACAAAACAAGAAGCCTGGCGGCTCGCTGGTTCCAGCATGTCTAAAGTTAAGTCTGCTTTCGGCCATCAAATTGTCAGGTGCATCGGGGGCGTGTCAAAAGTAACGCCCTCGGTATGCTGGAAAGGCCAGCATGTCGCAGAGCAGTCTGCCAAATTCCTTAACATGCCAAACAAGGCATGCTTACACAAGAATGAAAATGAAGATGTGCCAATTTTTACACTTGCGGGCACTTGCGCTGTCTACGAATTTAGAGCCCAGAGGGTGAACTTGCAATAAAACACAACTATTGTTCTAAAAGTCCATATCTGACTGAGCAGCGAAGGTGTGAAGGTGTTTGCGAAGGAGCGAATATTGATTTTTCATCAAGGTTCGTTCAAGGTCGCACTGGGAAACATCTTTGTGAACGTTTGCGACTTTGAACAAACCTTGACCCCCCCCCCCCCCAAAAAAAAAAAAGAAAATCAACATTTGCTCCCTTTACAAACACTTGCACACCTTCGCCGCTCAGTGGGATATGGAATACAGATTCCCTAGCATTTTTTTGCTAAAAATGCTGTTTAGCCTGTTGCTATCTGTCAAGGTGGAGTCATGCCCACTGTGCAGGTTGGATTAAGAAACCAGGTTTCTAGTGTTCTCTTTCTGCTGATTTGGCTAATTCTCTCTGTTCTCCTCTTTCCCGAATTCCCCCATATTTGCAGTGAGTGCTACATTAAAAAGTATTTTTATTTTGACTTATTTTCTGTTGAAACCTTGAAGTGGGCTTCTCTGCCTCTTTAAATGTCGATCCTCTGTACTGTATATATCTGACTTTGGCATCATACAATAAGAATAATATGAGTGGCAAGTGCTGATTTTATGGTTTATTTCATGAATAATCATTCAATTTAGATGTCTATCTTAAGAAAGTGAGATGCTGGTGTATATTGACTAAAATACACCTGGAGATTGTCATCCATCCCTACTTGTTTTGTTTAAATGGCCAAATTGAACACAGAAGGGTAGTAATCTAGAGGGTGGAAATAATAACAATAAACATAGCAATGCATCTAAGATGGTGGGTCAGTCAGTCTTCATACGTATTATGCCAGACATACGTAGTGTACGAAAGTTCGTAGTGCTGAATTGTGTGGAATGTGCACAACATATCAATATAAAACTTCATTTGTAAGACACAGCAACGCCACTGCACAAAATGTCTAACAATATTTCATAATAATATAATTACACAAAATAAAACATTGTAGATTTATATAAATGTCTGTATGAACTGAAAATGTACTACTGTATAAGGCAGTGCAAGAGGGGAACTTAATTTGACTTCTGAACATGTCCAACTGTTCAACTTTTCAATATGTTATGCACAACTTCCTGTTCTAACAAGAAGTTCAACAGCAAAATTTGCAACAGACAGATGCTTAATCCGTTCTTTCTCAGTATCTCATTTGCAAGATGTTTATGCCATTCGGTGACACTCTCCGCTCAGTGGCCACTTAAGAACCACTGGCGTCAAAGCAAAATGAATACCCCGGGTGACTTTCCTAATGTGTCACAGGAAAATTATTCCAACTTCTATAGGTGGACTCGTCTTCAAAAGATCTGTTTGATAAATGCTGAAATTTGACACATATACTTATCATGTTATCACACTACTGTATCAACTATATTACAAAAAATGTGTTGTTTGCGAACTGGAACAGCTCAATTGACATTGATTTGATAAAGGAGTAAACTGGGTGACGAATTAAGCTCGTAAGTCAAAGCAGCACAGCAGTGACTTTCAGGCCATATTGAATGAAGACTTACTCCTCGTCACAAGGGGTCGCTGTGGCTGAGCAGCTTAGCCGGTGATCGTGTTCCTCGTCGTCACCGCCGCAGCCAGCGCTTTCACTTCCGGGGGTCCCTCGCGTCTCTTCACTCCCAATCTGTTCCCCTTTCCTGTGCTGTCGACCGGGGAGGACTGTGGCCGCAGAAGACACCCACGGTTCCTCGGCCGCAGTCTCGTCCTGGGGACTCTCGAGGCGCCCATTCCCGCGCAGCCGGTCGCTGATGACGCGGGATCCGCTGCAGGTGGTGCACGGCGGCGAGTGCTCCTCGTCTGCGCGACGTCTCCGGGCTCAAGTAGCATCGCTCGCTAGCGTTAGCTAACAACATCGATCTCCGATACTCCACCCCCTCTTCCCTGGAGCTCGAGCCAGCCCCACTATACTAACGATCAACATCGCCAATAAACTTTTTGATTGCTAAGAGTGGACCACAGAGGGGTTACTGTCCTCTATTTAGCATAGGAAACGTATCGCTTTAACCCCTACCCCCAAACGTTTTATATGCAGGGCCCGTGGCTCCAGAGTAGCCCCTCACTTTTAACCAAGCGGTGTTGAAATTCCTGACACCATTCCTCCGTGGCCACTTTTGGAGCCGCTTTCTTTTTCTACCTCATCACCCCGATGCCTCCTCGCCCCTTTCCGGAAACTCAACTCCCTCTCTCAGCCCCATCGGGACCGTTGCTGCTTCTGACAATCCGGTGAAGCAGAGCTTCACGACAAGACACGGGCATTTGAGCTCCTCTCCACCCGCTCCAACTTCAACTCGGTGCATAAGGAGACTAGCTTGCCTGTTCATTCACAAGAACGTCCACCCTCTTCTTGGTCTGCAACCAGAACCTACTCTAGATTCTTCGTGACCCATCTCCCGTCCCGTGACAGCCCCGCAGCTTCCGAGCCACGGGTCTCGCCATGCCGGGTCCGGTGGCCGGTAGCAAGTCCCGTGTGTACGTCGATGTCAACACATTGAAGAGCCGGGATTACTGGGACTACGAAGCCCACGTACCAAACTGGAAGTGAGGACATTTCTTCTTACTGTGGTTGGCTTTAATAGCATGCGTGTGATGCCTGAACACTGCACATGATGGTTGCTTGTTAGGGAAGGTGTCAGTGAGTGTCTATTTTTACACTCCTCGCTGCGAGGGTGTGATGACACCAAGCTAGTACAGTCTCTCAGCATCCTCCTTGCCACTTTGCCAGATTTATGCTTTGAAACCGGTCAGTACATTTTTCCAAATCACTCTAGAGCAGCACAGCGCTGCATTCGATTTTCTGCTCTGGCCTTCGGTTAAGTGAGCATGTATACACTCTACAACGTCCATAGATGTGAAGGAGAGCATGAGTGGTTGTTCGTCTGTATGTGCTATTATTGCTGGTGACATATCCAGGGTGGGCCCTGGAGTGCACACCCGCATCTTGCCCAAAGTGCAGTTGCCATTTGTACTTCACATTTGTCTTGCAGTGGACAATAATGTACGGTAAATGTGGCATTTCTCTGACCAGGTGCCCTCGGGCAAGGCATTGTGACCACTATCTCTAGTTATGCAGTTTGCCAGTGTCTTTTCTTGGCTCTGAATCACTCCTTGCATGTGTGCAACACATAGTATGAATTGCAGAGTGAGTTAAATTACCCTCTGAGGCAGTGCAACGATTAAGTAAACTAAAAATTATATATAAAACATTATCTTAGATAGGCTTCAGCTCACCTGTGCCCCAAATGACGACAAGCATGTTTTGAAAGAGGATGGATGGACTTTGACTATGGATCTGAAGGTGTTGTTTTGCCTTTCCTTAAATACACACACTGCACAGATTCTTTGTCTGTCCCCATAGCAACCAAGAGGACTATCAGCTGGTACGTAAACTGGGCAGAGGAAAGTATAGTGAAGTGTTCGAGGCCATAAACATCGCCAACAATGAGAAGGTGGTGGTCAAGATTCTCAAGGTGAGCAGGTTTAACCCTAAAGAGAAAAGACAATGCCCCTGTCCTTAATTTTGAAAATGACGCACATATTGATGCTTGGTGAAAAGTAATGGGACTGTATGTGAATATGTCAATCGGCTTCCTGTGTTTGCATGAAATGCAAACAAATATTCTCTTGTCTTGTGTTAAACTGCATTCTAAGGCTTGTCGTTTTGGAATAATTGTCTCAGAAGGCCAAAGAAAAAGCAAAACTTGCATGCAAAATTAATCCTTTGGTGCCACTGAATTGTGGTCTGATGACATTGCATGACATGCAGTTGGAACTGAAAGATTTGTGTGACAGGGTTTTTTTTTTCTTCCTACAAAAATCATATTTCCAATTTGAATCAATCTTTCATCTTCGCTTATAGAAAAAGCAACTGAAATGGTTCAAAACAAGTTTGGCTTTAATTTTTTCTGTTTTTGGTATTTATTTCTCCTGATGCCAAATTCGCTTTGAAACAATTTTGTTTTCCCCCGAGCAATAACTTGCCTCAACTTCCACAGAAATAATGGCAGCACGTTTTTGAAATCAAGTTTTTTTTTCTCTGCTGTGCAAACATGTCAAATCAATCTTTCATAAATTAATTTTTTAAATGTTCAACAATTTAACATGACAAAATGTGCTGTCAAAGGGTTCAGCTGGTTGAAATATCTGTTGTTGAAGCGCAACGCCACACCCTCTCCACAGCTTTCTCTGCTGCGCTTTTGTCATCTCGAGTTGTGCAAGCATCCTCTGCAAAATAATTACGCCTTGTAAAAACATACATGTAACTTGGGCTGTTATGGATTCTGCCACCTTCCACCCGTCTCCTTGTCATATATGGACCACAATACAAAGAATCCGCTCATGCTGCTGCTTTAAAAAAAAAGGGGGGGTTTATTTATTTATTTTTAAACTAGTCGCTGGAGGGGGTTGAAAAAGGTGCTCAAGGTAGACACAAATTGGCTCATGTGGCAACATTTATGAGCTTTTTTTTTTAAACTAGCTAAGGTCACCCATGTTTAGGGTCAGCAAAATGGACATCAGCGGGGATGCACTTGGACGTATGGAAGACAGCAAAAATAAGATAAACCAGTACACAGTATATAGATATATAAACTGCATTGTTGCTGCAAGAGATGTCTCAGTGACTGACAGCATGATGCTGAAGCATGCAGACCAGAGGCAGACGAGCTGAATCAGCAGCTTCGGCATCCAGAGTCAAAAGTGACATGTGGGAGAACTTTGTGATGTGATAACCCCCATCTCATGTCACATCTCAGCCAGTTAAGAAAAAGAAGATCAAGCGCGAGATCAAGATCCTGGAGAACCTGAGAGGTGGGACCAACATCATCCGTCTGGTGGACACAGTCAAAGACCCTGTGGTAAATAAACTGATGAAAATACCATATTTTACAGACCATTAGATGCACCGTATTATTAGGCGTAATATGAATGCATGGCTCCATTTAAGAAAAAGAAAATCATGCATAGGATGCAGCGGGTTGAAAGGCGTACAGTACTATTTTTGTGAAGCATTGTACTGTATGCAAAATAGTTTATTCTAGTCAATGCACTCACCATTATACAACCTTTTTAGCTGAGTCCCAGCAGCTACTGGAAGCTGGCTATGTCCTTTTACAAGGCGCCAGTTCGGTCCTACAAGAACCACTATCGATATTTGAGAAAAATTAAAGGATTATAAGTGCGCCTTACGGCCTGAAAAACACATCAGATGTAATGATATCCAGAGTGTAAATATTGTATAAGTGATTTTGAAACATTATGGTTTTTTTGTTATTTTCACTTTTAGATATTTCTATGGGCTAAATGCCTTTGATGAAACCTTAATGTTTATTTGTGGCCTAATATTGGGCACGACATTCCACTGTGGCACTTAAATGTCAGTTGGATGGGTCAGTGTCACTTCTGCGCGTCTGTAGCGTCGCTATTGAGGCAACATTCCCAACACAGCCATCCAATGATTACCCGAACCGCTTTATCCTCACGAGGGTCGTGGGCGTGCCAGAGCCAGTATGGGGTAATCAGTCCACAATACAATTTGTTTTGTGTTGGACATACATGTCGCTGAATTTTGTGAGCAAATGCCTTCAACTCCAAACTGAAAGAAATTCAGATCTGTTTGTTCATTTTGACTTGCAAATGTGTTTCACCTCAATGTTGCTGAGTATGGATGATAACGGACACAAACATCGAGAGCTTTCTTTCATTCACCTGTTTTTTCATCACAGTCTGTATGGTAGTTTGGAGTTAAATGAACAGGTTCTGATCTCTGTGTACCACTTCTCATGTCATCACAGTCCAGAACTCCAGCACTCGTCTTTGAATGCATCAATAACACAGACTTCAAGGTAAAAACGATTGTCTGTTCAACCATTGCCCGATGTTGTAATGTTTTCAAATGACACATTTGTTTCTCATCCCGCAGGAGTTGTACCAGAAGTTGACTGACTATGATATCCGTTTTTATATGTATGAACTACTGAAGGTGAGAAACTTTACATTTTTATAAGGCGTAGAAAAATAAGTAGTGTGTTTCCGGTAACATGAAATTTCAGCATAGGGTCGGTAGGTCGGACAACGTTTTTGTTTTTTTTAATCTTTTTTTTTGCCCCCCCCCATCAAAAATGTAAACAAAATACCCATAAAACATAAAACAAGGAGACACTTTTACTATTATTGAAACCCCCGTTCGCTGCCAAAGGCGGCGAGAGAGTTGGGTACCCCCCGGCTGGGTGTCTCGTTACCTCTGCGTCCCGCGTCCTAGACGGCCCGTGGTGTTCGTCAAATAGTTCGCTGAATCTTTTCGATTGGATGCCATTTTCTTAAGATTATGGTGCGAGCATGCGACTGCGACACACAAAACGCGGTTTAAACTGTTGTCGGAGATCGTGGCCACCGCCACGATTCAATGTTGTTGACAGACGACAGGGCAAACCACGCGCACGCTCAACGTGAATATCGCGAGAGTTTGCACCGATGTGAACGCCCTAAATTCATCTTTCCTTTTATTATTTCTAATTTTGTCTGTACTGACAATAAACGGCAGTGAGCACAGAGTCAGACTCCCCGCGTTTTATTAAACACAACAATGGCAACGAAGATGGAGCTTCCACTCTCGCCTCTTCCTCCGTTCCTCGCCCTGCCTGGCGAGCCGCCTGTCCCGTGACCCCGCTGGTTGGAATCCTTTGAGACATTTATTGAAGCCGTTGGGCTTGCCGACGAATATCGCGAGAGTTTGCACCGATGTAAACGCTCTAAATTCATCTTTCCTTTTATTATTTATAATTTTGTCTGTGGTTTTAATAATAATAATAATACTCTTTATTTATAAGCGCCGTTCAAGACACCCAAGGACACCTTACAATAACAAAAAACACAAAACAATACGGGTTGAGCAGCGGCAGCCAAACTCTCTCTCTCTCTCACCTCCAGGACATCTCCACGGGTTTTATTGTTCTTGTTTTGATTGTAAAGCGTCCTTGAGTGTTTTGAAAGGCGCTTATGAAATGAAATTTATTATTATTATTATTACACAAAAATGTAAAAGGTTTGAAAAAAAATGCCGACCGTAAAGTTTTTGTTCGAGGTAGAAATTCTCGGTCGGTCGGGTTACCGGAAACACACTACTTATTTTTCTACGCCTAATGACATTTAGTAGAATCATTCATTTTATCTTTTCCCCACCAATATGTTTCATAATGTTCCACGTTTACACGCACTGGCCAGGCCCTGGACTACTGTCACAGCATGGGAATCATGCACCGTGACGTCAAGCCCCACAATGTGATGATCGACCACCAGTTGAGAAAGGTAGGCAGTGTCCTCCTAATGCACCTCGATGTCAGGGACCACATTTCAACGATGCTTTGATTGGCCTTGCATCTTTGTTGTCTGTGGTCATCACAACGCCCCGGCCTCTTTCCCTGGGACAGTTTCTGGCCTTGGCTGGTAAACGAGCACACTAGTACTCGATTGTGAGCCCTCCCACGGGCTGCTTTTCCCACTCACTTCTAACGGTACAAAAATAGGAGTACTACTCACAGAACCCGTGTAGTCTTCTCCGGAGCCAATAGAATTTACGATGGAATGTTATGTCATGCCCAAGGTAATTATCCAACCGGTCCATCTATGGATCTGTACATATTGTACAGAGAGCCTTAACCTGAGTCCTGCTTGGTTTATGTTCAAGTAGGATTTCTTGATTGTATTCAGGACCCAAACCATTCAGTAATTTATAGACCAGTAGCAGAATTTGAATCCATACAGCAACTGACTGGGAGCCCATTTTAAAGCCTTTAGGGCTGGAGTTCTGATCTCTTAGTTCTGGTCAGAACCCGAGCTGCAGCATTCTGAATGAGCTGCCGGTGTTTGACGCTCTTTTGTGAGAGTCTAGTTAGAAGACCATGGCAATAATCAAGTCTACTGGAGATTAAAGCACAGATAAGCTTCTCCTGGTCTGCTTGGAGCATGTAACCCCTCAATGTGGATATGTTTTTCAGATGTTAAAAGGCTGCTGTAGTGATTGATTTGACATGACTGCTGAAAGTCAGGTCCGAGTTTATCACCACCCCAAGATTTGGGATTTCGTCTTTGGTTTGTAAAGACACTGACTGCAAGTGTTTACTTATGGCATCCTTCTTTATTGCCAAAAACACATTACCTCAGCTTTGTTTTGGTGAATATGTAAGATGTATGTAGCCACAGCTGCCCTTGGGCAGGTTAACGGAAGCGTGGCTGCCAGTGTGCGCTTATAGCCCCTCCGACCACCAACAAACATTCACACCCAGCCGTACACCAATGTGAGTGGAACTGGAGGCCGGGTGGGTGAAATCTTTTGGCCAAAGACACGACGGCACATTACTTGGACAGAGTGGGATTCAAACAGCGGACCCTCCGGTTCCTGGACGACATGCTCTAACTTCTGATCCACAGCTGCCACTTTGGGTGAGGTGGGGTGCACTCTGAGCTGGCTGCCAGTCAAGCAATTTATGAAACAGAGACATTATTTTTTACATATCAAGGGGATGCCATCTTCACAGTCTTTTTTTGTGCCCTCATTTTGTTGCAGTTTTCGTCACAGTCCTCATCAGTTTTGACTCACTTTCGAGAATATTCTCTCTCTTGGTGGGGATGTGAGTTCCTCTAATGCAGTATGTGTGAATAGTGTGGGAGGGCAAGCCTGAAAATAACAGCAGATGTAATTTCAGTTCCACCACTCTGTTAGTGACGACTACAGTTCACCTGCTGTTGAGCGCACGGTGGAATTTTTCACACTACAGGAGATCTGACAAAGTAGCTGACAGAGCTATCGTAAATCAAGTCATGGCTCAAGTGATTTCTGAGAAGAATTGGGCAAATTTAAAACTACCGGTATTCCCAAACGCCCCCACTGTGTAATGAGGTATTCACAGGGGTATTTATTTAATATGTCACACTATTACTATATGTTGTACTGATGCCTTTTATAAAATTCCTGCTGTTGTGTTCATTATGTACAGTACAGCAGGGTTGTTATTAATACATTCAACCTGTTAATCATTTCTCGAAATTAGTGTTTAAAATGCATTAGAACGGTTTAGTCGCAGTTCTTAATGTTCATCATGGAGCACGAATAACCCAATGATACACTTTGCAACGTGTCCAGCAGGGGGCAACAAACTGACAATTAGTGGCCACAGCATCATCGAAGCAACACAATTGATAAAATCCAAATAAATAACCCTAACCCTAACCCTTCCCTCTGATGGGGCCAGTTTACACTCCTAGTACAGTATATCAAAGTAAACTGACACTATAGAGTGCACTTTCCATATTTTTCAATTCTCTGGAAATGCATGATTTTAACCAATGGTTTGTTTCCATAGCTACGCCTTATAGACTGGGGGTTGGCAGAGTTCTACCACCCTTCCCAGGAGTACAATGTCAGAGTGGCGTCACGATACTTCAAAGGCCCCGAGCTCCTGGTGGATTACCAGGTAAGGCACGCGTCACACTTCATGTCCAAGCAGTGACATCCTTTGAGATGCTGTCACACAGATAAAGTGGGGAGAATAACTATGTGATCCCCTGATGAGTTTCTAATTTTGCTCATTTACCCCCCCTCCAAAAAAAATTCTAATAATAATTGTTTTTGTATAATCCTTTTTTAACATGCAGTAATAGTGTTGTGTAGCATATAATAAGTTCATTTATAATAGTAGCGGTGCTGTTTGGTGTCTTTCAGATGTATGATTACAGCCTAGACATGTGGAGCTTGGGCTGCATGCTTGCCAGTATGATCTTCCAGAAGGAGCCCTTCTTCCACGGGCAGGACAACTACGACCAGGTTGCTCTCTCACCATGGCATTTCAGACATTCATGTGACAATTACTTCCTCCATTTTGAACACAATTCTGTTTTGCAGCTGGTGCGAATTGCCAAGGTTCTGGGGACAGACGAGCTGTTTGGCTACCTACGTAAATACCACATCGAACTGGATCCACGTTTCAAAGATCTGCTTGGACAGTAAGACGATCAGTTCTCGCTCGAGTTGGTTTGTAGTTAATTATGTCGTGGACAGGAACCTTCTTAGCGTAAGCAGTTCAACACCCCTAAAACAGTCTTGCATTTTCCAGTCAACATTATGTATTAATGAAATAATAAGAAAAACTCCAATTGTCCACTTGCGGTTGACCAAAAATGCTGTCTGCTTTTGTGTGCCATCATCATTTTATCGCCCGTACTTGAGCATGCAGTTGTCTATGAACCTGGAAAAAAAAAATCCACTGAGGCATGTAAGATTGTGTCGATGCAAAATAATAGCCAATTAAGATGTGTATTGTATGTCACCTAGTTAATGTGAGTTTTGCTTCTGAAATTCGGTGCACAGTCTGCACAACAGAGCTAAGATGAATAGACATGTTTACATAGACATACATAGGTAGGCCCGATGTTATGATCCGTCACTATCCCCATCATATTGGGCATGGCAAATCTGTTAACTAATGCAAGTAAACACTTCATTAAGTGACAACCCACAAATTTAGTTGGTGCGACTTTCAGCTTGTCACATCAGGGCTCGCTGCAGCATAGATATAAAATCTACACACCACTGTTCAAGTGCTCGGTTTATGTGATAAAAAAAAAAAAATAATTTCAAAACTTTTTCTTGATTCTCCACTATTCATGTGGCTTCACCTCTCAAAAAGGTGATGAGAGTGCAAAGCCAACTAAAATGTTTGTACTTTATCTGGGGTTCATCAAAGGCCCTTTTTGGTGGCGGTGTGTGCTGATTCGATTTAAGATGAGTTTAAATTTGACTGGTTAATTCTAAACGTGATCACATCCCCCGTGGTAAAGAGGTGTGCACATTTATGCAACTTGATTTTTCTCATTTATTTTTACTTTCAGTTATAGATCTTATTGGATACACCAGGAGTCTGCAACCCAACATGTTGAAAGAGCTGTATTGAACCAAAAAAAAAAAAAAAACTAAAAACAAATGTGTCTGGAGCCGCAAAAAATTAAAAGCCTTACAGAAGCCTTACAATGAAGGCAACACATGCTGTATGAATCTATACTATCTCTATTAGCCTCCTATCAAAATGACTTAAGTTGGTTACAAATCCACAATGAGCCTTGATGATTAAATTTTTTTTTTCCCTGCAGTGCATCCTGTAGAGCCCAACCTTTTTTGACCGAAGATCTACTTTTCGATCAACCAACCTTCTGCGATCGACCCGTTACCGCACACGCGTGTATACACACGCACTTACACACGCATGCCATAATGAACAACAGCCATAACGGCCCCTAAGATGAACAAGCCATAGGACACACTTTAGCAGCGTGTTAACTATCGTAGCTCACATGTACCATTTAAAAATGCTTCTCTCAGACCTCCAAATTCCCTCGGTCAATTGTACATGAAATACAGTACGTTTTTTTTTTTTTACAACAGCCACGTGCCTGGCAACCCATCCTGCTAATAGAAACGTGTGTCGCAGGCTGTGACGCAAATCCTCGTTGACATAAATGTTGAAATTTAATATTTATTCTACACATTTTTACAGCATTGGAAAACTTTTGTGTCATGTTTGCCTTCCTACAGAAACGATATTAAAACAAAAAATATATTTCCCCTCCTGCATCTTTTTCCATTTTCAAACCTTTTTGAAACCGCTCCAGGGAGCCACTAGGGCGGCGCACTGGAGCCGTGGGTTGCTGACACCCGGGATTCACTGACGGAAAAGGCTATGAAATGATTTGTTTTAGTATCAGTATCACAAAAACCTGGCATTTGAACAGCAGTGTGTGTGTGGACTTTAAAATCGCCATCTTCAAATGTAGACATATAATAGACAATAAATAAATAAATAAATACAAATACAATAAAGTAAAAGAATGGCGATTTAAAAAAAATAAATTCATTTGTTATTTTCCAGATCAGGAGACCACTCTCATGAGTGCATAATGTATGTGCATGTGTTTCAGAGCATCTATGTATAAATTGGTATCAAATCAGATGGGTACGAGGTAGTTTTGTGAATGTTGTGCCGTGAGTACGATAATGACAATACGCCGCTAATTCTTTTCTTACTGCTTGTGTGATCTCAGACAGAGCAAGAAGCGCTGGGAGCAGTTTGTGCAGACAGAAAACCAGCACCTAGTGAGTCCAGAGGCTTTGGATCTCCTGGACAAGCTGCTTCGCTACGACCACCAACAGAGACTGACAGCCACAGAGGCCATGGAGCATCCCTACTTCTGTTTGTAACACACACAATCCGGCATCAATTTGATTAGACTAGAGTGTGGATTTTGGAGCCGTGACCTTATTATTTTATTTATTTATTATTCATTCATTCATTCATTCATTCATTTATTTATTTACCTCGTGTTGCTTTATTATTATTCAGTAAATTGTCCGTGTGGAGCTTCAGGATGCATTAACACTAACCGCTGTACTTTATAACAGACCCCGTTGTAAAGGAGGAGTCTCTGTCAAACTCTGACAACATGGTTTCCAGTGGCAACACCACAACGCGATGAAACACAGGTATGTATCCAATATAGAATAAAAATCTTGGAAGGGGCCATTAGAAACTTATTGGAAATGGATGGGAATCATTTGGTGACATAGTATTACATTATGGACTGTCAGATCAATAGTAAGAAGAGCAAATGGCCAAATGTCATTCCTTTCACAGAAAGATTTCCGTGCATTTGTACTTGTAATAGGTGGTCCAGTCGTGATAAAACAGTTCCATTGCAACATCAACGCTAATTTCTTCTGTGAGCAGCACTATTTACAGGAGATCGCTGGTAGGAATGGCAATTGATAGAAATTTTGCAATTCCAATTCCATTATTGACACTGCTAATTGATCCAATTCCTTACCGAGTCTCACTGGGTGAGGGAATTAAATAATACAAATGATATGACCTTATTGTCAATGTCATTGTGTCTATCAATATTTGATATGATAATGCAAAAGGTGTTTCTGCATAGTGCTGTGCAATATGGACACATTTCCCGATAACAGTGTGCATCCCGATATACAATGCTTCCTTAAAATAACATGATTGGTTTTCTTTTAATGTAAAATTAACATATTATGTTTCAAAAGAATGGCATGGATAACAGATAAATAAAAATAAACTAAAATGTAAATACGCAGTTGAAAACTACCATTAAAAATATCTGGAAGTACAACCACTTTTCAAGTAATCGACATTGTTGTTGTGTAAAGTGGAACTTGGATTTAAAATGTCCTTATTGGAGGGAGTGGTCATTCGAGCCAATTTTCCATTAAATGTCTTTTTTTTTTTTTCATGGCCTGAAAATGGCTAGAACTGGATAAATATTTTGTAAATATGAAAAACAAAAGCTTGAAACTGAAAAGTTTTGTTGTATATCTAAACTTATCCCGCTGGTGCATTGTGGCGATGGCGGTTATAATGATTCTCCCAGGCTTTTTAATACAACCGTACGCCACGCGCTGTGGCATTTTGCCAAAGAGTCAAAAAATAATGTGAAAATGCTCAAGGCAGGCAAGCTTAACGAGTGGCAATGTAAGATGGCCGCTTGTGGCTTCACTTCTCACTTGCATTGCAAGTGAGTGCCATTGTTAGTCTATTCGTATTTAAGTCAGGAAATACGTGGACTAGCCTCTGCCTGTTGATTGCACTCCAACGCCCTTTTCTGATGCGGCGGCCAATTGCAGCCAATTCTGGAATTAGCAGGCATGGGCAGCTACTGTACAAAGTGAGTGGACTAAACACTATTTTCTGACCGTTAAATCCGCAATCAATTGGTTCAGTTGATTCTGGGTCGGTAAAATCTTAAGTTCCACTGTGCAATGTAATTAAAAGTAGTGTGATGTGAAATGTTTCCAACCATGCTCTTCTCGCAGTGTTGCAAATGAGTATTTGCAGGTGGAGAAGTAGCTGTGGTTTCATTAACCTTTATTCGTTTCTCATATGTTAGTCTTGCATCCCAGGTGAAGGGCAACAGTCACTCTTGTCACACAAATGCAAAAGGGTCCATGCAGCCTCTGAAAACAATTAAAATCATTAATCAATTGTTCTCTAATTGTGTTCTCCTTCTTTCCTTCCCTCGTGTGTTTTCTTCCCTCTCTGCAGAAAGTAAAAAGAAGGATGTTTGTTACCTCAACTTTGTCCGCGGTTGTGACAGTAACTTTGACAAGTGTACAGTGACAATGGATCAAAGTAACTCTGACCTGTTACACACTCACAGACATGCACACACACACATGCAAGCAGGTATACATACACCCTCCTCCTCTGTATCAGTCTGTGATTGGCCTGTTCTGGTGTCCTGTCCAGCAGCCTGACCAATGAGCTTGAAGCTGCTCACTCCCTGACTCCTCTCACATCAGTCTCATGTACAAGGAAAAACTACTTTTAAAGACTGATTTCCTCGCCATGCCTCCATTCTTCCTTTATATCGTCCCGCCTCTTTGTTTTCATCAGCATGGAAGATGGACAGGAGTGTGACCCTGTACAAGCCACCACCACCCCCTGCCCCGCCCCCTGAGATCCGTTCACCCATCTATCTCTCCTTGCCCTTCTTGCCATCTTTTTCCCTGAAAGACAAATGTCTTAGCACTACTCCAGTTCTGAAAGTGGCATGGTGGACTCTCTCTAGCTAGAATGATAATAATATTAATGAAAAATAAATGATTTTTATTTAGATGAACTTAGCCTGTCAGAGTATTTTTTTGTCTATCGTGGTCAACTGGTCATGTCTTGAAAATAAAACTAACCGGTATGAAATGAAAAGAAATTGCATGGAAGCTCGGAATGACCCAGACTACAGTAAGTAAAAACTGAAGCGACGTGAATGTAACAAATACCTGCACCTGATGTGTTCTCAGGGGTATGTTTACTATTACATAACTGATAACAGGTAATGTGTCATTCTAGTAGGTAATGATGAGGATAAACTGTCAGGTACAGTACACGACAGGGATGGCTAACTTGAGGCCCGCAGCCTGCAAGCGGCCCACGCCCACACTTGGACTGGCCCTCAATTCATCCATCTATCCATCCATTTTCTAATAAGCTTACCCTCACATGGGTCGCGGGGGTGCTGGAGCCTATCCCAGCTGTCTTTGGGCAGTCGGCAGGGGACACCCTGAATTGGTTGCCAGCCAATCGCAGGGCACACATAAACAAGCAACCATTCGCTCTCACAATTACTGGTGAAAGGTGATGTTACAATTCAAAACTACAGTGGAAATCTACTATTTCGTGGGGGGTTGGGACAGTGAAATGTCTTGTATAATTCTTACCCGTGAAATGCATTGGAAAAAATTACAAAAAAAGCAGATAAACCTCAAATATACATTTTCCACAAAAAAAAGTTTGCAGAAAAAAAACAAGGGGTGTGTGGGTACTGAGCTGCAAGCATTAATGGGGCCACTGTTGTCAAAGATATTATTTATTATATTTGGTAAACGGACTGTCATTTGTATAGCACTTTTCTACCTTGTGAGGATGAAGTAGATCAGAAAATGGATGGATGAATATCAAAGAAAGTAGTAAATATGTTCCACTGAACCTTTTTCCAACTACCGGTACTTCTAAACAATATAAATCAAGGTACCACTGTAAGACAAATCTAGTTTAATTAAGCCATAACTTGGTGAGATTTTTATACATAAACAGGAAAAATGTGAGAGGGACAGGGCAGTTCATTTGTCAATGTTCTTTATTTCCTTGGGACTTTAAAATGTTTTAACAGAATCAACACTGCATCCCAAAAGTAGCAAATGATTGCCACTTCATGTGCTTATATATTCCCCCCAAAACAGCAGATCAATTTATGTTTAGAACATGAGTGCATCTGAAGGACGGTTTGCAGACAAAACGGTCATCACAAATGTGACCACATCACTACTTATGTAGGATGCTTGGTACTGTAGGGAAGTTAATTTCAAATTGGTTGTACTTGAACAGTTTGCCATGCCGTCAGTACATGGATATTTTTTTTTAAGTTTTTTTGGGATGAGAGTAAATAAGACTAAAAAAAGGGTTCTGCAGATAGTAAATGTGGCCATCCAGTGCTAGTGAATCAGCAGGCACGTTTTACATGGCGCTTGTGTCTGATACAGCTTGGGATACATTTCCTCTCCGATTTGGTGCCGCAGGTGACCGGTGTCGGGGCCGCACACGCCTGTTTCCTGTGAAGAAAGAGAAACCGGACACATCGGCTGAGAAATGAGAGAAGCAAGTGTGATTGAATGCTTGTTGTGGTGACACGTTACTAGTGTTCAATTATTTACTGCACACTGCCATGGAGTAAAAAAAAACACACAAATACAGTATGCTGAAGTTGTGATCACAGGCCTGAACTAATACAACTTTGCTGTTTATTGCATACAGAGAAGGATCATAATGTATTTCATCATGTATGACTTCCACTCAAAATGTATAATAGTTATTCCAAAATCCATTTAAATTCCTTATGTAGGTAATTGGCCCAGCGTGAACAGAGCGACACAAGCACACAAATGACACCTAAAAGAGCAACATTATGAACTCACCGAGCTTGTTTTTTTGAAAGTTATGTTGCCATGAGATCATTATCAGTGGAACTAAATAGAGGGAATGCTGCAAAAGGAAAATGAGCACTAACACTATCTGTAGTGTTTCGTGTCCACTGACTATGTGTAGGCTTGAGACATGATAATTAAATCCCACAAATTGAATATCACTTTTATCACGCGTTTAACTGATGCCCCATTTGCAAGAAACATATATTAGTGGGGTGAGCATCACAATTGACTATGTCTACCACTTTCGTTTTACACTTGCTTGAGAGATTGGATGATTGAGGTCTCAGTACGAAGACGACAATTATGCCAATTTCCAATTCAGAAATGCATTCCAAAAAATGATGTGGGATGGCTTTCCATTCCTTACCTGAAATGTCACAAGTCAGCCAACAGGGTCGTTCGTGTTGGTCACTCCAATCATGGAACCCAAACACTTGGAAAGATGAGTCTTAGGGACCCCACATGACCACTAAACAGGGCCCTTTGGTAACCACTAACTCAATCCAAGATTCTGTTTTGTCCGGCAAAAAAAATAAAAGCAGTCTAACTCATTTTGGTGCAGGGCCACCATTCATCCCAGTTCGATTTCAAATGGGCCGGACCAGTATATTCATGGTTTCACAAGCTATTAAAAAAGACAATTCCAAATGTTTCTGATTTTTTTTCGGGGTTGCAAATAATTACAAGGACATTTGTAAAATATTCTGACCATATAAGTGCCATTTCAACAATGTTGTGAACCAATGTAGGTGTGTGAAACTTGCCGATTACAGTGGATCTACATCCTATGTGTACCTTTTATCGAACAACTTGTGATTTAAACATAATTAAATGTTCACATACACTTCCACATCCATCTGGAAATCTTGACAACCTCAACTGACTCACAACCCCAAATGGGAACTTTTCAGAATAAAAGTGTAGTTGCCCCCCCTACCTTGTAATATATTACTGTCTACATACAACTACATACAAGTTATGGTAGTGCGTGAAAAAAAAAATGAAAAGGGTTCCATCAAACAACCTCTTCTGAACTCAAGCTGTTGACTGATATTTGGCAATATTCAGTTTCTTAAAATATTTCTATCTGAAGTATGTATTCGCTTTCAAATGTGGCACAGCATTTTTAATGAACTAGGTTTACGTTTCTCCTGTAGCATCTTTTGGGCTTCACAAAAGCATCAATATCGGGTGCCAAATCCTCAGTAACAGCCAATTTCAGAATATCCTTGAAAATATAGTAAGTGGTCATCAGTACACTCTCCAGTGGACAAAGTTAGTAGCAACAGTTACGGTACTTATTTCTCAAACTTGTCGTGTTCCTAACCTTGCAGCAGCCTCTCTTTTGCTGACCTGTTTCATCAGCTTCAGCATGTGACAGATCTGTCGCAGCGTCATGTTTGGAGCGTGGCGAGGCAGGCGTGGTCGTGGGGCGTAGGGAGGACCCCGGTAAGTCAAGAGTGACATATAGTTGCCCCGAGCAGGTCCCTTGCCAAACATTTGCAGAGGCTGAACGCTGCCTTGCGCATAGCAAGACGCACACTGTCAGCACACAAGGAAGAAAGGGCAATATGTTAAAGGAGCACATTTTCTCCAGGATTGTAATTATGATCCAACACGATCCAATACATTTGTGATTCTGTATCGCATGCAAAAAAAAGTGTTACAGTTACATAAAGCATGTGTACTCAATGAAGAACATTAAAGACCACACACACACACACACAAGCTTACAAATGACTGCCTGTTATAATTATAAACATTTTGGTTTACTTAAGTTTAAGAACATGTGTTTCATCCCCAACAGTATAAACACAGTGAGGTTATGTTTACATCCTCTTTTACATAATTGTATAAATTGTTAAGATACAGTATTTTTTTAAATCATAGGTGGGCCATCAGGGGCGTGTAAGGCCTTTCCCCATGGCTTTAACATGATCAGAAACACTGACATACATTTGCAACTTCAATTCTGATCTTTTTTTTATTTATGGAATTGTCTTAATTTATTCCCAAAAGTATTTTCTCTTCATTTTGTTGGTTTTACTCTAAAATAAAATGCACTACCTTCAGTTGATGTGGCCGTTAGGTCTCACTGTCCAGTCACATTTCAGTGCATGTACTGTCATGTCAGGTGAACCCGGGGCCTTCAGAACCAGTCGATCTAGCCAAAGTAACTTGGGCTTTTTAGAAAATGGAGTTTCTTTCAGATTTCAAATTTGCTCGCCATCCCACAATAATGTCAACATTTTCCATCATCTAGTTGGTTGGTCAGACCAAGCCAAGTTTGACTACCAAAACGAAAAACACATTTGGTGTCAATCCAAAACTGAGAATGAATCACTTTTTTTTGTTAATTTCATTACCTAATTTTGTGGTAACTGAGTAAACCACTTCTAAAGCGAGTGATATAATATGTACTGTATATCAAATGCACTCATGTCCCTCCCTTTTGTATGGCTAGTGTGAATGGCACTAGACTTAATCATCTGCTCTAACAGAAACTGAAACCTCCGCTCTTTTACAGGACTGACACTTGATCATGTTGCTCACTAACAATTGCTTAAACATTCATCCAGGACAACTACAAACACTGCAAAGCTGTGTGAGAAAACGTTCCATGGTACATTTGATTGCAAAAGATCAAAACAATGTGTTCTGATAACAAGCACAAAACAGAAGAAAGCATCCCCGCTTATATTTGTTTTGATTTTACTGAGCACAAAACAGCAAAAAAAGCATCCCCACTAATATAATCATTGAAGAGTTTTACGTTTGCTGATAAATGCTACACAGTTTATGCACGCATACTTACATGAACGACAGTAGTCATGATGATGAGTTAAGGCTTGATTAAATAAAATACCCTCATCGGTGTGGGGTGGCTGCCTTCTTATAGATACACACTTGAGCAGGAGATAAGATGGACCAATCACCCTTTGAAACCAAAATCCGCCTACCTCCGTCATCACCGCAGTGACCTCACACACGCGCGCACACACACACACACACACACACACACACACACACACACACACACACACACACACACACACACACACACACACACACACACACACACACACACACACACACACGCACACACACACACACACACACACACACACACACACACACACACACCACACGTCCACTTCGGGTTGCTTCAGGTTACATCCACGAACACGGAATCTGTGATGGAGAGGTCTTTTGTGGTGAGGTGTATTTTTAGAAGCATCTGTAATTTAGGGAATGAAGTAAAAGAAGGATAACTGGGAGGAAAGGGGAAGGTGAATGTGCGCAGATGGCAAATGACAGACGGGAAGGCGTGTCAGAATGGAGGGAAAGAGGACGGCTGCGATGGACAACACAGAGGATGGCGCTGAGGGAAGCGAGCGTCACTCAGTGTCTGGTGTCATCTCTAAACAAAGTGATGCGTCCGGCGTTACACAATGTTTGTATTACACATTTATCAAACACACTGAGGTACCTTCTTGGTCACGTCTTTTTTCGTTGGCCAGGCACAACAAACTATTGCATTAACACAAAAAGATAATCATCTTATTCTGAAAGATCAGAAAACCAAATGCGATCATATCCACATTTTGCAATGAATTCCATCCATCTCTATATCATGGGTCTCAAACTCCAGTCCTCGAGGAACACTGTCTTGCATGTTTTAGAATGTTTCCCTCCTCCAACACACTTGATTCGAGGGATCAGCTCATCAACAAGCTCTTCAAGATAACAATCCCCTTGGCAACCCGACATCGAGCCGGGACATTTTTTGATATCTCTATTTTTACTTCCATTTTCACGTGGATGCGGTGTTCTTAGGTCACTTAATACTCATTCATTCATTCATCTTCCGAACCGCTTGATCCTCACTAGGGTCGCGGGGGGTGCTGGAGCCTATCCCAGCTGTCTCCGGGCAGTAGGCGGGGGACACCCTGAATCGGTTGCCAGCCAATCGCAGGCACTTAATACTCTGCCACAGTAAATTGAACTCTGTGTTGTGATTGTGTTGTCCAGTGAATTGCACGTAAATGACGGTGCTACTGCTGCTGTTGTTGATAACGTTGTCGTATATTTGAATGCAAATCAATCTTTCAGTTTATCTATCTAGCTTGTAAAGGGGCATCTCACCTCACTGCCTGGGGACGACACCCCCTAGTGGGGGAAGACGCACCCTACACCACAGGATATTTTTGGGTTTGTATCCATAATACTAATTATTTATTTTCAAATTGACATTGCTCTTACTTCACCTGAAATCTAAATGTGACAATACACGTAAATATATGATGATTGTTTTGAACAACCGTTTGATTATCGCCAATTTCAAAGTGATTTGTCATAGGCCTATGATCAGCCTATATTATTTAGAAATTGACAACTATTTAATTAATTACATTGAAGTTCACTTTTGACGCTGAAATGGAATACATGCTGCAATCTATCAGCGGGCGAGCAAATACAATCAAACCAAACATTTTATTAGTTCACATACCTGAGAGAAAATGCCATCAACAAATGATGATGGAGACTTGATTCCCAGTCTGTAGGTGGCTCTAATTGGCCCCCAGGGCCCGGACACAGGAGAACTTTTTAATTACCTCGGTGACCTCAACCCCAGAGATAGGAAAGGCCAACTCGGACTCCCAAGACGAGATGTCACCCACCAACATGGTCCCCGCTGGTGCCACGTAGCCCCCAAGGACCACTTGAGCAGCATGTGGGCCTCTTCTAAAAAGAACTCACCATTTTTTATTGTTATTATATCTGATGACATTATATCTGGGCGGCCCGGTAGTCCAGTGGTTAGCACGTCGACTTCACAGTGCGGAGGTACTGGGTTCAATTCCAGCTCCGGCCTCCCTGTGTGGAGTTTGCATGTTCTCCCCGGGCATGTGTGGGTTTTCTCCGGGTACTCCGGTTTCCTCCCACATTCCAAAAACATGCATGGCAGGCTGATTGATCACTCTAAATTGTCCCTAGGTGTGGGTGTGGGCGTGCATGGTTGTTCGTCTCTGTGTGCCCTGCGATTGGCTGGCAACCAATTCGGGGTGTCCCCCGCCTACTGCCCGAAGACAGCTGGGATAGGCTCCAGCACCCCCCGCGACCCTAGTGAGGATAAAGCGGTTCGGAAGATGAATGAATGAATGAATGACATTATATCTTATGTGTTTGTTGTTGTATATTTTATATTATCAATCAATCAAACTTGAATTATTTAGCAATTTACATACATAAAAATGCAACTGAAGGCAGTGCAATCAAAACGTCAAAATTACATTATAAAAAGAGGACCCTCCAAGCCCCAACATACACAAATACATATCGCCACAAGCATGCCGAGGCTTGCACACACACACACACACACACACACACACACACACACACACACACACACACACACACACACACACACACACACACACACACACACACACACACACACACACATGTACACGTTCTCTGATGAACTATATTTAAAAAGACATGGCAAGGCACAGAGAAACCTTATAAGGTAAAGAGCACCCAAGGGGAGTGCATCCACACTGATAAGAATGACAGCTGCCACACCTCCCAGCACGGAGGCCCCACTCATTCATCCATCCATCCATCCATCCATCCATCCATCCATCCATCCATCCATCCATCCATCCATCCATCTTCTAATCCGCTTATCTTGACAAGGGTTGTGTGAAGCTGTTTTTGGGTGTCTTTGGGCAGTAGGCGGAGTACACCCTGTACGGGTTGCCAGCCAATCGCAGGGCACAACAAGAGATACAACCATTCGAGCTCACACTCACACCACAATTTAAAATGTTCCATTAACCTGCCATGCATGTTTTGAGAATGTGGGAGGACATCGGAGTACCCGCAGTATTCTGAACAAGACCAAAACTCTTTTATTTGAGGTAATTTCAGTTTAATTTTAGTTAATTTATTACAAATTACAAACCCTCGTGAGGATAAGCGGTATGGATAATGGATGGCTGGACAGATGTATGGATGGATGGAGGAAAAATATTTGTGGTATCGGTTACTTGGCATTGGTATGATACATCCCAACCTCTTCAGCATAATATTTCTTCATACTCCTTAACGAACTGCGTGTAGCACATTCACCCACATTCGCCAAGAGGCGCTGTTGGACCAATTACGGGTCCCAAAATCATATGCAGATATGAAGCGCCCCCCCCCCCCTAATATATTCTTATACATTTATTGGAAACAGGCGTGTATTTTAAGATTGAAAAGTCTTCTACACAGAGTACTGATGAAAACGGCTACCGGTAATTCCCACAGAGACAGCATCCACTTGTTGGGTGAAGATGGAATTGACAGATGTGTAAAAAAAATCTACAGAGCTCCTAGTGTGACATTGCGAGGGAACGCACACGTTTTCTTTTCTTTCATGCCACCTTAGAGGTTCCGTACAATTCGCCCATTGTTTACGAAAAACGAATAATTTGAGCAAATACACAGTTTTCTTATGGTGCAAGCTCACAATTTAACCATTGCTTATCACATACTTTCAAAATGGATCAAAATTTCTGTGTATTTCTATTAAACATAACGATTCACAGTAGTGCAGCATTTTATTTGTATATCTATTATTAGGCCTAGGGTGATATTGGGGTAAAGACAGCTTTCAGGTTCGTTTGACACATGTAAAAATCTGACTGGAATTTCCAAAAGTCTCATTCACTTTTAAGAACAGCACAACAGCGTCATTATGACGCCATCAATCGACGTTTAGTGCTTCCCGTCAAACCCGACGAGCTGCTGTGTGGCTCACTGGCTGCCTCCTGAGCAACAGGTGCGGTTAGATGTCATGATGCATTCAAGAACAATGGGAAATCAAATTGAAAAAGATAAAAAAAAATGGCACTACGTAAAGACTAATTTATTACCGTGAATGCCTGCTGAAAGCAGTATGAAAAACAACCCACTTCCCCAAAAAAGTAAATAGAGAACATTAACTGATTGTTCCGATCTGTAAGTGGATGTAAGTTGACAAGGCGCGCATTTTCCGTTGAACTGTGCATTGAATTTGCATTCGTCAGAGTCGGTGAACGCCTCCCAGACCCCGCCTCTCAACTTTGTCCTCCCTCTGTGTACTTTTTGTCTTCGAGCGTCTGGGTGTTAACTGCCAAGTTGAACTCTCTAAACAACAGGCCTTCGGTCAGAAGTGAAGGCCTTTTTCCCCCCGCTCTTCATACTCCCCAAAGTTTTTTTTTTCTCTCGGTACAGGTGCATTCTGCATCCGCAGTGGCAGCATGTCTCCTTCCACATCCCCCCGGTTCTTCACGGAGAGGGAGGTGACCCGCCACTGTACTAAGGACTCATGTTGGGTGCTACTCGGATCCCGGGTTTTCGACGTGACAGCCTTTTTGCGGATGCACCCGGGAGGGGAAGCGCTGATACTTAGCAGGTCGGGGAAAGACGTCAGCAGGGAGTTGGAGGGACCCCCGCATCGACACTCGGAGAACGCCCGACGGTGGATGGAACAATACTACATCGGAGAGTTGGACCAAGACAGCAACGACACAGGGGAGCTTCAGGTAAGCAGCAGCTGTCTCCTTAGCGCGAGCTTGGCTGACATCATTGGCGTCAGAAAAAAAAAAATCTTCAGTATAAGCCTGGCAGGTGCATTGTACATTTTCAGCCATGTTCCCCGAGTTACTTGTAGTTTAGCGACGTAAGCCTTTTACCTGCTTCCTTTATGCTCCATACTGACGTACTGGTTTCGATAGTCGAAACCAGTCTTTCCCAACCCTTATTGACCTAAGGCGCATATTTGACATTAGTATAAAAAAAAATATCGTGGTGAAGAGTGAATATGCAATGCACTTGAATTCATGTCTAGTGGAAGATCATTTTATATATTCTGCATGCCACTCATAGGTCGCTGCATTGGGAGATTAATCAAGTGCATTTTCAGAGCAGTTAAGTGAAATTGAACCATTTCTAGCGATCCACCCGATGATCTTGCATCGCACTCTTGTTGGTAATCACTGCCCCATACAAACTGGACCAGCCATTTAAAAATGCACTTCGCCCTAATAGAAATGTAAGGCCGTGAAGATAGTGACATGGTCTACCAGGATGTCAGTTGACAAGCTGTAACATGCACTCACCTGTGCTGCCGCCTTTTTGGCAGTCATATACAGTATGACATTACAAGGCCAAATGTTCCCAATCTTGAGACGTCCCCTCGTTGTTATGTTGTAAAAACTCGATTCCCTACAAATCTGCCCATGTGAACGTATAGTTAAGGTGCCAGATACGTGCCAAAGCCAGCGCTATAACAAGGTTCTTACAAATGCTTGAAAAGTCGTAAAAAACACTGAATCTAAAACAAGGCCTTCATTTACATTAAAATGTCTTAAAATACGCTTTCAAAAAGTCTTACCAAACGTTAACGACCGATAAGTAGGATTTTATTATTTTAAATCGTCTCAAATCTTAAAATAAATTAACATCCCCCCCAAAAAAACAAAAAAAACATAAATGACTCTCAGGGTAAAATGATGCAATCACGAAAGTGGTTCCAACAAAACAATGATGTGCTTTTGTGCGGGACTTTTAAGAGTCGATGGACGACGCAAACAAATGTGTACAGCATGGGACATTGGGAACATTCGGAAGTTGGTCTTGAATTAAATTTCAAATTGAAATTAAAAAGTTTTGAAAAGTCTTTACTTTGACTTTTGCCCTAACTCGTAGAAACCGTGTATTATCCCAAACCCCATGACAGTTTTAGCCAATTAGAATTATGAAGGAAGTCATTGAAGGAGTTATTTCGGAATATAATGTTATGTTAGGAATGCTGTAATAAAAGTGTACTAGCATAGTATGACAGCACTTCAGTACTAAGTGTACTAAAATAGAGTTTCTGTGGAAAAAGACCAATCGATAAACATCTTCGGTTTTCATTGTAATTTGAACAGCTGCACAAGTTTAAAATGCAGGTGATCTCGCACAGTGGACGTAGTGTGTTTGATTAGTCAAGAAGCTATGTGTTAGTAAATATGCTTTCTTCAGCCTTTTCCCCCAGTTTTAAGTGATATGGATTTTTCTGGGCAATAGTCACGAAATGCATTCCAGGAGTGTTTGTTTAAAACAAATGAGTAAAAATAAATTGTGGCAAGCAGGATGACAGGGCAAAATAACACCTGAAATGCTTGATCAATGATGACAGTCAAATGACAGATTAGTGGTGTTCACACGGCACACATTTGCTCCGGCGCTGCACCGGTGTATTGTGTTGCGATATATTTTACACCGGAACAAATTTTGTGGAGTGTTCACACGTACAAAGCCGTTGAGCATGGCAGCACCGGCACAGCGTCGGCGGCTCCACTTGCGTTCACACGGCAGTTTCTGCAGCGGAGCAAAACGACAGAAAACAAATGAGCTGTCGTGTTGGTTCTTTTTAAAACATACACAACTCGAGCAACTACTGTACAGGCAGTCAGGCACGTCCTTCTCCTTCTCAGTCTCCGTGCCTTCTGCTCGAGAGTGACCGCCCCGAAAACGTAAATCAACGATGAGTTCAATGACACTCAGAAAAGCAAACATGTAATGCGCCAAACAAAAAAAATCAAGAGAGGAAATCACAAAATAAATTATATGGGGGACGGGGGCTTGTGAACACACAACAAAAGAACAAACTACACAAACAACTCCGAGACAGTCCAGTCTCCTACAAAAGGAAAGATGACGTTTGGGAACTATCCCCCCGTTCCAGTTGAGATGGTATAACCCAAGAGGTGCTTTGCTACTGTCAGGCGTAGAAAAAAAAGTAGTGTGTTTCCGGTAACGTGAAATTTCAGCACAGGGTCGGTAGGTCGGACAAAGTTTTTTTTTTTAATCTTTTTTTCTCCCCCCCCCCCACCCCCATCAAAAAACGTAAACAAAATAACCATAAAACATAAAACGAGGAGACATTGAAACCAGTGCTGGATGCTCGTCTGTCAAAGAGGGCAAGCTCAATTTTGGCCGATATCATAAAATGTGTCCGTTTATTTATACGTGAATTCTACTCTAGCGCCATTCCTTTTCAAGAAAATGATCTGTGACCCTGTCATACCAACAAGGCGTCTTTTCCCGGTACTTAATTGGTGTCCTACAACTACAGGAACTACAATAAAACCCTCCAGAAATAAAAGATTAATTTGTCGCTAGTTGTTTGTTTACAACAAAGAGTGTCGCTAAAATGATTAGGAGAAGTCTCCAGCTCAACTCGGAACAGAATGCGAGTTGAAAAATTGCTCGCACGGATGCCTACACTAAAAGCTCGGTGACTGGCTCATTTCAATGTCAATCGAACTGGCACACAGGCTCAGACAGATCATCCAATCGGATGCGGAAAAGCCTGGCGTCCGGTACCCTCCCACTGCCATCCAGTCCCAGAGACGACGAGCGTACGTGGGCGGGACAAAAACCAGCTTGTATCCAATGACTCGTCTCCGTTCAACGCATTGGGACAACCTACCCTGAACTCACTACCGTTTAAAGCACAGCGAAGCTGCAAGATGAATGAGAAGGGAGTCGGAACAAAAGTTGAGCACGTTGTAGCGCATATTTAGTCAATGACATGTACACACAATGAAATTTACATTCATATATTCGATCGCTTATTCTTTGACATTTTAGGGGAAGCCGAGCTTCCCTTGCAGTCCGAGGGCAATCGCCACTGATTGAAACCCCCGCTCGCCGCCAAAGGCGGCGAGAGAGTTGGGTGCCCGGCGGCTGGTTGTTACAGCCATCTCGTTACCTCTGCATCCCGTGTCCTAGACGGCCCGTGGTGTTCGTCAAATAGTTCGTTGAATCTTTTCGATACATCAGTGGATGCTATTTTCTTAATATTATGGTGCGAGCATGCGACTGCAACACACAAAACGCGGTTTAAACTGTTGTCGGAGATCGTGGCCGCCGCCATGATTCAATGTTGTTGCACACGACAGGGCAAACGACGCGCACGCTCAACGTGAATATCGCGGGAGTTTGCACCGATGTAACCCTTCTACACAAAAATGTAGAAGGTTGTTTGAAAAAAATGCCGACCATAAAGTTTTTTTTCGAGGTAGAAATTCTCGGTCGGTCGGGTTACCGGAAACACACTACTTTTTCTTCTACGCCTTACCAGCCATGTCTTGTGTCGTTATTAAACAAACACCTGACGGAAGTCCGACAGAGCATGAAAGCAACGCATTCTCGCCGTATGTAAGCAACTCTTCTCATGCTTAGCGAGGCCCCCCCCCCAAACGAGCATTTGCTGCGGAGCAAATTGTAGCGTTCACATGTGCAAATTTACACCGGTGCTACCTCGCAAACAAGCATTTGCTCTAGAGCAGGGGTCTCAAACTCAATTTACCTGGGGGCCACTGTAGGCAGAATCTGGGTGAGGCTGGGCCACATCAGGATTTCCACAAGAAAAGCGCTGATAAATCATTCCAATGTTCTCGAACATCTTTGTTTTTAACAAAAAATAATTAAATAAAATAATTACATAAAATAATTTAAAAATGAATGTCTGATTTAACATTTCAACTTTTAACTTTATGAACATGAATGAAACATTAAACATGCACAGGAACAGCCACCATGTCTGTCTTTCTCCATGAAGTATTTTACTTATGCTCTCAACTCAAAAAATCTCTTCAATACGTTTCCCCTGCTGAGCCAACGTACCCCAGTGAAGTAGAGCACATCCCCATATTCTGATTTTATTTCCTCTAAAAAATGGGTGGGGCGGAATAGGGTCAATACCTCACCGTGATTGGTTCGTTCAGCTCCGCACACAACAAGATTCATTCATATCAATCTTGTGGGCCGCACTAATATTATTCTTTCATATTAAGACGGGGGCCGCAAATTATCATCCGGGGGCCGCAGTTGGCCCGCGGGCCGCACGTTTGAGACCCATGCTATAGAGCAAATTTTTAAACCACCTCCCTGAGGTGGATCAAATTTGATCCGAAACAAGCTGTTTTCCCGTGCTACGCCGGAGCAAATTTGCACGTGTGAACGCTCTACTGGCGCAGCGCCGGCGTAGCTCTGAAACAAATCTTGCCGTGTGAACACCCCTATTAGCAAAATGCCTACTTACTTAGCCTAGCCTTCAGGTGCTTTAAAAAAAATGTCATTTACTTTAGACACATGGCTTTAGTGGGCATTCCTGTGAGGCATTAGGGACTGTGTACCTGTTCCTCTCCTTTGCTTTGCTTTTATTAATTGTAAGGGAGGGGATGTTGGCGAAAGGAGACGCGCAAGGAGGGATCTGGTTTGAAATAGCCAAAACGTCAATGAGGAGCAGGGAGGGGCGCATAGGTGAACCATTGGTGGGGGGGATGATGGGTGCTTGGATGCAAGGTTGGGGGTGGAGGGGGGGTGATGTAAGTGATTCTGTAGGGGAGGTGTCAGTGTGGAAGAGAGATAAAGAGCAAAGTGGAGGAAAAAACTAGTTTGTCTCGTCCCATTGAGAGGAGGACAAAAAGCTGTGCTCCTTAACGGTATTGATTGTTTCTCTAGTTGTGTTTTTGGAAGAACACCAAGTAGTTTGCATATACAGGGTGAATGACCAGTGACTAGAAATTTCGCTGAAGTCATTTAGAAAAAATGCTTTCAAAAACATTTATGGGGATTTCTTCTTATCATATTTCTTATTGTTTTAGTTCTTCTTTCCAATATTCCTGATGGGCAGTCACTTCACTGTTTGGAAATGAGTTCTTTCATTCTTTTTCATATCTTGGCATTCATTCTCCCATGTCATGAAGACCATTTTTCATTTATTTCACTAACTTTGAAGTGTGTCTAGTTTCATGTTGCCAATTTGGATGTGTAAGCTCTTTGTGCATTTTCCGCAAGTTTCGTATAATGGCAGCAGAAAGCGTTTATCTTCTGCTATTGCGTCTGTGCAGCACACTGTCTCTGCCACTGCTACTGTATGTCATGTCAATAACGGGTGGACTTTTGAAGTTGAACAAAGTGTGTAGTCATGATGTGTCACACGCACATTTTAGTTGATGTGAGTGTGAGATATTTGTGGCATTGTGTCATCACCCTCAAATTATACATATCAGTCAATGGGTACAAAATGTCAACACACCTTTGTTCAAATGGCAGATTTTTGTGACTCATTAAATTGGTTTTTGTTTCAAAACTTTTCCCACCATTAACCTGACGCGTAACTTGTACAACTCTATTGCGAAAAAAAAAAAGCATTTGATGGCGGCAGAATAAAAAATACGGTAAGCAACTGAGATGCCAGAAGTTACAGCATTACCTCGGTGGTAGCAAGGGGTTGGAGTGCAGCTTAACTAATCAAAAAAACTTATCACAAACACAACACTAAGATACAATAGGCGAAACATGGGAAAATGCTGATTGAGGCTGCGATGATGCGCAGCCAATCAGCTCACGCGATGAGGTGATGCGCTAGGTGATGCAGGGAAACCTCTCTCGCACATCAACATGAAACAGTGCCTCTTTCCGCAATATGGCTGCCGCCATGGCTGTATTTTATTTATTTATTTATTTATTTGTATTCATTTTGGGGCATTTGGCTGTGTTCAAAATTCTCACTTAACATGAGTTTGAATGTTATTGGTTAATTCTGAACACAGTCGCATCCTAGCTGGACTGTAAGAGAGTGTGCACAAGAGATGGGTTGAGAACTCAGACATTGTATTCGAGTAAGAGTACAGTTATTTGAGAATATGGCTAAAGTAAAAGTAAAAAGTTGTCCTCCAAATAACTAGTCGAGTCAGAATTCTTTTTCAATGAAAACACTGAAGTACTAGGGATTGAACGCTTTCACATCTTTTGTAGTCAATTGATGATGGTTGAGCCGATGTCGAGTCATCGATGACATCACAGATGCTTTGTGTAAGTTGTCAACTCGCTTGGCACGCCCGTTTAATATTATTTTGTGGAAATTCACTTTCAGAACAATTTGTCTGAATTTCCATATTTGTAACCTTTTTTTTTTAATCCGGAACACCACGTTATTCAGAAAACCAAATGTTTCAGCCTTAATGAGGCCCTGTTTAGAAATGTGTAAAACAAAATAGGAATAATCCGGAACAGTTGGCAGGTCTGTAAATACATTTGACTTGCCTCCAAACACAAGCTTTCTCCCTCACTTTCCTCAGTTGCACAGGCTCCACCCCTAACTTGATCATCCAATCACATTCAGATTCCTTTTAGGCCTTCACAGGTGGTCGGAACTTGTAAGGCGTAGAAAAATAAGTAGTGTGTTTCCGGTAACATGAAATTTCAGCATAGGGTCGGTAGGTCGGACAAAGTTTTTTTTTTAAATCTTTTTTTCTCCCTCCCTCCCCCATCAAAAACGTAAACAAAATAACCATAAAACATAAAACAAGGAGACATTGTAACCAGTGCCGGATGCTCGTCTGTCAAAGAGGGGAAGCTCAATTTTGGTCGACATCATAAAATGTGTCCGTTTATTTATACGTGAATTCTACTCTAGCTTCGTTCCTTTTCAAGAAAATGATCTGTGACCCTGTCATACCAACAAGGCGTCTTTTCCCGGTACTTAATTAGGGTCCTACAACTATAGGGAACTACCATAAAACCCACCAGAAATAAAAGATTAATTTGTCGCTAGTTGTTTGTTTACAACAAAGAGTGTCGCTAAAATGATTAGGAGAAGTCTCCAGCTCAATTCGGAACAGAATGCGAGTTGAAAAATTGCTCGCGACGGACGTCTACACTAAAAGCTCGGTGACTGGCTCATTTCAATGTCAATCGAACTGGCACACAGGCTCAGACAGATCATCCAATCTGATGCAGAAAAGCCTGGCGTCCGGTACCCTCCCACTGCCATCCAGTCCCACGACGAGCGTCCGTGGGCGGGACAAAAACCAGCTTGTATCCAATGACTTGTCTCCGTTCAACGCATTGGGACAACAAATTTACATTCATATATTTGATCACTTATTCTTTGACATTTTAGGGGAAGCCGAGCTTCCCTTGCAGTCCGAGAGCAATCGCCACTGATTGAAACCCCCGCTTGGCGGCGAGAGAGTTGGGTACCCAGCGGCTGGGTGTTAGAGCCATCTCGTTACCTCTGCGTCCCGCGTCCTAGACGGCCCGTGGTGGTCGTGGCCCGGCCTGGACTAGGGTGCCGTAAGACTAAGGCGGACGGGGGGTCGACGTCGACGAGCGCGCGGACGCGCGGTCGGCGGGGTGGGCGGCGAGTAACGCCGACGGGCGCCTGACCGGGTAGTGACGGGGACGGGCGGGACGCGGAGGTGGCGCGGCGCACCGACCGACCCGCGCCGACACCGTCCCCTGCCCCGCGACGCCTCCGCCGCTGTCGTCCCGCCGCCGCGGCGGCGCCGGCGCAGAAGCGGCGGCACCGCCGCCGCCTATTTGGGTTTCGCTCGCTCCGGGCTCGGGAGGCGGGTGCGCCGCCCCGCTGGCCTCGCGGGGTCGGGCGCGGGCGGGCGCTGGGTGTTCGTGGCGGGGTAGAGTAGACGACAGGCCAACGACCGGCGCGCCGTACCACCACCCCGCCCGTCCCACCGTCACGCCCGCCCCCGCCTCTCGCGGCCGACTTGAACGTCGCGCGCCGTCGCCTCGTTGAATCTTTTCGGTACAGCAGTGGATGATATTTTCTTAATATTATGGTGCGAGCATTCGACTGCAAAACACAAAACACGGTTTAAACTGTTGTTGGAGATTGTGCCCGCAGCCATGATTCAATGTTGTTGACAGACGACGGGGCAAACGACGCAACGTGAATATCGCGAGAGTTTGCACCAATGTAAACGCTCTAAATTCATCTTCCTTTTATTATTTATAATTGTGTCTGTGGTTTTATTGTTCTTGTTTTGATTGTAAAGCGTCCTTGAGTGTTTTGAAAGGCGCGTATAAATGAAATGTACTATTATTATTATTATTACACAAAAATGTAGAAGGTTTGAAAAAAAATGCGACTGTTAAGTTTTTTTTCGAGGTAGAAATTCTCGGTCGGTCGGGTTACCGGAAACGCACTACTTTTTTTTCTACGCCTAAGACTCAAACACCAATTTATGTACCACAACGGCACGGTTGCTGCTCAGTTTAGAACAGTAATGTGTTCTTTGTGGAACTGTAGCTTATGAACAAGCTTAAACTCTCCGACATCCTTGCTTATATTGAATCATTTATATTTATTTATATACTTTTTGTTCTTCTACTTCTTCTCCCTTTCATAATTTGGCTGCCGTAAATTGGGAATGTCTCCAATGTGAGACAAATAACGTTTTTCTTTTCTTATCTTATCTTATCTTATCTTGTCTTGTCTTGTCTTGTCTTGTCTTGTCTTGTCTTGTCTTGTCTTGTCTTGTCTTGTCTTGTCTTGTCTTGTCTTGTCTTGTCTTGTCTTGTCTTGTCTTGTCCTGTCTTGTCTTGTCTTGTCTTGTCTCATCTCATCCTGCCATGCCGCCATTACCTTTTTTTTTGGGCTACTTCTCGTCTCCTCCTCCTCCTCCTTCAGATAAGCAAAGCCAGGCCTTTCTTTTGAGTCAAAGACAAATATCTCATGCCGAGATGCAGTCGACTTTTTGTCTAAACTACCGGGATTTCAGGGTCAATTCATGATTTAGAGTAGGGATGTTGCGATCACATTTTTTTTGTTCGAACTCGAGCCCGAGTCCAAGTCACTTGATATTGAGTATCTACTGAAAAAAAGTCCACATCTTAAATTGTCTCAATTATCCCATTTACTTTATTTATTTATTTAGTCATAAAGGCTTTTAATAATGGCTGTAAATCAGCAGTGGTCCAAATCAAATGAACTAAAATATTTGAATCTTGACTTTCGAAATTATGATAATTTAAAAGGTCTGATCAGCTGTTGACAACAGCAACGTGACAACAGAAGTTTCAAGCCTTAAATGTAAAACTGTCAATTTTCAGCTCCTCAGCAGTAAAAATTATCTGCTTTCTGTCGTCCTTCATGAAAGCAGAACGGATCACATTAAAACATTGGCTTTTTTTTTAGTCTATTTTCTGACGTTTTAAGGTCCAAACTGATTGATAATTAATTTCTGTTGGTGCATTTTCTATACTGCTAATTAGAAACATGGCCCTGTTTGTGAATAAAGTGATGGAAATGAAAACATCCATCAATTTTCCATTCATCCGGGGTCGTGATGCAGGGGCAGCAGCTTAAGCAGCGAAGCACAAACTCCTCTCTCCCCAGCCACTTCGTTCAGCTCTTTTGGCGGAGTCCCAAGGCATTCCCAGGCCAGCAGGGAGATAGAATCTCTCCAGTGTGTCCTGGGTCGTTCTCAGGGTCTAACGCCGGTGGGACGTGCCCGGAACATCTCACCAGGGACTCGTCCAGGAGGCATCCTGATCAGATGCTCGAGCAATAATTGAATAATTTGTCTTTATTTGCTTTGACTGTATCTCGGTTGTTAACCCTTTCATGTACCAATAATGATAACCTGTAAACTGATAACATGATAAGATGTCCACTGTAGTAACCGCGGTCCCTGAAAGGGTTTAATACGTTCTAGTGACTCGCTCATACGCAAGGAAGGTTGGGCACACTGATGTATAAAACGGCAGGCATTCTCCCTTTTTTCTTGAGCCCTCCCAACATGTTCAATCATTTTTGGACTACATTAAAGGCGCACCTGATTAAAAGCTGAGCAACATAGGTAATTGTGGAGGGTGAAATACTGCGCCATTTAAGACGACTTTAGAGGAGCTGTTTTCTTCACCTCAGATATGGTTAAAAAAAGAAATCGGGCTCAGCTCTATCCATACTGCTCTACGTCCGCCACACTCTGCTGTTCTTCTGCGGTGTGTTACCGCAGTGTGCATCACACGAATTAGTGATGCAATGAATTGAGAAGAAAATTCCTTACCATCACTAATAATCAATTATTTCATCACAGCATTATTTTATTAGTGGTGCTTTGATTGCTCGGCCACTGATTGTGATCGACCGATTTCCATCGAAAAGTACATGATGGGGAAATGTTGATCAATGCCTTTCATTGACGATCACACAAAAAAAAAAACAATTACCCGCAGCTCTTACTTTGCAGCCATCAGCCAGTTAGACACCAGCCTATGTGCAGTGTAGCACCCATTCCTCCTTTCCTCAACACTGTATGGGTGACCGACAATGCCCCCCGCCCCCCAAAACAAACAAACATTGTGTTTGTCTATTCTCCATCAAACTCTGAATGGAATACCTCTCGATTTTGCCATAGGTAGATGAACAAATAAAAAATTTTTGGGACCAATCAAGTGAATTTGGACAATTTCTTGCGGCACACCTGATGATTTGTCATGGCACAGTAATGTGCTATACGACACAATGGTTGTGACTCACTGAGCTCAAGAAATGGGTGCTGCTAAATAGTGATGTTTCGCCATGTGATGTGGGCAAAGCATGAAATTCAATTTGAATGACAATTTGGGGTGTATGATGGTCGGTCATTGTTGCTGACAGCTTCATTTTATGGTTGGATCAGCTGTACCTTGGCTTGCATGCGAATTGAAGAATGTCGAGCCCAAACAGCTCATCCTTTTTGCTGAGAACCCCATGATGTGGCGGACGGAGTAGATTGCTTGCAGTTTTATTTAAAAGACGACAAAGACGCATTGAGCATGAGGAACTTTACGGCGGTCAGCTGAAGCACAGCTGATGGCACAACGTTGGTCATGACAGTGAGTCACAATAACAATCCAATATTGGCTTTCCATAATGGAGGGGTTCAACAATTGGCAAATCACTTTATTTTTCCTACATTCTTTGGGCGCACTTTGTCCAATAGCTAATATTAATGTTCCTCAGTTTTGTTTTGTTTTGTTTTTAAATTCCAGACCAGTTCTATATTCTTGAGTTGACTGTGCACAAGTTCAGATGCAAATTTTGTAGTTGGGGAGGATGATGTAAACACAGGAAGAATTATTGAATGGCTGTTTGATTCTTGACAAATTTCAAGAAGTGTTGAAACATACACTCAAGAGGAAATGTTACAGATACAGTTGATCATATGAAACAAGCTTGCCTTCAACCATCATTGATTTCTTTTTTGAAATAATCAATTGGCTAATACTTTAAAAAAATAAATATTAGGCATTGTTATTATAAAATAAGATAATCTTTTATTAGTCTCACATCTCACATTATGATAAGGTTTATCATAATGTTTTATCATTTATTTATAAGGTGTATAATCATTAGCTAATTGACAAATATGCAATTAATTTTCCAAAGGTGCCATTTAAAGTCCTAGAACGGTTATTGAAGGCCATGCCAACATGCTTATCTCAATTGTGTTCCCCAGTAATTTAATTCATTCATATAAAATGTTGAATTGTGTTGTTTGGGTAAGATGCTACCTGTGTAGTTATGGTATGTTGTTATTATTATGGAATAAAATGTTAAAGAAAGGGCCAACTGGTTAGCCCAGGGGTGGGCAATCCCAGTCCTGGAGGGCCGCTATCCTGCATGTTTTCCAGCTCTCCCTGTTGCAACACACCTGATTGAAATGACCAGATCATCAGCAAGCTTGAATGAAGCCTGATATTGAACCTGTTCATTTGAATCTGGTGTGTTGCAACAGGGAGAGCTGGAAAACATGCATGATAGCGGCCCGCCAGGACTGGGATTGCCCACCCCTGGGTTAGCCGGTTGCCCTCACAGCGCAGAGGTGCAGAGTTTGATTCCAGCTTCAGCCGTCCTCTATGGAGTTTGCATGTTCTCCCTGTGCCTGCGTGGGTTTTCTCCGGGTCCTCCGGTTTCCTTCCACATTCCAAAAACATGCACGGCAGGTTAATGGAACTTTCTAAATCAGGGGTAGGGAATTCCAGTTCCTCGAGAGCCATATCCTGCCTGTTTTCGGTCCCTCCCTACTCCAACACACCTGATTTAAATGATCCGCTCATCAGCAAGCTGCCGAGGCCTGGACAATTGAATCAGGTGTGTTGGAGTAGGGAGGGACCTAAAACAGGCAGGATATGGCTCTCGAGGAACTGGAGTTCCCTACCCCTGCTCTAAATCGTCCCAAGGTGTGAGTGTGAGCGCGCTGCCCTGCGATTGGCTGGCAACAACTGGGATAGGCTACAGCACCCAGCGCCTAACATAATGGATGGATGGATGTTCAAGAAAATTTTAAGTAGTCATGTTAAAATTAAATACGTATACAGTTGTGCCTTGAGATATGAGTATCCTGTTTATTTCTGATTTATTTTTTATTTTTACTTGGCCTTGTAAGTGTAAATTTCAGAAACGAGCACCGGTGCCAGTGAATGCAATTAAAGTCGCCTGACAATAAGGCTGTACAAGCAATCATTTTGACAGTTGAATAATCACAGGTTATCTTTGCGGTTAGTAGACTAATCAGAGCATCTGTAAATCGCTTCATATCATACCAGCAAGCACGTGATCTTTTACCATTTGCTTCCAACTTGAGGTGTTTGAAGTATGTACAAACTAAAAATAATGACAGCTAAGATGATAGGACATTCTAGTTTTAATACACTTACAGTAAGTTTGGAAAATGGAACCAAAAGCTGTGCAGTATGTACAGTTGCAGTATGAAGGCTGTGTAGTCTTGTATTCGCCAAAACAGGGGGCCTACAATCCCCCTCGTTGATTTTAAGGCAAGACACCATGTTAAGGCCATTGTGGCCTATTTTGAAATGAAGTGCACTTTTATAGTGCTTTATCCAGGTATGTGACAACTGACCCATTTCCTCCATTTTTTGTGAGGGCATTTTTTTGTTATCACCTCACGCAAGTCTGTTCTCAACTCCTCTCACACACATTGGCTCTGTCTTGTTAAAAATGTGTTTTCCCCAACTCTTTTTAGATTTGATGTACAGTGGAACCTTCTGTGTCGCCATGTTTTTAAATTTGATTTTCATATGTATCCATGTTTATCACCCCTGAAGTTGGATAACTCATCTTTGCCTGCCCAAAAGTGATGAACGCTAGTTGCAACATATATATCAAACTTTACAACATTGTTTTGAGGTATTTGGGGACATGCAGACATGGTTTCATTAAATTTGTACATTGCGGAAGAAAATTATACACTACGGTAAAAGTTGTGTTGTTGGATGGAAGACAGCTGTCCACCGGGATAGGTTCACCGTTCATTACCAGGGTATGGGAAGGTTCTATAGCCAAACAAAAAAGAGGCAGATGGGAGTAGCACTGCAGAAATGGCTTTGATGGCACACATAGTCGTTCCTTATGCTTACCTCGACTCCCAATCTTCTCTTTGCTCTTGTTTGTAATCCGCCGTACACACTTTCAACTGATCTAATCAATATTCACCTAAATATTCGCCCAAATAAATACATCTTATGTAATGCACATTGACTGACGTGTTTGTAAAAACGATGCTCCAAAATCGGAGAGATACAGATTTGGCACGCTGGACTTTGCTGTCACTCGAATATCTTTAAATTCTTGGTGGACGTAATAAATGTTCGCGGGTAACCCTAACCCATACACAAGCAATGAAATGGTACGAAGCAAAACACCGTAGAAGATAGCTGTTAGCCGATGCTCATGATTACGCCAGCAACCATTAGTGCTCCATGGTTTATTAATGATACTCAACACTGCTTTGGCTCATTAATAAAAGAGAAAAAGAGTTGCCTTTGCCTACGACACGATGGAACCGTGAACCAAACGGTTTTTTTACAAGCTCAAATCGAGGAGAAGACTGACTGACTGACAGAAGCAGCAAAAGTGAAAGTTGATGTTGTATGCAAACAACTACCGGTACTCATGTAAAGGACGATTTATAGAGTCCGGAAAAACTATCGCGCCCATTTTTTTCTCATCGAATTATAAGTGGAAATAGTGATTATTATGACAGCTCCAGATGCAAAATAAGAAAATGTTGACAAAGTGAAGCACAGTACATCAGTAAATAAAATCAGGGTGGAAGAGCTTACACTTTTTAAAAGGTGAAGGGTTTGGTACTTGTCTCCATTATTGCTGTCATGATCTGAAGTGGATTTCAACATACTCATCACAAGATAATTTATGGAGCAATAGTTTCGTATTGTTTCTTTCACACAATTGAGAGTGGACTTTCCTCAATGTGTTTCTGCATGCATGTACCCTAGGGCAGGTTTACAATCAAAAAGGGGTGCTGTTTACACTGCCAACAACATGGAACTGGTTTATCATAAACAATGATTGTTTACATTCAGAGCCAGAAAGGGTTAGTTTATAATGAAAATAAAGGTATTCCATTGTTCATATTTTCTTATAATCTAAATGCTTCTTTTGTAACCCTATGTCATATTACACAATGTCCGTTTTGGTTTTGGCAGTTATAATCAAAGCTAAATTGGGACGCACACATATGATAATCAAGCCTGTTGATCCTATTCAAATTATTCTGTAGTGTGGGGTATGTTAATGACTTTTTCCTGCCAAAACTACTTGGAAAACAGTTGGGGATAACAGTTGTAAATGTTAAACCTGTTCAATATTTACAATAGAAAATCCTGTGCTCAATACTGAGTCTAGGCGAGATATGGCTTTGACGCAAAAGGAACAATGGCCGATTAGGACGTTACCTGAAACTCACGCTGTCAGACAAATAAAGGAGCAACTGGTTGTGTTGAATGTTTGCATAACGTGTCTCCTATGTTGTTCACCACCGTAGGTTGGCTTTTGTTCACAGTTCATAGTTTTGACCGAACAAATCTGTGAATACAGCACAGAAATGTTGGCAAACTAAAAATTTATTATCTATACATATCGTAATTTCCGGACTGTAAACCGCCACTTTTTTCCAAAACTTTAAACCCTGTGGCTTTTAAAGGTACAGTGTGTCCAATGCACTTGCCATCTAGTGGTGACCGAATAAAATGCAACGACCTAAGTTCGAAACACATGCATTTTGAAGCAGGTGCACTTCGGTGCCTAAGAGAGATCGCACTTTGCAAGCCTATCGCCAATTTCTTCCTTTGTGGTGCAAGCAAAATGGTTTTAGTTTTATTTCTGGTTTTACAAATTTTTCGGTTTGGTAGGTGACTTCAAATGAGTCGAACAGGTCTTGTCATGCATCCAATTTGACGCTTTCAGAGATAAAATAAATCGTGCCCGGGACGTGATACTTTTCAATGAGCTCTGCACAGACTGGAAACTCTTCTTCATCTTCGTTTTCCTGGCAGTTGGCATATAAAATCGGAAACTCAGCTGCACACAATAAGCAAAATTACAGTCAAAGCGCATTGATGAACTACGTTTCTCCGTGGCTGTAGAGAAAGATGGCAGTGAAACATGTTAGCCTTTGACCATCTGACCAATGTAGTTACAAAATTGGTTTTCCTCTAAAAATGTAGTGGGTGCGGCTTATAATCAGGTGCGGCTTATAGTGCGAAATTACGGTATCTGGCGCCATTAAAAGTCTTAAATTTTCTCTAAAATGGACAGGACACCTTATAATGCGCAGCATCTAGTGTATGAGCCGAGTTCCAAAGCCTGACTGATAGCGCTTCTGGCCGACACGCTGTTTATATAGAGAAAAGGCGGGCGTGGTGGCGACAGGCATGCGGAAGTCCGCCAATGAGTGAAGGGGCGTGTAAGAGGACGCTAAAGGCACGTCCTAGCAGGTACCAGTCGCCAATGATTGAAGGGTGGGCGTGTAAGAGGGCGCTCAAGGCACGTCCTAGCAGGTACCAGTCGCCAATGAGTGAAGGGTGGGCGTGTAAGAGGGCGCTCAAGGCACGTACCTAGCAGGTACCAGTCGCCAGTGAGTGAAGGGTGGGCGTGTAAGAGAGGCGCTCAAGGCACGTCCTAGCAGGTACCAGTCGCATGTCCTCATACTGAATATTCATCAGCCATTTCCGGTTGGAGTATGCATGTGTAAGGGTGGCGCGGGCTGCTTGAAGAGAGAAATGCAAAATTCTGCATGCAGAGCGAAAAACAAGAATCTTAAGTTGAGTTTAATAAGCACAGGAACAAATGCCATAAATCCATCCATATCTGCATTGCGACGCCTGTCTCTCGATTGTTGGCCGACTGACTCCCACCATCATTTGCAATGAACAGGACAGCAAGTCCAGCCCTGGAGCGACATGCCTTCATGGACTTTCTATATATCCACGCATGCCCTGCCCCCAACACGTAACAAATCTAGTTTCCAAACGCTGCACTGCGACGTGGTGAAGCTTGTGGCGAATTTGCCTCGTGTGACAATGAGAGACTGAGAGGTGCTTGCACGCTACAGGTCTGAGGATTTCAGAAATTAACGAACTATTTTTTGTTACTTGTACTCGGTAAATGTACTGTATCTTACAAAGGTGTCAATTTTCTAAGGATTAAAAAAACAAAAAAGCATTCATTTATTGCAAATCGGAAAAAACCTTGTTAATGAACGTCTAAACAAAATCAAATGCTGTGAGTTTGTATTACTCAAAATTGTGACATCGATATTTTCCGGATTTTACTGCAAACGAATATCGGCTCCAAATATTGGTTATCGGCCTCTTTGACTACTAATAATCGTATCGGCCCAGAAAATAACTATACCAGTTTATGACTAATCTACACCCATTCCAGCCTGGAAAAAGTTGTTTGAATTATTTAATAAAAGTTGCAAAATAATGCAAACGTCACGAGTGAATGCATACTTCCCACCAAAATTCTACCTGCCATTACAATTTGCCACTTGACATACAAAACATTACTGCAGTCACTGCAGAAAGACAGTGCAGACATTGTGAAACGACCAGAGTCACAAATGGCTGACTGTGTGGATGACAATCTGGAGTGCTCCATAAGCATGTGATCAGAAGGATTTCAATAAAGGACAAAAGAGATTTATTTTTGCTACATGTTTAAATATCACAAAAGCTCAACAACGGATGAAATAGTAGAATACATTTGCAACATTAGCGCACAGGGTCGAGCATTGCATTGGTGAGGGTGGGTGTTAATATATTAAGTGGATGGAATGTTGGCGGGCAAGCAAGTCATGGAATGGAATGCAGACTTCCATCTGTGAAGATTTCGGGTCAATGATGCAATTGTTCTCTGTCACAATGCACAGCCACTGACGAGGGAAACTGCTGGGTGCGGTAATATCCGAGTTGAAGAATTTTACAATTAGCGTCAATCAACAGCCTTAACACCAATTTGTACAGTTATTGGCCTGTAGATTTGTCGATTACATTTCAGCATTTACCCAAACCACTGCATGGCATGAGAGCAGAACTTGCAGAGAGGGAGAGATGGAAGAGGACGAGTGGCTCTTGCAACCCCTCAAGAGGGTGAAGCTGCCAGGTGAAGAAGACTGCGTACTGGATCATGTCTTCAGCATTCCTAAATTTCCCGACAGCGTGAATTGTCTCTTGTAAGTCTGAAAAGCAGCCCTGAGTTTGCTCCATGGTGATACATTACCCAAGGTATTGTTTTCCTTTGCTACCATAGAGACTGCCGACATGACACTTAGCACTCAGGTGAAGGCCTCAGGTGGCTTTACACCTCGCCACAGTTAACACCTGATCAAGGGAAGAGAGGCTGAAAGATGGCAGGAGTCAGGAATAAAAAAAAGATTTACGTTGCTGTCTTCATTGGAAATATGGGTTATTGGCCTCACATTCCAGGAAGACGCCACTCCTTTTACCGTCATTGTTGAACATTGTTTTGCCTGCAGCTTGCGTTGCATCCCGATGTCCATTTTTTGCTACATTTGTTGTCCAAGACTGGGCAGTTGTCACACGAAATTACATGACATGGCATTTTGTACCACCCTACAAACATTCTGTCATGATTAACAGACAAATGTAACGAAAAAATTGTTTTACAATTGGAACTTTTCAGTAACTTTTTTTCAGTAAGTCTTGTTGAATCGTTGTTAAATTATGAAGATAGACAATTTCTTTGGTGTAAAGGAATTGGGTGAAATGACTGTAAAATGATGCGCTTGCTGCTAGTGTGTGGTAACTTGACACCGTGTCCTCAAATTGGCTAGCTACAGACAGCCTCTGATTCTTGTGTGTGTACACATGCAAACACGCGTAGCCAGGCTTTGAATCTGGAATACTGGTAATTCAGGTCCGTTGGGTTTTTTTTTTTTTTAGGTATGTGACATAAGCACTTTTATCTTCCTCTCACGTGTAAACTAAACCGCACGCTCTTTATCCGCCCACATTTCGGTAACTGTGACGCCGTAGCGTAGCCCAAATGCACGTCAGTCATTCATTCAAAGAACGGACTGAATCCAAACACCAACACCTCTGCACAACCACACAAATTAATCTATGCAGTGTATGGCATTAAAATGTGTCAGGCTTCCACTGTTTATACTGGAGCACAATGTAGATGTTCAGTCACTCAGCGCATGAAATAAAGCAAGCAAACGGGTGTGCTCTTGGCACTGAAAGATCAGCAGTGATGGCCCATCGATGATATTTGAACGATGACATTTACTCTTTGACTGCCTCTTTGATGTTTCAGTCCATCAAAATATTCCCTCAATTTCATGCGTGCAGATAAATGAGTGAGACGCATTCATTCATATTATCCAGTCGGACTGGATGATTATGGAAATCAAAATTATTTAGATTGAGACTGAAATCACAATGATTAAATTGATCATTCATTGATTTCGGAGCTTAGTACGTCGCGCACCTCAAGTTAATTGACGATGGATTTCGTACAGCGGAAGTCACACTTACGAAAGTTAATCGGTTGTGGGCGGCTGTCCCGTAAATAGACTGGCCGTTCCCGATGGCCAGCATGCCCCTCACCGGAGTCACCGTCCATATTATTTTTGTTAGGAAACAACGAACAAATGCTGACATTTTTCATGTATAACCTCTAACCAAAATCAAGGTGTCATGTAAAATGAGCAATATTGAGACATATTGTTCTCTTTCAATCCTGTCACATTCCCGTGTTAACGTTTCCACAAATGGCAGCATGCAAGCACATCACTTTAAATTCATAAATGATGAAACACAGGACTGTTGTTGCATGTGTGCTGCGACCAGCAGAGATACATCGCTCCCATGACTCAAATGCTCAAACAACCATATGTCACATTTAAATACGCCCTTGGAAAAAGGTGAGGCCGAGCAGTTGTCGAATGGAATATAGGCACGGTATGCAAATGTGAGTAACTTAAGGTGTTTTACAGCCCTCCGTGAGGTGCAAATTCTAAATTGTGGTACGTTTCAAAATCTCCCTCGTGACATCACACAGTTTCATGAGGTGTGATGATGTGTATCAGTAGCAAGCAGAAATGATGATTCGCTATCATATGTCATAAGCCATCAGCATTATAAACCGGGTTTGGAGACTTTTTTTTGTTGTTTCGATTGAAGATCTCTGGTCAACTGATTACATGTGACGTGCTATCCTGATCTGCTGTTTATATGTGCCACTATATTAATAAGAACAGGCATGTCCAGCACCAGGCCTGGAGGGCCACTGTGCTGCCAGTTTTCCAGCTCTCCCGGTTGCAACACACCCGGTTCAGTTGATCAGCTCATCAGCCCGCTATGAAGCAGCATGACAATGATTCTAAATATTTGAATCAGATGTGTTGCTCCTGGGAGAGCTGGAAAACAAGCAGGGCAGCGGCCCTTGCGGGCTGAGTTTGGACACCCTTGAATTATAACATCCGCTTTACAGCCACGTCACAATTTTTCAAGCTTTGGTCAGATGACGCCATTTTCAAGTGCATAAACGACAACATCACTAGGCATTAATGTCAAGACAGAGCATGCGCAGACACCTGGCTCTTCTGATTGAACTGTAAACAAAATGTTTGTTCGCATTGGCAAAAGGAATATGTCACCTGTAAATTCCTTTCAAATTCGGCCTTTTTATTCCGATTGAGGTGTTTACATAGAGCAATTGGATTCTTTTTGACATTTTGGGTTCACTTCAATTGAAATGCAAGGCTCCGTGTAAACCTGGCTATAATGTTTCTGACCACTGTTGTCTTTAGTAAAAGTGCACAATTTGATCACATAGAAATAATAAATAGATTCATTCAGTCGATCGTTAGTATGCCATTTTGCATTAATATTAGATGGTGCGGGGGACACCAGTCTGTTTCTAACTCGACATGGAATTTCCTTAATGAATCACATTAGTCATATTTTGATTACAGCATGGTCCTGCATGAAATGTTTGCTTTATCATTATTATTTTATTATTGAATTTTCAAGTTGTTAGGGCCACTACAGAAATGTACAAATGAACAATTTAATACATTTTTATTTTTCAATTGCACTTGTACTTGCCACACCAATAAGTAATTTATTAAAGAGGCACCTTCAAGGTAGTGTTACAGTGGTGATAACAATTAAAAAATGTGGTCCATAAGAAAATGTGACTGATTCTGCTAAATTACTGAAATATTAATTGTGGCTTTGTTTTTTTTTTTTTCAAATGGCAGAAACTTTTATTAAATTTCACAGAAAGACTCCCCCCACCTCCTCCCACACCTCCTGTGTGTTTTGTTGATTATTCAAAAGTTTGGCCATTTTGTGCGGCCAGACTCCGCCCACCCAAACTTAATGTTACAAAACCTTATTCTTGATAAAACAATATACAGTGGTACCTCTAGTTACAAACGTCTCTTCATATGAAATTTTCAAATTACGAAACGTCTCAACAGGAAAATATTGCCTCTTGTTACGAAATACATTTCAAGGCACGAAAGGGAAAAATACAGTATGGCCTGCTCGTCGCAGCTCCGAGTTTCCTGAATGCAACATACTTATAGCTGCTCTCCCATTGGCTCTTACCAAGCATCATCTTGGCATCCCATTGGCTAAGAGGGAATTCTACCGTATATGTCTCTGTGTGCAGATAGATAAATGTGTGTCTATGCAGCGTCCTCGTCGGACGCCCCTCATGCCATGAGGCATTCTGATTTACCTAAAGGCGCGTTCCCACGTTGCAATTTGTGGCATAAGTTTTGTGGCATGCAACACATTGCAACGTGTGAATCCCGAAGTTGGACAGACTTTTGTGGAATGCAATGTGTTGGATGAGTGTTGCATGAAATAGCACTTGCTCTATTTTCTTGCAACGTGTTGCATGAACCCGACCAATCAGAACGCGTTGCGCTATCACGTGACAAAAACATCACGTCGTTATGTAAACACAGAACGCGGAAGTATAATGGCGTCGACACAGAAATCCAAAAAAATCGAGCTCTCCTCGGGGCGACACCGAAAGGTTCATTAATTATTAAAAGTTCAAATTGGTGCGATCCATTCGAAGGAAATTTCTGAAATTATCGGGGTCCTCGGCCGCCAACTCCTGCTCAGAGCGTTGTAAGCGCCGAGTTCTTGCCGTCTCCCGATCCACGGTCGTACCCAAAACGACCGTTTGGGTTTTGGCTCCTCTAGCTCGGCTAGTAGACCGATAGCTGCCAGTTCGAGGAGATCATCGTCGCTGTCGTATTGACAATTAGCCGCCATAGTCGCAGAACGAAATATGTTGCTTAGCAACGTTAAACGCGCATTCGGAAAAAATATTCTCGCGAGATTTGAAATTGTTTGCAACTGTTGCAACGTGGGAACACATTCGGTTTGCAACATCATATTTGCAATTTGTGTTATGCAACATGTTGCATAACACAAATTGCAAATATGGACGTGCAACGTGGGAACGCGCCTTAAATGCGAATCACCCAGAAAAAGTGTTCACCAGTCAGGCGATCACCCAGTATGCTGATGTTTGCCTTGGAGATTTTCGAAGGATTTTTAAAAGCCGACAAAAGCAAACATCCTTGGATCAGTTCTTTACAAAACGCCAGGCAAAATACACTTCTGAGAGAGAACATGAATTAAAGAGGGCAAAAAACGATGAGGGCACAGTTAAAAGCTAAAAGACCACGGGGGCTTGGAACAAATTATGGCATTTACCTGGAAAACACATCTCAACTTACAAAATGTTCTATTTAAGAAATTTCTTCCAGAACCAATTAATTTCGTAGATGCTGGTACTACTGTACAAATGTTTGATATACTGTATTCCACTTACACTCATGTTACTGTTCAGGAATGCTGGTACCTAAATAATCAACATTTGACATCTTAATCAAGTAGTTTATTTAGACGTTACATCCAAAACAGTTTGACACTTTCAAAGTGAAAGATAAAGATATTTTATAGCATAAAAATATTTAATCCAAAGAGTCTTTTCACAACGGTGTGTTAGCTATTACAGAAACATGAACAATATATTTACCAATTCTGTCAAATTAGGGCAGCTGTGGCAGAAGCCTTGAGTGGTGGTCTCAGACATATAGTGTAAAATCAGTTGTGGTGAGAATCATTTTGTGACAGTTTCCTTTTCTACAACTCATTAATTAAAATAATCCATCTAAATCCCAACTCCCCCCTCTGCCCTTGGTGGCCCATTGCAGTGTCAGTGTTGCGATAGTACGAGGCCTCATCACCAAACTCTTTGAGTAACTAGCTCCTTTGTTTTCTTTTACTGTATATATCGACTGCTCGGACACAGAAACCCAGTGTTGTTTCTGCCTTCACCCCCCACATGCCGCAAAAATCCTTCTCATTGACATTATTGTCGACTGTAACATTATCAATCAAGATTATTCATTGTTTTTTTTTCCCCCTCAAGTACAAAACTACTTATGTGTTAAAAAGTAAACCGTATGCGGTGTCCATTTGTTAGTCACTTATTAACCATACATCACACACACACACACACACAGAGGAATGCAGTCAAGGTTAAACAAAAATCTAAAGTGAAACCTTTGATAGGTAAGAACAGAGTAAGAAACGCAATACAATGATTGGCGTCATTGCTAATGTGACAATGGGCCACCCATGTGTGTGGTTTCACTTGTTGCCTCACAACTGAAGAGTGTGCATAAGCCCTCGTTGGATGCCAACCAACAATTAGTGACTGAACGCCCTCCATCTGCTTAACCAATGACTAATACTTGGCTGCAAGGTCGAACTGGACACTGTCACCTGAATATGACTTCAAGTGACCTTTTAAAAATGTTGTCTAATGAAATGATCGTAACTCTAGAGAGTGACTGTTCTGACTTTTGTCAGAAATCAAAGGTCTTTCTTTAAAATGATCTCTTGTCGTGTTAGTTAGAATTTTAGTTGAGAAAAGTACTAGCGTATCAGTTACTTGGTATTGTTCCGTGAGTACTCAAGAGTTGAATACCCTGTGTGTAAAGACCGTTCAAGCTCAACTCTTCTACTCTTGCACAGTCGTAACTTAGAAAGCCACGCTCCAGGACCAAAACGTGGCACAATTTGATTTCACATGAATCGGTGCTCGGTAGTACCCACCCCAAAAAAGTATGAGACATATGACCAAGGATACCGCCTTCACCGGGCATGCCACCATCTTTGTTTAACGCTCATGAGTGAAAAAACAAGACAGCAGGCCTGAGGGTTTCACCGCAACAATAATTTCCTGTAGCGTATTTCTGTTGGATCATTTGTACGGTATCGAAAAATAATTTCCCATAAACTGCGCATTAGTTGGCTGTACGCAATAGAATCTCTCCTTTGTGATCAATGCGATTTCAGTGTGCCCATATTTTCCTTTCGTTTTGTTTTGTGGTGGGGCGGGGGGGCCTAGAAACATTATTTTAGAGAAAGCACGTGGATGATGTATCGAGATGGTGGCAAAAAAAATCAAAAACACTGAAAGGTCTTTTAGTTACTACATTTAAGAAATGGGATTGCCAGTCAGTTTTTACTTTCGAATCTTCCGAAGAAGGGCGTATTAACAAGCTGACGTGTGATGTATGCACAAAACACAAAAGAGAAATACGACGGGAGGGACGATTAGGAGGCAAGTACTTGAAGTTGGTCATTAGATCTAAAAGCTAATCGCGCTGAAAAATATGAAATAGTCTTAGTTATTCTATAATTTACTAATTGTAGACATGGTAACCTTATGAATAAAATAAAAATTCATCACAAGGTGTAGTAAACTAATGTTAACTGTCGGTCGGCCAAACAATAACGTGTGGTAGGTTCTTTGGTCAAATTGATAGTCGATTACACAGTGCATCATCTTGGGGTTGCAAAGAGGACGTCAAGCCATGTCAATACGATAAGCCTATATGTAGTAATAAGGTCGTTTTAAAAAAAGATTCATCACATGATTTTAATCATTCAATTCCGAATACATGCTTTTGTATTAAGAAAGGGGGTGAGTAGCCATTGATATTAAGTTTATTTACATAAATAGTACACACACACACACACATATTATCATGTTAACAGTGTCAGGTTTACTTGTGGCCCATGGTATAGAGCCAGATTTTGTGGTATGCTGTATTCATGATGCCATATGAGTACAATAAAAGTCTTAAACAACATATTTGGATCCATTTATTTTATTGAATAAACCTGGAGTACACAGCTGCTGATGTAATTATGTTCATTATGAATGCATAGTTTTCAAACATTTCCCCTTGAAATGTTATACTTTTGAGAATCAGAATTGTTGATTATGAATATCAGTCAAAATTGAAAAATGGGTTCCCATGATCAACGTTTACAGAACCCCAAATTAGTTACAGTGGTTTCCCATTGGGGAATCTAACAGAACCGAAAAAACAGTTTCTGTTAATTTCTCAAATCCTCAGGCCTGAGACCGAGCTGCACGCCGCACAGGACTGAACGTTCATGAGGAGAGCAATGTGGGCAGGAGAATAGGGCGTGTTACTTTAGCTTATCTTCTGGTAAATGTATCTTTTTATCTTTTGGTGGTTTTTGTTGTTGTTAAGCAATTAAAGGGCTCTTTCTTTTTTTTTTTTTTAAAGAAAACAGAACATTTCACAAAGATGCAGGTGACTTGTCAAATCACTCCACACGTGTTGCTATGGGTTCTCACTATGTTGAGAGTCACAGCACCCGTTGTCACTGATTTACAGCGTATTGAAATTCAGTAAAAGTCTGACTGGAAATGACTTTGACATCACCCCCACATTAAACAGGAGAGTTTTATCCCCAGTTCTTCAGATCTTATGAAAGCAAAACTTCTTTTAAGGCAACCATGTATGTCATAGGAAGCTTGGCAAAATATACTGGCTAGATACATGACAGTGATCCCTCGCTATATCGCGTTTCATTAATCACAGCTTCAGCACATCACATTTTTTTCACTCATTCAAGGCGCATGATTGATTCCCGGTGACACAGGAGCCAGAATCGAACCCTGCACCTTTCCACTGTGAGCCCGACACGCTAACCAGTCGATCAATGGGCCGGCGATGTGGTCCGCAAGGTGAAATTCAAAGTCACAGTAATGGCCAAAAGGTCATGAGACCTCAGCATACCCCAATCTTTAAAAGAATGGCATATTTAGGATTGCTGTTGAATTCCTTATCCAACAATACCATTCATTTGAATACCTTTCTTTCTGAGATATTGGGGTGCAAATGATGCTCTCCTTGTTGTGGGAATCTGCAAAATTCGGCGGGCCATGTCTCCCACACTGCTGGTGTGGTGTCTGTAAAGTTCTGACTTGTTGTTTGCAGCCAATACAAGTGATGCAATAACCGCAGCATTTTTAAATGATGTAATCGAGGATATTGACATCCCAATATTTACTAAATCATTTTATGGTATATTGCTGCCAATTAGTTGAAACCACACCGAGCTGTGTTAAAAATTTCAATTTCATTTTTTCTTTTGTCTGTATACTTATACTTAACTGAAATTAGCGCTGTCATCCTATGTTTTTCCTTTGTTCTGACTGTCTCTATAAGAAGCCGCTCTAGCACAACTCTAATTGCCCCACGGGGATAAATAAAGTTTTCTGAATCTGAATCTGAATGAATCTGAATCAAATTTTGTTCAGCTCCATGTAGAGGGACGCATCCAAATATATTTCTTCCTTTTGTTAATTTTACAAGTCTGCTGGGATAGGCGTCAGTCATCTCCACTTGATATCATACAGACTATGACACAGGGAAGAGTGAAGGACGGTTGGGATGTACGTATTTTGCATCACAAGTGGACAGATGAGAAAGAATTATGAAATGTTCAGTTGACCATCTCTGTAATGACTTGCTGCAAAACCGAATGTGTGTTTGGACATTTCCCGACGGCTACTTTTTTTTTCTTATTTTAACTTTCTGTTCATCATCTTTTGTTCTTTTTCTTGATTTTTCGACAGAATCTGAGGGAGAGGACGAACTCCACTAAACAGACAGAAGAAAAAACAGCGCAAGTAACGCAGAAAGATGACGACCAGAATGCCCCATACAATCTCTGCAGCTGTGTGGACCTCGAAAACGTATGAACATGATTTTGTTTTCCATTTTTCATGATGCCCAATGAATGAATGTCTCTTGACCTGATGGCTAGCTCTCCTGAAAATGAACAAAAAAGTAATATCTTACTGTTGCAACATAAACTAGATTACTTTTTAGTATAACCGATGTTTTTAATATAACCCGAACTGCATGACGGTGTACAAAGTGGCCAGTGACGGAGTGCATTTTAGTGGACAAAGGGTAAATGGTCATCAGGTCATTCACCTTGCCTTTCTCCATAACTAGCCCCGTTTGTTTTTTGTACACTCTGAAGTCTGTGGCACTGTCTCTCTACCTTTGTGTTTCCCAACCTTTACTAAGCCAAGGCACATATTATTTGACATTTAAAAAAAAAATGTCATGGCACACCAACAAACTAAAATGTCACACGTGTACCTTCTGCCAAACATTGGAAGAGAATGTAATTGTCTTTCACTGTTTGTTGCTGCCATGAAAGTTGAACAAAGATACATTTGTTTGTCATCCACTATTATTTTGAATGAAGTGGAATTGGATCATTTCCAAACTTCACAACTCAAGTTTTCTTATTTTAAATCGTGCATTCATTTAATTCATCATTTAATTTTCACATTTTAAAAGCGATATGCAAAATTGGCAACCATACTGTATCTGGTAAAGTTGAATTGTAATGAGGATCTTTGCATATATAGTGTTGGCTACAATTTCACATGTTTTGACTCTACGGTGGGAGATCACTGCCTTTGATTAATATTTGAATCAAAAGTCGATGTATTCTTTAATGCAAATATTGGAACTGATATTTGGCCAGTAAAAAAACGACCCCCAGACTGTACACTATAAATGAAATTATCCACATAGTCAAATTAATTTACACAGATAGATAGATAGATAGATAGATAGATAGATAGATAGATAGATAGATAGATAGATAGATAGATAGATAGATAGATAGATAGATAGATAGATAGATAGATAGAGCAAGTGTAATAATAGCAAAATATCTGTTAATAAAGAGAGATCCAACTTGAGTTCATATTTTTCCCTTTTCATTAAAAAAAAAAAAAAATATCAAAAAGGAACATCTATCTTCATCCATTCATCCATTTTCACCAGCGCTGATCCTGAACTGGGTCGCGGAGAATTGCTGGAGCCTATTCCAGCTGACTGCGGGCAGAAGGCGGACTATACCCTGAACTGGTCACCAGTCAGTCGCAGGGCACACATAGAGTCACTAAGTGGGAATCAATCCCACGCTGCCCGCACACAAGTCCGGCGTGTGTACCACTCCATCATCAGCGACTAATCTAAGTTCAGTTTGAATGATCTTTATTACACAAGGGTTTGAGGTTTAATTGGACTAAAAAAAATGGAACATCACTCTTGATTAATGTGGCCCATAATTTAGTTTGTCCGATTGGAGTTGTCGTAGTGTGACATCATCAGCCACAGGACGTCTTCCACTCAGAGTCAGACGGATTTGCATTTGGTGTACTGCAATTGATGGCACAATAATGAATTCAAATAATATCTAAAAAGCACACTGACTCTTACTTTTCAACAATATTAAACTGTTTTTTTCCTGCTTGCATTTTGAATATGTTTTCAATTTTAATCCATAAAATCCTGACAGTGATTGGTCTCAAACAATGACTTGTCAGCTATGTGAACTGCAAACTGTCATGTAACTTCAAATAGCGCTCGTCTTTGCTGCATGACCGCTTTAGGCATGTAAGAAATACTGCATCAAGTAATTCTATGATTAAGAAACTTAGGTTGGAACTAAAATATCACATTTCTTTATTAATAATGTTTGGTGATTTATTTTGCCTCGTGGTCCCAAACTTGTAACACAGTACGGGACTCAATAACTAATAATATTCCTTAAATATAATGAATAACTTGTTATAATACTTTTTACTGTTGAAAATGGAATCTGTTGAGAATAAGGCGTTACATAACGCCTTATTCCCAACACTGGTTTTGTACCGCAGTACTGTGAACCAGTATAAAACAAGGAGTACCACGACATATAATAGTCTCTTGCAAACAAAGGGTGAGTGATCTATCTTTAGTTATTCAGAGCACACACTGCAGGGAGTGTTCATTTAAAGTATTTATCATTTTGACCAGGCGGCATGTTGGTCGATTGGTTAGCGTGTCGGTCTCACAGGGCATCGGTGCAGGGTTTGATTCCTGAATGGTTGTTTGTCTCTGTGTGCCCTGCGATTGGTTGGCAACCAGTTCAGGGTGTCCCCCGCCTACTGCCCGAAGACAGCTGGGATGGGCTCCAGGCCCTATTGAATGTTTTTGAAGGAAATGGGGGGTTAAGTAATTTATTTTAAAATATTTTGTCCAACCCAAATGCATTTCAATGGGTTATTTATTATAATTGTATTATGATTTTTGTTATGCGCCAGAAATTGCAGTGGGTTCACTGTACTGACAATATCCCAATACTATTAGGCAAGGTGACTTCCATGCCTTTTCTTTAGCTGTGCTTTCATTGTATTTCACTGAGATGTGTCATCCTGTAAACCAGGCCGTTTCTTTTTGTCTTGTACTCTTGTCAATATTAGACATGGAAACCAGCATAGTTATCATTGTTCTTATGAACACATGCATAAGACTAGCATTCCTGTCATTCAGGGTAAATATTTACCGTGGTGGCTGAAATAGTCAGGAATATAATGATGTCAGTGCAGGGGGAAAGGGTAAAGTTTGAACGTACTTGCAAATACGAATACGTGTTTGCTAAATGCTTAAAACAGTGGGGGTTTTTCCCCTCCTAATGCTATGGGGTATTGACTAGTACATGCGCAAGTAAAAAGAATTTGCGTTCAGAAGTTAATTAAGAAAATATATATAATAATATATCTGCAATGTTTGATTTCCATTCAGCATTTTTTCCGATAATGCCTCGGGGTATTGACTTAGTCATGTGCACACCCTGTGGCAACTGCCCAATGAAAATCATGCACAGCAGACGGGTTTGCTGTTTCATGAAATCCTTAACCTTTGTCTTTCTCAACAATTTTTCTTTCCCTGATTCCAAATTGGTGTCAGTCATCACCGTTTGGACTGTTTTCTGTTAGCAATGAAATGTACGGTATCTATTCAAAACCAAATGGAAAGTAGTTTAGTAAAGTAGCTTTCCTGCACTTTGTGTATAAGTAGCGCATCCATCCATTAAGTTCCAGTGTATTTTCAAACAAGCTGTGCTGTCACGGGGTATTAACTGGAGAACTCTGTTTTTTCTGACTAAATGGTGTTATTTCCTTCAAACAGTGTAATTCAATGATGATTTGAGTCTTTCTCCTTCCGGACATCAGGTTAACACCGACCCATGTTTCCACTGAACTGCAAACCACTCCCATGTCATTTTGAAAACAGTCATGTTTTTTGTGGACACCTTCTTCAGAGCCGACTTAATCCGAGAATTTAAAGCATTTCCGTTGCTGTTGCAAAACGATCACAAATGACATTTAGCAGCACGTTGTCATCACTACTTGCCACGTTCCATATGTGACTGTGGAATGAGAAAAGAGCTGAATAAAAGCAGTCAATTATTGCCAGCGGGAAGTCAGTTAGAATGAAACAAGTTTGGACAACCCACGTCTCTTTCCACACACAAAGTCGCAGGGCTTGTCCAGCAACAATTCCTAGTATTTTGCTACCACCTCCTGGTGGCCAAGGAACATAACGCCCTCTTGTCATGGTCTGCTCCTGTCAGGATTTGGTGGACTGGAGGAAGCCCCTGGCATGGCAGGTAGGCCACTTAGGAGAGAAATATGATGCCTGGGTTCACCAGCCAGTCGACAGGCCCATCAGACTGTTTGGAAACCCTTTCCTTGAGGCCAGCACCAAGACTTCCTGGTAAGACTGGTAGCTCCTACTTTGAAGTACTTCTTTTGAAATGAGAATTAATCACGTTTGGATGTCCAGTGCTCGATATAGTTTCCATACTCCACATTGTGGAGCCATAGACTAGCATGGTTGCCTTGCAGGGGTCTCAAACTGCGGTCCTGGAGGGCCGCTGTCCTGCATGTTTTCCAGGTCCCCCTGTTGCAACACAGCTGATCCAAATGAACAGGTTCAATGCAACACACCTGATTCAAATGATCAGATCATCAAGCTCTGCGGAAGCCTGACATTGAACCTGTTCATTTGAATCAGGTGTGTTGCAACAGGGAGACTTGGAAAACATGCAGGACCTGAGTTTGAGACCTCTGCCTTATAGTGAAAGGTTCTGGGTCGAAATCTTTACTCAGCAGGGCTTGCGTGTGTTGTCTTCAGTTTCCTGCCACATAAAAAATGCACATTAGGTTAATTGAAGATTCAAAATGGATCATGAGTGTGAATGCGAGCATGTTTTTCTGGGTGTGCTCTGCAATTGACTGACGACCAGTCCAGGATGTAAAGCACACCCCACCGTTTGCTCAGTCGTCAAGGATATGACTCCGGCACATATGACCCCACGCAGTTTAAGTGGTACACAAAGTGGACGGTTGTTCATAAACAAAGCATCCATCACCTGAAAAACACCATTTGCCTGAAATGTGATCTCTCATACTTGCATGATGATTTACAATTTGTTTTTTCTGGTGTTTGTTGGTGGTATGCAAACAGCTACAACCTAATCTAGTTTCTTTTCGCCTTTATTTTTCAATGAAAAATACACAGATTACAACTCAACATCACACTTTGTCATAACAGGTACTGGGTGCCAGTGGTGTGGCTTCCTATTGTGTGTTATCTTTGTTGGTCTTGCTTCACCACCTTGGCAAAGGGCACAACCAGAATACCCATCACCTCAGGTATGCACAGAGGGCTTCATATATGTTTCTCAAATGGCACACATTTTAAGGCTCCAAATATGTGTTTTCCTTTGTTGAGCAGTTTCGAAAATCAATTACTTCATTTGAGGAGCGACTTTCTAATTTTGCGGGTTCAGCCCAGGGAGTTGTAGCAAGTGTTTTTTTTTTTTAAACAACAAAAAAATATCTCTCCTGGGATGTAATTTTGAGAACATTTATTTTGCAGACCTCAAAAGTCCAATTCAAAATTCATTACGCTTGTGAAAGCAAACTCAGAGCATGACTGATGACTTGTCTCTCCAGAATCCAGACTCGAATTATTCTGCTGTTTTGCTGTGCAAACTTTGATGTGCTCCGTTTGAACACGGTTCCAGCTAGACATCTGTGAAAAATGTCATCGACCACATGAGTACTTACAATTGCGGTGTTAAAAGCGCTAGCCATCTCAATTGTAGATTCACCATGACTTTTCCATCTTTTCTCATCATCACTTGATGAGCATGACACTTGTCAGAAATGAAGCTTTTTTTTCTCCACCACGTCGGAGATGATAACTGACTTAGGAGCGACTCTGCAATGTGTTTAGCTGCACTAGTAGCCAGCGGAAGCTGTTGCTACCTAACTGCTTCTGCGTAAGTAGCACAGAGCTTCCCTCGAACTCATACGGCATACATTGTGTGACGTGTTTCTTCTTTTTCTTTCTTTTGACGTTTGTTTCGGCGTTTGATTCTCAGTTTTGCTATTCGGTGCGTTTTGATGAGGCGCAATATGCAAATTTGACCTTGTAAACGGCATTGGGAAATCTCTTATTCGAGCCTTGCATTCGTTAATACTGACACATGCTAGCCTTTCTCATACTGTTCATGTTCATCTTTTTTAAACATTTATTTGATTTTGTATTTATTTATTTATTTTTGTGTTCACAGACTTCTCTCTCATGGTCCACAAGTACACTTTCCCACTGCTCTTCATGATTGGCTGGTTCTTGTGGTCATTCATCGAGTACTGCATCCATCGCTTTGTCTTCCACATGAAACCGCCAGCTCATAACTACTACCTCATCATGCTACACTTTCTCCTGCATGGACAGCATCACAAGGTACCCAATTTTGACCTGAATACATGAATCACTCTGTTAAGTGAAAGCAAATAAGGTTCGTTTCCGACAATTGTCCCCATTTGGTTTATCAACACAGTAATATAATAATAATAATAATACATTTTATTTGAAAGCGCTTTTCATCACACTCAAAGACACTTTACAAGAGCTTAAAACACAAGAGCTTAAAACACAGGACAAAAGTGTGCACTTAAAACAAGCATACATAGTTTACAAAAGCACATTTAGATGAACAAAAAGCAATAATGGGTAAAAGAGATTAAAATGTGTTAAAAGCATTGCGGAACAGATGAGTTTTAAGAGAGGATTTGAAGGATTGGAGGTCAGTACAGTTACGGATGTGTTGTGGTAGGGCATTCCAGAGGGTGGGGCAGCGACAGAGAAGGCTCGGTCCCCCCAGGTTTTGAGCTTGGTCGCGGGGATGACAAGGAGGTTTGTGTTTAAGGAGCGGAGGTTGCGGGAGGGAGTGTATTGGTAAAGAAGGTCAGAAAGGTAGGAGGGGGCCTGATTGTGAAGGGTTTTATAGGTGAGAAGGAGGAGTTTAAATTGAATACGCTGGGGAACGGGGAGCCAGTGGAGGTTTTTAAGGACGGGGGTGATGTGATCATGAGTGCGGGTGTGGGTGAGTAGGCGGGCGGCGGCATTTTGGATGTACTGTAGTTTATTGAGGAGTTTGGAGGTTGTACCATAGAGAATACTATTGCAGTAGTCAAGGCGGGAGGTGATGAAGGCGTGGATGAGGGTTTGAGCGCGTTGAAAGAAAGTGAAGGGCGGAGACGAGAAATGTTTTTGAGGTGGAAGAAAGCAGTTTTGGTGATTTGGGTGATGTGTTGGTCGAAAGAGAGTTGTTATCAAAAGGACACCGAGGTTGCGACAGTGAGAGGAGGGGAACAGGGTGCAGTTGTCAAATGTGAGGCTAAAGTTGGAGGTTGTTTGGGTGAGGGACCTAGGACCGATTATTAGCAGTTGAGATTTAGTGCAGTTAAGAGTGAGAAAGTTTGTTTGCATCCAGGACTTGATATCTGTAAGACAGTTTGACAGGGTGGAGTGGGTTGTTGGAGTGAATGATTTGGTGGATATATACAGTTGGACGTCATCAGCGTAGCAGTGGAACTGTAGACCATGATGGCGAATGATTTGGCCGAGGGGTAGAATGTAGAGAATGAAGAGTGTGCATCATTCACATCACATTCAAAAGTCCAACTTTTTACCACAGCACGGTTGGGTACATTTCAGTAAGAGTGAAGATTTTGGTAGAAAGTTGCGTGAGTGAGATCTACATATTGAACATCAGGATATCAATGTGTTGTCCGAGTCCCTAAATGTAGCCTCCACACTGATTCCAGCTGGCAAAGTCAGAGGGCCGGCGACTTTTTGACCTTGCGCTTGCATATTTAATCATCTGTGACCTGTCTCCCCAGTCTCCATTCGACGGGTCTCGGCTGGTCTTTCCACCCGGATTGGCCTCCGTCGTGGTTGGATTGTTCTACACGATCCTCAATAACCTGCTGCCGGATATTGTGGGCATGTCCATATTTGTCGGGGGACTGTGCGGCTACGTCGTGTACGATATGATCCACTACTACCTTCACTACGGGTCGCCCAAGAAAGGTTCTTACATGTACAGCTTGAAGGCCTACCACGTCAAACATCACTTTGAGCACCAGAGATCAGGTGGGCACCACACAACTCGACTTCACTGCTGCTTTCATTCATACTCTGTATAAACACTCCTTCTTGAAAATATGGTATGCAGGCTTCCTCTAGTGGTACCCAAAGGAATCAATTATGAATTGCACTTTGGTTAAGTAACATTTGCACTTAATCTCTAATTAAGAACATTTATTTTGGATTTTATTTTTTTATTTATTATTATAATGATCACCACGATTTTCACAGCCGGTAATAAATCGCAGAGTATGATGGTACACACAATGCTGGTGCATTCATAAACATCAGATCCCCATCATTCAGCAAATACAATAATACAATCCAAGACATCTTTGTTTTTATAGTGCTTTAAATTAAAAATAAGATCGGTACCTACCTATATGTGGCGGCAATGTGAATATCCGCTTATTTTGCAGTTTCAGTCTTTGGCAGAATTGAAGGTACCAGTAACTGTTTTCCTTTTTACAGTCCAGAGCCTTAATAATGTCAGTGACTAAGTGCATAGAGGCAGTTATTGTGCTACGTACCTTTCGAAAGCCAGATTTCTAACTTGATAAAATGCCCTAAACTTCCAAACAGTTTTCAAGTTGTTCGGAAACTAATTTTTCAAGGACTTTTGCGAGAATGGAACTTCCATATTGGCCTATAATTATTGAAGATTGAGGAGTCACCTCTTTTTGTGAAAGGAAGAATGTTTTTCCACAAAGAAGCAATGACATTATTTGAGAGACATGAATTGAAAAAAAATATGTCACGGATCCTGTCTTGAAATCAACTGCTTTTTTTAGAAAACAGCGATCTAGCTATTGATACTGAGTGGAAAAAGAACCAGTGCTTTAATCCAAGTGTTTGTCTCTCCAGGTTTTGGAATCAGCACCGCATTCTGGGACCACCCCTTCAACACAGTCATCCCTGATGAGAAATTCTAATCGTGAAGGTCTCCAGTACAGGGCCAAAAGTACTGATCAAGAACCCTCCTGTTATGTCTTAAACAAACCAGACAGCCCAGTTCCGCCAAAATGGAGGATACAGCTTTGCCTACGCCGCTATCCGTCCACACTTTCACTATTTCATCTTGCATTCCCATTCCTGTCAGCGCCACATTCCTTCTTTCTGTGCGTGTTGCTGTGCACTTGACCTCACTGTTGCAAGGCATCGCTCTGCCCAAACCAAATCACCCGCCGTTGCTGCTCTTTTAACCACACTGACCTCCCCTGTCAGATCACTTGAGTTAGCCCGCCACGAGATGCATCTGGGAGGTGATTGAAACGCAATTCAAAGACGGCATTACTCGGACCCATCGGGCCGACACAAACGAATCGATTTATCCTATCGACTATTCCATCGATTACTTGGGTAAACAACACCCCTGCGCGTAACTGCCCGGTTCATTTTTTGTTTTGTTTTTTCCGTAAAATGTTTGACAGTGATGAGCATCCACCTACAAAAAACGTTTTACCAAGGTTGATATATATTACCACTATTATCACTTAAAAGTAGACAATATGTTCATATTAATTTTCGTATAAGCCATTGTCTGCTGGTGCGCACTCTAGGGGTGTTCACACAGCAACATTTGCTCCGGTGCTGCGCCGGTGCTAGTAGAGCGGTCACACGTGCAAAGTTAGCCCCTGAAAACAGCTTACTCCGGAGAAAATAAAATATTTGCTCCGGAGTAAGCTGTAAGCAAATGCTCGTTTGCGGGGCAGCACCGATGCAAAATGGTACATGTGAACGCTACATCTGTCTCGCTGGCTCAAGTGCATCTGCTCCGTTGGCCCACAGTTGATGTGAGGAGAAACGGCCGCGTCTGCCATGCTTGCCTGTTCTTTATTTGTTCTTTATTTTCCCAACATAATCGCATCACTTTACACTCATATTCATCAGCACTTAGCGATGAGACAGAGACAGGAAGCTACGCTAAGCTAAGTTGGCTGAAGAGGCTTTAAACACGCAGCAAGCGATCATGACAATTCATTGGAAAGTCAAGTGATGCGGCATACTGTGACAAAGATGAAGTTTGTTCAGACACCAATTTCAAGCTGTATTGTTAGCTCGAAGAGTATCAAGCAGCCACCGGCAAGTCATCACGCAGGTCACATTGCCGTGTTCAAGTCTCCAGTCTTGGCCAGCTCGGCTTTGCAGCAATTTATAAAATCCCCTTTTCAGTCTCAAGGGACCACAAAGCATTGGTATCTTCATCTGCATTAACATGTTGCCGGAAGGGAGCGTCCGCAGCTACAAATGTCAGTGCAGAGACACAAAATTGGCCAAACATCGGTTCCGTGTGCCACAAATATGAATTTGAAAATGATTAAAAACAGTTTTGAGACATGCGTTTCTGATTCAACCAAATGCTGTATTCGACACAACCGAATTTGTCAACTTATTTTTCCCAGCCATACCGACGCATCTATCGTTGTAAAATGTACTACGGCGCGGAGTTCATTTAATCAAAACCACTGTGGAAACAACAACAACAACAAATCACGGACCGTCATTGTCCTTCTCATTCTCAATACGCGTTTCCCTAAATTTATGCTTTCAGTCCTTCAGGGCGGAAAAGGGGAGTAGGGAAGTGACAGAAAGTGTGTGAACGTCGAATACGGGTGGCGCAGGCGGGAAACAAAGTATATGTAACCTGGGATCTTCTCCCAATGGTAGAGATTTGTCCATCCATTTGGATTAAATGCAAGTAACATTATTCTCTTGAGTACAAAGTTTATTCATAGTGTTGACTTTAAACGTTGGAAATGTCCGTGCACTGTATTTTTTTAAGTCTGTTAATTTCCCCCCCATTTTCTTTCTTTTGTCAATAATGATGCTACAACAATGTAAAAAATAATAATAATAATGTTTTATAAGATGCTTTGTACAGCAAATTCTTAGATAGCTCCAGCATGACATCATCCGAAAGAGATCAGCAGTTTTTCACCAATTTAGAAATCGATGGATGATGTCAACATACGTGCCAGAGGAAGAGTGAAGGAATGAGGTCAGCTTGCCAGGCTTCCGGCTGCGGGGACTTTGGGGTCAAAGCTGTCTGTTTCCATCTTTTTTATTTTATTTTTACATGTTGAATTTGGTCATTTGAGAAGAAACTGTGCATTGAGCGACTGCTTGCGATGACTCCACAGCTCCCACGAGGATGACGATGGATCGACTATCTGACTGAGCAGCAGGAAGTTTCGATAGCTGACGGAGCCTCAAGCGTCCCCTCTGGGCACCGTTGATTACCAATGCAGAACAAACCATTGACACAAAATATATTTTGACTTAAGAGAAAATTTACTTCAAGGGAATCCGCTCGTTTGCAGAATGACTCACATTTTACGAAATACGTACATGCATAAAACAGAAAAGAACATGCACATTATATTCATGCTTTTTACCATTTTCACCCATTTTTAATAGATGAAAAATGTCAATAATTGTGGACTAACAGCTTTTGTATTCGAAACAGCAACAATAACTCTCAGTCTGTGATAATGAGGCGGCTGTGTCACTGGAACACAACGCAGCCCACCCTGTATTCGCAGAGTTGGCGACATATGTTTTCTTCATATCATGTGTCAGTACTGTAATAGAAATATGATCATTTTCATGAATGTCCAATGCATGAAGAAAGCCTTGATATGAATTTCAAGCACACATATGTTCATAGGTAAACCATTTAGACAGTGGCGATGATGATGATGATGAAGATGATGAGTGTACCAGTAGAGGTTGTGCACAGGTCATGCATGTTGGAATAAAGTATACACAAATCATGATATTTATTTGATCTACATGAAAACAACAGATGGCCAGCTTGATTCTGGCAATGGATATTGTGCTTAATATTTACAAAATTGTGCATATTTCCCTAATTTGTTTTAATGTCTCATACATTTTATGTTGCAATTTTAAACGTCTATGCAAAATGTATTTGTAAATAAATGTCTACATTTCTGATGTTAGTACATCTATCTGCCATACAGTTCTCAAGTGCTGGGCTCAGATCTGGGCCCCGGATTTCCTGTGTGGAGTATGCATGTTCTCCCCGTACCTGAGTGGGTTTTCTCTGGGTACTCCAATTTCCCCTACCGTCAATAATAACGTGCCTGGTATTTTAATTGTCCGTAGTGCTGGGCGAAATTAACACAGATTTCAAAGTGTGTCGAGTCATTCGTGCACCCGCAAAGCGGAGCGTGGTTAAATGGCAATGATGTTCGAACCTTGCTGAAGCACCCTACCATATGATTGATTCAGGAAGTGGATCGCTGGTTTGGCGCTTAGACTGCGTGTCACCCATTCGCTTCATCCTCACAAGGGTCGCGGGGGTTGCTGGAGCCTATCCCAGTTGTCTTTGGACAGTAGGCGGGGGACACCCTGAACTGGTAGCCAGCCAATTGTGGGCCACACATAGACGAACGACTTTTGCGCTCACAATCATATCAAGGGACGATCTGGAGTGTTCATCCAAACTACCACGCATGTTTTTTATGAAATGTGGGAGGAAACCAGACTACCGGGAGAAAACCCACGCAGGCACAGAGAGAGAACATGCAATGTCATTTGAAAGGGGCAACAATACGCGATGCAGTCGTTTTCACTCCCACTGGCTACATGAATATTTCTGTTAGTTATTGTGGCTTACAGACCGTTTTCCTCTCTGAGGACGCAAACTCTGGCAGTGATTGGACAAATCAATACCAAAGAGCAAAACCCATCAACATCTGTGACAGTGAAGGCTACAATTGAAGTTCAGTTTTACTTGTCAAAACCAAACATCGACACACACAAAGATCCCCTGCAGTATTGGCAACCACAAAATATCATTTCCCTCATTTATTCAAACTGGCTGTGTGTACTTTTCTACACCCGCATCATCTGTGTGCTGTGAGGATTTTTTTCACCAATTAACCACAATAAACAAGGAATAACCTAAATAAAACACGGCTTCATTGATAGCTCTTATGGATTTTTAAAATTACAGCAGCATGAAGTATTTAATATCTATAACTGTCTTTACACGGCATGTTTTTTGGAGGGATGAAAAGAACAAATTGTGCATTGCAAATTTTTATTTGTGCACCTGAAATCTACCGTATTTTCCGTACTAAAAGGCGCTTCGATGTATAGGGTGCCCCTTCTATGAATGGCCTATTTTAAAACTGTTTTCATATATAGAGTGCACCGCTTTATAAAGTGCATAGAATAGAAGCTACAATTGTGGCTAGATGGAGCTACGTAAATGGAATACATTACAGATTTTTTTATAGAGAGCTTTTACAACTACTGCAGCCGTAAAAAAAGCACTTTACAGAATATTTAAAGAACTCTATCCAAGAAATCAAAATATTGATCCATGTAGGGCGGCCCGGTCCAGTGGTTAGCTCGTTGGCTTCACAGTGCAGAGGTACCGGGTTCGATTCCAGCTCCGGCCTACCTGTGTGGAGTTGGCATGTTCTCCCCCTGCTTGTGTGGGTTTTCTCCGGGTGCTCCGGTTTCCTCCCACATTCCAAAGACATGCATGGCAGGCTGATTGAGCACTCTAAATTATGAGTGTGGGCGTGGATGGTTGTTCGTCTCTGTGTGCCCTGCGATTGGCTGGCAACCAATTCAGGGTGTCCCCCGCCTACTGCCTGGAGACAGCTGGGATAGGCTCCAGCACCGCCCGCGACCCTAGTGAGGATCAAGCGGTTCGGAAGATGAATGAATCAATGAATGAATGAATGAATGAATGAATGAATGATCCATGTATAAGGTGCATTGGATAATAAGGTGCACTCTCGGCATTTGAGAACATTGAATGCTTTTATGTGCACCTTATAGTGCGGAAAATATGGTAAAACAAACAGAGACAAACAGACATCGGGCTGAATTTTCCAGTCTTTCATTCGAGCCATCTCTGCACTGTCTGCAACTTGGAAGAGTGTCTGACCGGCCACACGTCATCTCCTGTCCTGGTGAGCTTCTGGCTTGTGATTTCCATTTCTCTGATTCAGTCTCGGGTCCCATCTCTATGCGCCTTCCCATTGACATAGGAACAAAAAATTAATAACTGTTGGTAACATCACTGCCCTCCAAATCAATATGTGAAATGTCTTCCTGGCATTGGCAAAGCCTGAGTGGGAGTTACTGCAGGCTGACCTGATGGAGAGCTCACACACGTGGCCGCACTTGAATTTTCTTTCAACATGTCCATCAACAACTGCTGTAAATCGGAACAAGAAAAATAAATTGTCACAGTTTAGTCTTAGAGAATATAACTCAGTTATTTATGCATATGTTTGCATTTTATCTTCAACAGTTGGTTTTCTTCTAATCTATTTATTCTATTTTTTATTTTATTTAACATGCAATATATTTTTTATTTCAATCTTTGGAGCACATTTTGTTGTTGGGCAAATTGTGCATTTTACAGTGGGTTAGAATAACTTTACATGTACATTGTTTGGCTAATTATTTTGTTTTTAATGAACACTTGGGTCTATATATGCAGTTGTGTTTGTTGTGTAGGCCGAGCCTTAGCTTTGACATCAGCCTGTTATTGCTGTAGGTGACAAAAAATGTGTAGCTGAACACTGCTCCAACTGGTGATGCACGAAATAACACCAAATATTCCTGTGAGTATAATATCTATTATACTCACAGGAATGCTTGGTGTTTGAATGCTTGGTGCTTTTTTTCCCTTCAGAAACAGCAGCACAGCACATCCGTGATCCAGGCAGAGTTTGAGTTTTTTTTTGGTCCCTTTTCCACTTCGTGACAGTCAATAATTTTCAGTGTCTTGTAAGTTATGTGAAATGAAACTTAGCAGGAGGGTTTAGAAGATGATGGTGAGCTCCCATGCATGAGAAACGATCTCAAAATGTCCATCCAGAACAGTTGCAAATCAAAAATACATCAGAGTTCACTATTGATTTTCACATGTAATGAAAGCATTCCATTTTCATTTTATCTTCAGCAAATGTCTTTTTTAACATTTATTTTGGTACAGTTTTTATTGTAAATGCAATGCTTCATTTTGGTACAATGTTTTTCACTCATGAAGCGCAATGTTTATGTTCAAACTGAACTTTAAAGTGGCTTACAAAAACAAATATACTTTCTTCAAATAAATCCTCTATCATGTTTTGTGAATACTTAAGGGGCGAGACTTTTAGCAGGTAAACAAAATGCAGTGGGGTCATTTAAAACATACACTCAAACAAGTTGGCCGTGTGCAATTACTACAACAACAGGTAACAAGTATTCCTGTGGGTATTCATATTGCAATGATGGTTGCGATGCTATGGAACTTGATCGGCGACTGGGTTAGGGGGCGGGTATCGCATGCTTTGACCAGCCATGAGACAGACCGGCCGTTCGGGAAAATCCTGACATTTTCCCGGAATTCCCGATGGCCACCACACCCCAAGACTGGAAACTGAAAGGTACTGGAAAGGAATATGGGAGAGGGAGGTTGCACATAACAGCAGTGCTCAATGGCTGGTGACCCTGAGAGAGGAGCACAGCAACCTCCCTGAGCAGAACCCAGTTACCATAACAGTGGCAGACATACAGGAAAGAGTCTCAGATATGAAAAACTGGACAGCACCAGGCCCGGACATGGTCCACACCTACTGGCTAAAGAAACTCAAAGCACTCCATGAGCGCCTAGCAACACAAATGAACCAGTTGCTGAAGGATGGGACTCACCCAGGATGGCTAACCGAAGGGCGAACGATCCTGATCATGAAGGATCCCTCAAAGGGTACAGTCCCATCCAACTATCGGCCAATAACCTGTCTCTCCACAACATGGAAGCTCATGACGGGCATCATTGCGGCTAAGATAAGTGGACACATGGATCAATACATGAGCGAAGCACAGAAGGGCATTGGTAGAGATACCAGAGGAGCCAAACATCAGCTCCTGGTTGACAGAACAGTCGCACAAGACTGCAGGTCCCGACATACCAACCTGTGCACAGCCTGGATTGATTACAAGAAAGCCTACGACTCGATGCCACATACATGGATCACTGAATGCTTGGAGTTGTATAAGGTGAACAGGACCCTAAGAGCCTTCGTTGCGAACTCGATGAGGATGTGGAAAATCACACTTGAAGCCAATGGCAAGCCACTTACCCAAGTGTCCATCAAATGTGGCATATACCAAGGTGATGCACTCTCCCCACTGCTGTTCTGCATAGGACTGAACCCCCTAAGCCAAGTAATCACCAAAACAGGCTACGGATACCGCCTCAAAAATGGAGCTACGATCAGTCACCTCCTCCACATGGATGACATAAAGCTGTATGCTAAGAGCGAAAGGGACATAGACTCCCTGATCCACACAACCAGGATCTACAGCAGCGATATCGGGATGTTATTCGGGCTTGAGAAATGTAGTCGGATGGTGACTAAGAGAGGAAAGGTAGTCCGCACTGAAGGGGTCTCACTCCCTGAAGGAACAATAGCAGACATTGAGGACAGCTACAAGTACCTCGGTATACTACAAGCCAATGGCAACCTCGAACTGGCAACAAGGAAAGCGGCTACGGCCAAATACCTCCAGCGGGTGAGGCAAGTCCTAAGAAACCAGCTCAATGGCAAGAATAAGATCCGGGCAATAAACAGCTATGCCCTGCCAGTGATCAGATACCCGGCAGGAATAATCAGGTGGCCGAAGGAAGAGATTCAGACCACGTATGTTAAGACCCGAAAGCTCCTAACCATGCATGGAGGGTTCCATCCCAAATCCAGCACCCTGAGACTGTACGCAGTTTTAAAGGAAGGAGGCCGGGACTAGTGAGTGTGAGAGCCACTGTCCAGGATGAAACATCCAAGCTCCATGAATACATCAAGGAGAAGGCTCCAACAGATGACATACTCAGAGAATGTCTCAAACAATGGGGAACAGAAGATGAGATGCTGGAAGAGGGACCAGCATGGGAGGACAAGCCCCTACACGGGATGTACCATAACTGAAGTGGCTGATCTCAAGAAGTCCTATCAGTGGCTAGAGAGGGCTGGCCTGAAGGACAGCACAGGGGCACTCATCCTGGCTGCACAGGAGCAGGCCCTGAGCACCAGAGCCATCAAGGCCCAGATATACCACACCAGAAAAGACCCAAGGTGTAGGTTGTGCAAAGAGGCACCCGAGACGATCCAACACATAACTGCAGGGTATAAGATGCTGGCAGGGAAAGCCTACATGGAACGCCATAACCAGGTGGCTGGCATAGTCTACCGAAACATCTGTGCGGCGTATGGACTGGAAACCCCAAGGTCAAAATGGGAAACACCTCCGAAGGTGGTGGAGAATGACCAAGCGAAGATTCTGTGGGACTTCCAGATCCAGGCTGACAAGATGGTAATGGCGAACCAACTGGATATCGTGATCATAGATAAAGGGCAGAAGAAAGCCGTGGTAGTGGATGTAGTGGTCCCAAGTGATGGAAACATCAGAAAGAAGGAACACGAGAAACTCGAGAAATACCAAGGGCTCAGAGAGGAGCTGGAGAGAGCCTGGAAGGTAAAAGTGACAGTCGTGCCTGTGGTGGTCGGAGCACTCGGGGCAGTGACCTCCAAACTAGATGAGTGGTTGCAACAGATCCCGGGAACAACATCGGACATCTCAGTCCAGAAATGTGCAGTGCTGGGAACAGCAAGGATACTTCGCAGAACCCTCAAGTGAGGTCGCTGATGGTGTAGTGGCACACATGACGGACTTGTGTGAGGGCAGCGTGGGATCAGTTCCCACTCAGTGATGGTGTGAATGTGGGCGTGAATAGTCGTTTCTCTCTGTATGTGCCCTGTGACTGACTGGCGACCGGTTCAGGGGAAGTGGTGTTGAAAATGGATGGATATATATATATATATTAGAGCTGTCAAACGATTAAAATATTTAATCTAATTAAAAACTCAACTGTCATAATTAACTTAAATTAACTAAAAATTAATCGTGATTACTCGCGCATTTTTTATCGTTTCTGAATTTCCTTTTATATTTTTTGTCCTATTTTCCCCCATTTTAATGCTCTCATCAACATGGAATCATGAATCAGTTTTCTATGTCCAAAATGCAAATATTTACTGAAATAACAATTTCGATTTTCAATTTTACATGAACATTTTTCACTTGGAGCAGTTATTCACACATTATCTCTCACACAATATTACTGTCCATCAACAACAGTGAAAAAAATATTTTGTCACACAACAGCTGCTTGAACAGCTCTTTTTATGGAATCAAAACAGCGCAATATAACATTATAAAGTGCACATCTAAGGTAAACTAGTACTCAGCCTATAATGGATTTAAGCAATGGTTGCATACTTCGTTTTTCTCAAATTTGCTTTGAACACAGCAGTCAGGCTATGCTGATTCTATTGGTCCTTCTTGCTCGGAAGTCTCTATGGTTTTGTGTCGACATCATTTCGGATGCTTGTAATGGAGGCTCTCGCTGGCAATCCGTAGTGGAGTTGTTCAGTTAATTCCGTTTTTCACGGCCCCCTGAATAGGGATTGTCGGTCAGCATGGAAGGATCTCTCGTTCTGTACTTTTTGATCATTTATTGGAGCACTTTGCAGCAGAAGTAGTAGTTGTTGTAACAGAAGTATCAGAAGCAGGTAATAACCTAAACTACACATAAATGCAGTAAAAAATTAATATACCGGTACATGTATCTATCTTTCTGCATCACAATGTAAATATGTATATAATTGACATTAATTAATACCTTTATTTAACAATACGTTTAATAAATAATGTAATCAACCCTGATTTCACTATGTATCAATATCGTCATCATCATTCATTGTTTTAAACGTAAGAAACCATACAACACAAACTTATCAAGTCGAATCGAACAAAAGAACTACAAGTCCCAATAGTCAATCTCGGAAGTAGAGCGCCGGCATGATTAACCCCAGCTGCAACGCAATTTACTTCATTTAAACGTCAGATTGCAAAGCTAACTTTACACATCTGACTTGATAAGAAGCACACGCGTAGCTTAAGATTGAGCCATGCCGACGACGAAGCGAGTGTATTCACTCACGAAACAAAACGCTATTTATACATCGCGCAAACGGTCACCCGTCAGTGGCAGCCCCGCCCCTCTTAAAGCGCCAGATCAATCAAACAGGAGTCGTTCGATGCAATGCGAATGATTTCAGCTTGAGTGGAGCTGTGGACAATGTTGACAGGCTTGCATGCAGTAGCCATATATTTAGCTATGGCTTCAGCAAATTTGTTCTGCGTCGTGTCATCCATTTTACTTCGCTTTGAAATGATCCATAGCTGTCTGTCTGAGACGAGGGGGCGGAGTCCTCACGTCAGCTGTGCGCTTGGCCATTTTGAGATTTCGTTATCCTGTGAGGGCCGTAGGTCTGGAGATAACTACGGCACCCGGATATCCAACCAGACCACTTTGGTCCGAATCTGATGTTACATTTTGGAATAAAAGGCCTCCAAAATAGGAGAATATGACCTGGGTCTCGACAAGTTGGTCTGAGCGCCTAACGTGTTGACATTTTCGAGCGTTTTGAAAAAATTCCTAAAATTTGAGATTTCGTTATCCTGTGAGGGCCATAGGTCTGGAGATAACTACGGCACCCCGGCTATCCAACCAGACCACTTTGGTCCAAATCTGATGTTACATTTTGGAATAAAAGGCCTCCAAAATAGGAGAATATGACCTGGGTCCCGTCAAAGTTGGTCTGAGCGCCTAACGTGTTGACATTTTCGAGCGTTTTGAAAAATTCCTAAAATTTGAGATTTCGTTATCCTGTGAGGGCCATAGGTCTGGAGATAACTACGGCACCCCGGCTATCCAGCCAAACCACTTTGGTTCGAATCTGATGTTACATTTTGGAATAAAAGGCCTCCAAAATTGGAAAATATGACCTGGGTCCCGACAAGTTGGTCTGGGCTAACATGTTGACATTTTCGAGCGTTTTGAAAAATTCCTAAAATTTGAGATTTGTTATCCTGTGAGGGCCGTAGGTCTGGAGATAACTACGGCACCCGGTATCCAACCAGACCACTTTGGTCCGAATCTGATGTTACATTTTGGAATAAAAGGCCTCCAAAATAGGAGAATATGACCTGGGTCCCGACAAGTTGGTCTGAGCGCCTAACTGTTGACATTTTCGAGCGTTTTGAAAAAATTCCTAAAATTTGAGATTTCTTATCCTTGAGGGCCTAGGTCTGGAGATAACTACGGCACCCGGCTATCCAACCAGACCACTTTGGTCCAATCTGATGTTACATTTTGGAATAAAAGGCCTCCAAAATAGGAGAATATGACCTGGGTCCCGCAAGTTGGTCTGAGCGCCTAACTGTTGACATTTTCGAGCGTTTTGAAAAATTCCTAAAATTTAGATTTCGTTATCCTGTGAGGGCCATAGGTCTGGAGATAACTACGGCACCCCGGCTATCCAACCAGACCACTTTGGTCCGAATCTGATGTTACATTTTGGAATAAAAGGCCTCCAAAATAGGAGAATATGACCTGGGTCCCGACAAGTTGGTTTGAACGCCTAACATGTTGACATTTTCGAGCGTTTTGAAAAAATTCCTAAAATTTGAGATTCCGTTATCCTGTGAGGGCCGTAGGTCTGGAGATAACTACGGCACCCCGGCTATCCAACCAGACCACTCTGGTTCGAATCTGATGTTACATTTGGGAATAAAAGGCCTCCAAAATGGGAGAATATGGCCTGGGTCCCGACAAGTTGGTCTGAACGCCTAACATGTTGACATTTTCGAGCGTTTTGAAAAAATTCCTAAAATTTGAAGATTTCGTTATCCTGTGAGGGCCGTAGGTCTGGAGATAACTACGGCACCCGGCTATCCAACCAGACCACTTTGGTCCGAATCTGATGTTACATTTTGGAATAAAAGGCCTCCAAAATAGGAGAATATGACCTGGGTCCCGACAAGTTGGTCTGAGCGCCTAACATGTTGACATTTTCGAGCGTTTTGAAAAATTCCTAAAATTTGAGATTTCGTTATCCTGTGAGGGCCGTAGGTCTGGAGATAACTACGGCACCCGGCTATCCAACCAGACCACTTTGGTCCGAATCTGATGTTACATTTTGGAATAAAAGGCCTCCAAAATAGGAGAATATGACCTGGGTCCCGACAAGTTGGTCTGGACGCTAACATGTTGACATTTTCGAGCGTTTTGAAAAATTCCTAAAATTTGAGATTTCGTTATCCTGTGAGGGCCGTAGGTCTGGAGATAACTACGGCACCCGGCTATCCAACCAGACCACTTTGGTCCGAATCTGATGTTACATTTTGGAATAAAAGGCCTCCAAAATAGGAGAATATGACCTGGGTCCCGACAAGTTGGTAAGTGGTATTTCAGACTCGACGTGCTATGATGATAGCTCAGTTTACGACTGCAAAACATACAGGTAACTTTGGTCTTGTCAGTGGAACAATCTGGCAACTTTTTAAAAGTAAACTTTCCATTCATAAACTATTTAAGTATCCGTTTTCGGTGTCTCGCGCTGCTCTGGCTGGCAAAACAAACGTGCGTGGACCTGTGCAGCGCGCTTGATGTTTTGTTTCTGGTTTATTTATAGAGCAACGTAACATCCGCTGTGACGTCTGCCGCGTTAATCTCGCGAGAAAGATTTTGATCCCGATAAAATTAATTTAAATTAATGCCGATATAAACGCGCTGTTATTCAGGTGACAGTGTCCAGTTCGACGGCAATCATTGTATTGCGTTTCTTACTCTGTTCTTACCTATCAAAGATTTCACTTTAGATTTTTGTTTAACCTTGACTGCATTCCTCTGTGTGTGTGTGTGTGTGTGTGTGTGTGTGAGTGTGTGTGTGTGTGTGTGTGTGTGTGTGTGTGTGTGTGTGTGTGTGTGTGTGTGTGTGTGTGTGTGTGTGTGTGTGTGTCAGAGAGGGAGAGAAAGAGAAAGGAACACTGACTGATGTAACAATCTAAAAGGCGAGTAGAGCAGTAGGACCCAGGGTTGCAGCAACAACAGCAGTAGGGCGGTGAGCAGTCCTAAGGGAGGAGCCTGAATATAAACCAAACAAGCCTCCACACCCTGCAGTCAAAGGAAGTTCCTCTGCATTCTTTCCATACATGCACACACACACACGCACACATAGCAAAGAAAGCTGCGAGTACTCTGCGGGCTGAGTAAGTGTTTGCAGAGTGATTGGGTGGGGTGTTATTTCTGCTGTTTTCACCAAAGCTAACTTAGATGAACCCCTCTTCGTGTTCCTCAGTAGGAGGGGGTGTGGTGGGCCTGCTGGAGGCCTTCTGGAAGACTGGAGACCAGAATCTCGTCATCACCCAGGCCCTGCCAGGTGTTGTATTTCTTAATTCATCCTCTTTGTCACGTCACGTCACTTTCGCCCCCTCCTTCTAATCATAGCTCAAGCTGAATGCGTGGCTTCTGCTATCGCTTGTGACTGCCCTTTTTTTGCACTCTCACTGTGTCATTGCATTGCAGTTTGATACGTCTACAAAAACAACTTCCTGTCCATAACTGTAAAAGTGCTTCACATGCAGCCTAACAATACATTCCCAAAGAGTGTTGTGTTATGTTATTATCATGTAATACATTCACAGTGTTGTGTTGTTATCATGGAATACACTCACAGGACATTCATTTGGTACATTTCCAAATGAGCTCCAATTCACTCTCAAATATCTTGCTTTAAAAGAAAGAGATAAGGCCCACATTTTTGTTTTTGTATGTTACTGCAGTTGTTGCAGTGGTACACATTTGCACTGCATCACACTGAGATGTTCTGCTGATATTTGGGCCTTTTCATGAAGCTAAATAAGATCATCAATAAACCATAACCACTGGAAGTTGGACAAAATACTGTATCAACAATGTGATTGCCGTATAGGGATGATGCATTTCCACCCAAGTATGTCAGTTTTGGTCAATGAATTGAGTATTAATCGCTGTATTAATCGCTCAATGCATATCTAAACGACCAATGTCTCATTTATTATTATTATCTTGGAACACATATTTCCAAAGGGAGGAAATTTACAAAATGTTGTCAGTCCGTCTTGGTCAGCGGCCTGGGCGCCTGTCCGTCAACCTCAGTCCGTCATTTTTCAAGCCGAACCAAATTGTAAACGTCAGCTGGTCAGTACATCAATTTACTTTAACCGCCCTTTCGTCATTGCTTCTGTCCTCTGCAAATTTCCGTGGTCCATCAGTAACCACCCCCGCCCCCAGAAAACCCCCAAAACAAAACACTTCATAGTCCAACAGAAAAAAACTCTGATGTGATTAAAATGGTAAATGGAGTGCACGAGGAGCGGCCCGGTATTCCAGCGGTTAGCGCGTCAACCTCACAGTGCAGAGGTCGTAGGTTCGATTCCGGCTCCGGCCACCCTGTGTGGAGTTTGCATATTCTCCCCGGGCCTGCGTGGGTTTTCTCCGGGTACTCCAGTTTCCTCCCACATTCCAAAAACATGCATGGCAGGCTGATTGAACACTCTAAATTGTCCCTAGGTGTGAGTGTGAGTGTGAGCGCGGATGGTTGTCCCCCGCCTACTGCCCGAAGACGGCTGGGATAGACTCCAGCACCCCCCGCGACCCTTGTGAGGATGAAGCGGATCGGAAAATGGATGGATGGATGGATGGAGTGCACTATATATCAGGGCATCTACGTCAAACAGTGGTTGTCCAAAAAGCTTCTCACACACACACACACACACACACACACACACACACACACACACACACACACACACACACACACACATACACACACACACACATAGCACTACATTTGACATTCACGTCACATGCCAATGTCTTGAACGCTGCAGCAAATCAAAATATTTTTGTTAATGTTACAAGGGTAAAGGTGTGTGCACTATTGTAAATTACCATCTGCCAACCAACCACCAAATTACTGCCATCGAGTTCCTGGGTCCTTCAACCACGAGTAGGAAGTTAAAACAAAAGACATTTATTTGTTGGTCATAAGACTGTGATGAACCAGAAAGTCATGTGCACCGTCTGTTATTTTTTTTTTTTTTTTTTTTTTTAATGTGCAGCCTGTCGAGCAAAGTCATGATTAAAAAGACGACACAAAGTCCAAATGTGCTCTTGTTTTCCTCTCTCGATTCTTCCACTTCACCCGAAATAAAATGGCTGGCAAACGACACCACGAGAACTACATTAGGGTCTTTGTCTGAATCCGAATTCCAGCAAGACAATGTGGGGTTGGAGAGAGTCACAACACCAATAATGCTCTGTAGGACATTAATTCCACATCAACAAGGAGGCTGATGTGCACAACATTGAATAATTTAAGCAGCTTTGCAGCAGAAGTAGGAGTAGTAGTAGTTGTAACAGAAGTATCAGAAGCAGGTAATAACCTAAACTACACATAAATGCAGTAAAAATTAATATATCTATCTTTCTGCATCGCAATGTAAATATGTATACAATTGACATTAATGAATACCTTTATTTAACAATACGTTTAATAAATAATGTAATCAACCCTGATTTGACTATGTATCATTATCGTCATCATTATTCATTGTTTTAAACGTAAGAAACCATTCAACACAAACATAAAGTCGAATCGAACAAAAGAACTACAAGTCCCAATACTCAATCCCGGAAGTGGAGCGCGGCATAAACATATCAAGTCGAATCGAACAAAAGAACTACAAGTCCCAAGGTCCAACCGGAAGTGGGCGCGGCTGCAACGCAATTTACTTCTTTAAACGTCAGATTGCAGACGGACAAACATGACAACTATGCACAAATGAGCTAAATAAAGACAGCCCTGTTCTAGCAACATTTTAGCACAAGAATATAATCTCTCTCACCCTCTCAATGGGAAAATAACAAAATCTTTGTTGTTGTTGTTGTTATACAATTTCCAAAGAGTTTTCATGAGTTCTTTCAAAACGTGAATGGTAAATCAAGCAATTTGGTGCAAGAAACAATCTGGCACATCAAATGTTTTAAAATGACTGCTGTTGCTCATTTCAACACATTCTTTTTCTTCTCAGTGCCATCATGAGTAAGGCAGGATGTGACGACGGTGGAGGAAGCATCTTCGAGGCGCACCTTGAAAAGCCACCGAGTGACAAGGCCATGGCTGCTGTGACAACAGGGCCAGGATGGACCAAGGTTAGCTGCCCTTGTTGTGCGTCGGAGCGGGTTGAGCCACTGGTTCTGGTGAAACTTGGTGAGAAGGTCCGTCCTGAGACCAAAAGATGGCTCATCAAATTGATTGCAACTCCACAGAAAGAAGGAGGTGAGATACTTCATGCACTCAGGGAATTTGTACACACAAACATGACATTTCATATGAAGTGCACCCTCATTTTTTTGTATGTAGTGTGTGTGTGTGTGTGTACATATATATTTGTCAAAATATGATTAAATGGGGTGACAATATGCTCTAGAAAGTGACACAGTATGTCAACTTGAATTAATCCACTGCTGAGCAATAACGCAGCGTGATGTTCGCGAGATGACGTGTCGCCTTGCAGTCAGAATAACTCCACTCTGAACTGCTGGGTCAAAAGTAACCCAAATTGGGTGAAATAGCAAACCCAATGCTGGGTCCGAAAGGGACACAGCAGATTCTGGACTATTTATACCCAACGCATTGAGTGACCCAGCACGTTGGGTCAAGATTTTGGTCCAACATCGGGTAACAACTAACCAGACAGATGAATAAAAGTTAGTAAGGGTTTAATTACCATGTTCTTAGTACCTCACACAACAATGGAACATCCAACTGACCAGGTCTTCCACCCAAATCCCTCTGTCCAAAATAAGTGGCCCACTGAGCCATCCAGCCGCCACTCATGTTTTCTGAGAATGCTTCAACTCTTCTGGTAGCCCAAATCCAATTTTCAACCCAAGTTGCTGTGTCAAGAAAATGGACCCAACTGTGGGTAAAAGTAACCCAATCTGTTGAAAATCCATGAGTGGGTTAGGAAAACAACCCAACATTTTTTAGTGAGCAAGGTTTGAAAAATTACATGACTAGATCAGTAGGGCAATTCATTTGTTCAGTCATGAGTAACTTTGGCTTTTGACTCAGCATGAGACTTGGTTTTTAGAAAAAAAAAAGTGTCATGTGCACAAATGTTCTCTGGGTGTGCGATGTGGGTTCAAGACAAAAATAAAATAAAGACTCATGCACATGCACAACATGACAGATCGTTTTCCCTCAAGTGGATGTTACGTCAAAAATGTTAAGTAAAACTTCTAAGACCTCTAATAAGAAAAGGTTCATATTTTTTTTAGCGACATAGTTAACTCCATTTTCTTCTTGTTCTTTACCCCTTGGGGCATAGATTTCAAAATAAGAGTGTGGATGACTCCCCCACTTCCCCAGGTGCAGCATTGCTGGCCCACCCAGGTGAAGATGCCACTGGTGACATCATCATGGTCTCCGCCCCACGGTGCACATTGTTACAAGCCACTGAGGAGTTGGGCCTGTGTAAGACGTATAACACCGGGGAAATGGAGACGTTCTCGTATGACGACAGAGACAACTTTCGACATTCAGGTAAACAAGTAGAATGATGGAGGGAAGAATGAAGAAATAATAATAATAAGTGACAGAAAGAAGAATGACACATCTGACACGCTTAGTGATAAAATTGTGAGTAAATGCTCAAATTGGAAAATCGAAAATCAAAAATAAAAGCAAAAGTGAAATGATGTAAAAAAAATACAAAAGAACTTGGGTAATTGCTTTGATTATATTTAATCCGTTTCAAATATCTGGTACTTTACAGGTTGTCAGACAGAAAATGTTAATAATAAACAAGCCCCAAAAATCTTATTGTTTTGTTGAACATGTTAAGATAAACAAATGCAAGTGAATGAGAAGTCAATCAAATTATCCTGAAACATTCATTCTCCTTTGAAGCATCGGGAGTCTCATGATTGACAAGTGTGCTTCAAGCTTTTTGGGTTGACTTGGATTTTCGGCTTTCAAGTTTTTGTGGAAATGGTTTTATGCTTCATGTCAACTTGAGTGCGGGAAGATATCTTTTCAGCGTAGTAGGATACTTCACAATTCGAGGTTTTATTGCATGTTGTCGAATGGACCTTTTCCGTCTCTGTTTGACAGACGACATGGAGCTCTTCCTGACGCTTGCTGAGAGACAGTACATCATCAAGTATGAGCTGGAGGGTCTGCGTGCGCGGAGGGATGTGAGGATACCTGGTCTGGCTGACAACTACACTCTACAACACCGAGACAACATCTGTGAGTGCTGCAGGAGGATGCAATAGAAATCATGGTTGACAAGAAACAGGATTTCTTTGTCTCTTTCAAACACAGCAATTGCTTCATGTTCAATCGTGCCTGGATCCTACTTTGTGTCACAACAGAACACATTTTATTGATTTGAATGTCGAGCAATACATATGACCCTTAAATAACTTCATAAAATTATGTGCCCCCCCCCCCCCCGAAAAAAAAAGCCATTATTGATTTTTAAGTATGTTGTTACAGGTATGTTATTTTTGGCTGTCAAATTCCAGCCAGGGTTAAGCTACATAATGCATTCCTATGCATTGCTGATCTCAGCCCTTGTTGGCTTCTCACGTTTGATCACGAAAACGCTTCCCTCAGCATCTCTGTCAGAGCGCACTGTATGTTACTGCTTACTGTATGTCATGGTAAAGGCTTGGTTCAGGACCTTGGCTCCAAGTGTTGTTTTGATGAAATGTGTAATCCTGAGTGGTTTTGCAGGGCAGAAGATGACCTCCGCTGGCGTGGTTGTGGAGACGTTCCCCCTACATAACAGGGCAAGACTGAAAGAGCTCAGTAAATCCTGGTACTCTGGGAACCAGCTGTCACAACCACTGGGTAAGTGAATGTGCATGACTGACACATGTGTGCATGACTGTGTGTGTGTGTGTGTGTGTGTGTGTGTGTGTGTGTGTGTGTGTGTGTGTGTGTGTGTGAAATCTAAAGCTACATGAACCGTGTTTGGTGATATTTTGCACTAATGTTTACTAGAAGATCTATTTAGTCCCTTATGCATCCTAGTAATGACCTTAAGGTCACACGTGGCTGAAAGTTTTCTTCCACGTGGTCTAGAAGTTATTGCTGATTTCTTTTTAGGAGGAATCATTTGAAGTAGTCTGCCTTCCATGCTTAGCTCATCACCAAGACTTCATAAGTGGCCAAATGAATTCCATTCCCCCACTTATGAGATCACAATGAGGGGACACATTGCCTTGCAGAAAGAAGATGGCTGTCCTGTGTGGGAACACAGAGCGTGTGTGTTTATTCTCCCGCAGTAGAAGCTCCAAAAGTGCCGCCTAACGCGAACTAATTGGCCACAACATCAGTTACACCTGCACAATTTAATACAGCAGTGACATCCATCCACCCCCCCCAATGTATGAAAATTCTGCATTTTTAAAAAATCATCTTTGGTGATGTTGTCTCAGTAGTTACACTTTAACAGGATGTATATTACTGTTGTTCATTTTGGAGTGACCTAAGACTGCACTGCATCATAGTTTGGTTTGTTGTGCGCTGCGGTGCTGCACCACAACAAACAACATCACCAATAAACATCCATCCATTAATATCTCAATCAAACTAATTGAGCATTATAATAAAAAATTGGAAGGCCCGATTGGATTTTGCAAAGAATTTTACAGAGGTGAGCCACACATTTTTATGGACCGATGAGACCAAGATGAACCTCTACCAAAATGATGGAAAGGTCAAACCAGGGCAAAAGAAAAGATGTGTTTCTTCTTATGATCCAAAACAAACGAGCTCCTCTGTGAAGAAGGAGTTGATTCCAATAATTTTGCTCACTTCAAAAGTGGGTGGCTTCATGCCAAAGATGCTCTGTCCTGAGCTGTTTAACACATCTAGACGTCAATGCCGTGAAACAAAAGCTGAAATGCTGAACTTTAGTCTGGTAGCCATCTTTTGATCGGAAACCCACATGTCTTCGGTATATAGTGAACCCCCGCTCTAACGCGGTTCACTTTCCGCGGCTTCGCTGTTTCACTGATTTTTTTACTGCAGTTTTTTTTTAATGCTTTTAAACAGTGAATTGCGTTCTGCATCCTGATTGGCTAAGGCACTGACCGACGTGAACAGTGCAACCTCGTACTGACTATTAAAAATAGAATTTTACAAAACTATTATAATTATTTGTTGAAAACGTTTGTTGTTTTTTTTGTGCTTGGGCCTGAAAACAGGTTTTGGTTTCATTGTATACATAGTTCAGTATTGTATAATAACTGTCAAAAATAAAGCTCACTACTTCACGGATTTCACCTATCACTGGTTCGTTTTGGAACGTAACCGCTACGATAAACGAGGGATTACTGTACTGTACAACAAAAACAACGTAATTGACCTTGCCGTTCCGATACTTTTGGAGGGGAACTGTATCTGCTTTGCCTGTGCCCGTATGTACTTCATATCACCTCTTCTGTATTTCACTGTCAGATTCGGTCAGTGCGTATTTTGGGAGCGCGGTGGGATTCTACTTCAGCTTCCTTGATTTCTACACTTGGTCTCTGTTGCCACCGGCTATTCTGGGCCTTTGCATCACATACTTCTCCAGTAAGTATGCGCAACACTTTTGTTTATCATTATTCAATGTTGAGATAGACACACAAAACTCACCTCATTGTTATTGTTCTGTAAATGAAGTTAAAATGAAAGAAATACAATTCTAAATAAATGGGACATTTTCCAAAATTATTTCAGTCACAATGTTGTTGTATGATCTTATTTTTAAAATGATGACTGCCAAACAATATTATTCTTACATTTTACCCGACCTTTTAGAAAATATACACACCGGCAGAGTGAGTCCAGTCAGAAGACCATTAAATTAATCACGTCTAGTGGAGATAAAAGCATGAATACGCTTGTCCTGGTCTGCTTGGAGCATGCAACTCTTCAGTCTGAATGTTTTTCAGCTGGTAAAAAGCCGACTTTGTCATTGATTTGATATGATTATTGAAAGTCACGTCTGAGTGTAACAGCACCCAAAGATTTGGGATTTGGTCTTTTGGACAGTGACTGCAGGTGTTTGGAACAGCAATCGTCTTTTCGTTATTGCCGAAAACAATAATGTCGGTTTTGTTTTTGTTTAGCTGAAGGAAATTTTGGTTCATCCAGTTGTGAATTTGCTCCAGACAATAAGTTGATCACACTGCTGTCATTTGAGTGGCATAGATATAGCCGTGTGTCATCTGGATGACTGCGATAGCCAACATTGGCGTTCTGAAGCATTTGACCCAAAGGTGACATATACAGACTAACCCGAAGAAGTCCAAAGACTGAGTGACCTCGACATGTCAAGGCCATTCAATCGGATTCAAAACTTCCAATGGTAACAAAGTAGCTAATTTCCTCGAAGTAGGGCCTGAACCATTTTAGGACGGTTCCATTTAATCACACCCACATTACAGCAGGACCTTTGTTGTCATTTTTGTTAGTCTCTTTTTCGGAAAATATCATTGCTAGCGGGGTTGGAAAAAATGACTAAATATGGCAAAACATTGCTAAGTAGGCAACACTTCAGTCACAAGTCGTAGCGCTTACTTGCTACCTTGCTTGTGCTAGCGTCCACACATGCACTTCAATGGGCATATTCTCCCTTTCCCACTAAAGTTCCTTATGTGCCTTTTTTACTCACTTTCAAGCGAGGACGTGATCCCGTGTAGGCTTCTGACACACCCACTTGAAAAGTGACGCAGCCACCGAATCCTGAGGATGCCTGCAAGGCCCGCACATGTGAAGTTTTCCTAAGACGTGAATTCCAGGGCTCTATTTGAAATATATTTCACACTTAATGTGTGAAATTGACTTATGGATCTTCCATAGTGATGTACGCGGCTCATTTGCATGTGTATTTTTATTCTGTACAGTATTTAACAAACCTAATAAAAGTACTTTAGCCAGACGACCGCACTAATGACTGAATGTATATTTGGAACTGTCCCATGAGCTGAGAAGTGAGTGAGCTGGCTATTGCTGAAGCGCTGCCTTGCAACGCTTTCCGCCATGCACGCGGGAAGCACTTCTATGGATTTCACGACCGGCATATGTCAATTTAAAACAAACGATTCCAAATCTAAATCACCATTGCTGCCCATTAGACTGACTGCATTTGTTGAGAGCGGCGCTTTCAGACACACTCCAAGGCACCACCACGAGTCAGGAGCTGTTCGGTCACACGGCCGTCACCAGCACTCCACATGTGACTTTGACTTCATGGTCACTGTGAGGGCCGGTCAGAGACTGTGGGCTTTGCCCAAATCTGGTCTAATGTATTTCCGACATTTAAGGTGTTTCGTGTTGTTCTCAGGTGAGGTTCAGAAGGAAGCGGTGGAGGCAGTGGCCGGCTCACAGGCCGAGATCCACGAGGAGGATGCCGGACTCACCGCGAGTGGTCACGTGATCCAGGCTGTGTTCAGCATGCTCTGGTCCACCGTGTTCATGGAGTTGTGGAAGCGTCGCAGTTCCTCCCAGTCCTACCGCTGGGGGACCCTTCACCTCGCCGAGCGCTTTGCGGAGCCTCGACCCGGTTTCCATGGCCATCTTGGGATGAACCCTGTCACTGGTCGTATGGAGCCTCTGTTTCCCGAATGGCAGAGGGATCTGCGGATGGCACTGGTCTCTATCCCGGTGGTCGGACTGTTTTTGGGTATGACTTGTCTCGATGCCTGATTGGCGTGAACTTTTTCAAAATGCTTCTTCAATGAAGTTATTCTCTTTTTTGTTTATGGTTGCTAAGCTACTGTATGTCAAGGCCTTACAGATGGGAACAAAATTACAGAAGAGGATGTGTGACTCATTCAGGACAGACGGCCTAGCGCTGAAGTTTCTCGTGTGTGTGCAGGGATGGTGGTCCTTGGCATGCTGTGTTTCTACTGGGGGGAGAACCAAGTGATGTGGCTTCATGAGGGATGGGACTCAATGGTGTCCCAGACGTTACTCTACGCACCTTCTGTGCTTCACATTGTCTACACGAATATGCTGGCTACGGTTTACAAAAGAGTGGCCCAGTCTCTGACTGAATTTGGTGAGTGAGCAGCAAGGCTTTTGAACCGGATTTTTCGCAACTTATTCTTGCCCTCTATAACCATTTTTTCAAACAATAAAGAGATGTTCACCCCTCATGTGTCCTTTCAGAGAACCACAGAGAAGAGTCTGCATTCCAGAACCACCTGACAGCAAAAGTGTTGGTGGTGAGTCTCCACCTTTCTCAGAGACATAATTACATCATCCAACTGTCAGATGACTCAGCTGTCCCTCCACCCCCACCCCCCGCCCCGTGTTTCATCAGTTCACATTCTTCAACTACTTTGCAGTCCTCTTCCACATTGCATTCGTCAAGCAGGATGTGCCGTTGCTTCGTAAGGTGACAGCTGATCCCTACATTACAACACTCACCAGCCGCATCTGTACAACAAATGAGTAGCCTTCCTGAAAAAATGCAAACTGAAATATGGAATTAAAAGAAAAAGTGTCTGGTGGCCCAAATGAAACATTCCTGTCTATGTGCAGCGCCTGGCATCTTTGCTGATCGTGACCCAGTTGGTGAACCAGGTGACAGAAGTAGTGATACCTTTCCTTGTGGATCACTTCATTAGTGCCCCCCACAGGACGGAAACTGAAGATGACCCAGAGGAGGACAAATTTAGGAATCAAATCACCCTGCCAGTGTTCCCTGTGAGTGAACATTTTCAATAAGAAACAATGTTGATGGCATTTTGAGGTGCAAACTATTGAAGAGGGACATCAAGTATCATGAAAACTTCACTTGTTGACTTGCTGAGTGTGTGAAATTGACCCAAAAACGATCGGGGGTAGTGGGGTGCCAGTCTGAAACCCACATCCCCCATAAGCGAGACACCCCTGCTATCATGTCAAAGTCATAAGGTAAGCAGAGCTGCAGTGCGTTCTGTTGGTACCTGATAACCGACACATAACCGATGTGAGAACTAACATACTTGATGTCTCTGTGGATCAGATTTAGTCTTGGGGGTGGGAAGGTATAATGTGGAGTCATGCACAGGAAAGTAGGCAAGGAGTCTTTGACAACTTTATGTTTCCCACCAGGGCCTATTTGCCGAATACATTGAGCTCCTGGTTCAGTTTGGCTACCTGAGTCTTTTCTCATGCGTCTACCCTCTGACGGCCGTGCTGCTGCTCATCAACAACGTAACGGAGATCCGCTCCGACGCCTACAAGATCTGCAAACTCTTCCGCAAGCCGTTCTCCGCCCCCGCGGCCAACATGGGTGTATGGCAGGTCAGCAGATCAGGCATTGGGCGTAATTGTGACGAAGAAAACTGGTGTCATTGTCTCGTCCTCCAGATTGCGTTTGAGATCCTGAGTTTCGTCGCGGTGGTGTCTAACTGCTGGCTGTTGACACTGTCTCCACAATTGCAAAGGATGCATCATGAGGGCCAGATGAGCAACACCGACATCGTGCTGATGGCCATTTTGGCTGAGGTATAAGGGCTCCTCATCCAGAAGCTAGGCTAGCTAGTATCCGATCTGGGACAACATATGAAAGTGCAGAAGGACAAAAAAAAAATCCAATCAGGGTCAGATTTGTCTGCATTTTGAACCTAGCTATAGAGACACATGACGTGCAAAAGCACACTTACCGAAATCTTTTGGGCTAATTGTTTGGATTAATTAAAAATGTCAGTTTTGTGACAGAACTAACAAATCCAATGTATTTTTCATAAATAAAGGCAGAGTTATGTATTCAGCATTTATAAATCCATTGTGTTAACGAAAGTATATATTCATTATGAATTACTGCGGTGTAATTGGAATACTTGTAGGTTGACTTTATTGGATAAAAACAACCCGCATGGTTTATATACCGTTGAAATACTTTCCGTTTTGACGTGATTCATTTTCCCGCCTGCATGCTCAACTGATGTTTTCAAATGTTTTTGCAGCATATTCTCATCGTGGTCAAGGTGATAGTGGCGGCCCTGATTCCAGACGAACCAGAGTGGGTCAGAAAAAAGAGGGCCCACATGCAGTACACGTCCATGCAGGCTTTACGACAGCAGGTCAGCACAATTGCGGTCCATTCTCTTTGTTACTTCAAGACAAATGATTCAACATTAAAATCTAAAATTCTCATGAGGGGTTCGGCATATCATTTTCAATGAAGAAATGCCGTCATGGACATCTTTACAGACCGAACACCAAACGTGGGGCTGCTGTCATACAGGACAGTCACCTGGAAAAAACACCTATTGCTAATGTTCGGCCATGATGTTTGTCGATGATATGACTCTGAAAATAGAGGTACTCTGGATAAAATCTCCATTAATCCGAAATGCCATTTTGTGAAACCTCTTCACTTTGAGATGGGCATCTTCATTTCAATCGCATCTTAATTTTCATTCATTCATTCATTCATTTTCCGAACCGCTTGATCCTCACTAGGGTCGCGGGGGGTGCTGGAGCCTATCCCAGCCATCTTCGGGCAGTAGGCGGGGGACACCCTGAATCGGTTGCCAGCCAATCGCAGGGCACACAGAGACAAACAACCACACACGCTCACATTCACACCTAGGGACAATTTAGAGTGTTCAATCAGCCTGCCATGCATGTTTTTGGAACGTGGAAGGAAACCGGAGTGCCCGGAGAAAACCCACGCAGGCCCGGGGAGAACATGCAAACTCCACACAGGGAGGCCGGAGCTGGAATCGAACCCCGCACCTCTGCACTGTGAAGTCGACGTGCTAACCACTGGACTACCGGGCCGCCCCATCTTAATTTTCTCATTTTAAATGTTATCATGGTGTTGTACAAAGACAAAAATTAATTACCGTATTTTCACGACCATAAGGCGCCATTAAAAGTCTAGTATATGAGCCGAGTTCCAAAGCCTGACTGAGCGTGCTTCTGGCCGACACGCTGTTTATATAGAGAAAAGGCGGGCGTAAGTGACGTCAGGCATGCGGAAGTCTGCCAATGAGTGAAGGGTGGGCGTGCCCAACAACACGGTGCGCCGAATGGTCGTGAAAATACGGTATGTTGATTATCTCGAATGTTGCTTTTTAGCTTTTCAAGGTTTAGTTTTAGCTTGTAAAATGTATTCTTGCTTTCTCTTTCAGAACCTCCCCTCTGAGGAATCCTGAATCTGTGAAGCAATGGATCAGCTGGACCCAAAACGAACAATTTTTGAGCTTCAATATAGTCCGATGCTGTGCCTGCATACTCATCATCCATAGTTTTTAAAGGTGCCATTTTATACTTTGGAGACAAGTCACGTGTTATTTATTTTATTCAATTAAAAAAAAGATTTTATTACAAATTCACAACAGTAAAATGTTATACCCCAGTCTTAGATAAAGAAAGCTATTCAATGTGAATTTAAAAACATCCTTCAGACTTTAAATGTGGCTGGTGGTGATTAGTTTAGACTAAAAAAAAAAAACAATATATATATATATATATATATATATATATATATATATATATATATATATATATATATATATATATATATATATATATATATAAAATTAAAAAGAAAGATGGATTGTATATTTGAGTCAAATAAAATATGAACTGTAGGGCATGGTTTCCCCACATTAACATTGGCATATATGTAATGTATGTTTTAAATGATAAATATTGCAACAATCCAAAAGCTGTCTACCATGAAAATGTGTGCCTTTCAGACAATTACAAATACAAATGTAACACTACTGTCGAACATCTTTCAGAACCCCCACATAAAACCCCAATTTCGTGTGCCTGATAATTTTGCACCTAGCGTTGTTTGGTCATCTGAACAGCAGTAACTTTGTCTCCCAAGTTCCAAATGTCAGCTTTGATTCCAGCAAGCTTCTTGCTAGAAAGACACATGGTGCTTCGACAATGTACAGTACACGCTCTGAGCTGCGCTCTCCAATCACATGGACATTGACAGTGCAATTCAAACAGCATTTAGAATGTCCAATATTTGTCCCATTGTAAGAATACACGCAAACCGAATGTATATATTGGAAAAGGAGATTGACAGTACAAGGGTTTGAGTGAGGCGTTTACAAGGGAGTGCAAGTTCAGGGAGAGGCAAAAATATTTATCATGCTGACACTGTATTCTTGATTCTGTAGATAAGCTAAAGCGAGTGACAATAGGAAAATAAATATCTGAGTGAACAGTAAGCAGTTGTCTTGAAACTGCTCTCTTGATCGTAATTATAGTTGTTTAGGAAAGTACTACATACTACTTATTATTTGCTTTGGTCGTAACAATACTAGACTGTGTTTTGGTACTGAGCTCCCATGAAAAATGTGGCTGCTAAAATGCTAAAATCTTTTTTTTTTTTGGAATATTAAGCCTTGAGAAAAATAATGAAAAAAACAAAAGACCACTTGTGCTCTGCTATTATATGCATATTTTTTTTTGGGGGGGGGGGGTTGTCCAATGCTTTTATATTCTGGATTGTGCCTCTAATGACTGCTTAACTGGTCAGTATTACCACTCATTTGTCTTCTGTGCACATTGTGCTATTCAGTCTTCAGTGCTGGCAGACGGAGCATCACACATCCACGACGATGGTGTGGCCACACACACATTGGAGGCTTTATTCTTCCAAAACACCGCTTGTGGCGCCCCAATCTGTTTACAATCAAAAAGTAGATATTCCACATCCAGCCACCAGTCGGCATCAACTAAATTAAGTGTTCTGCATGTGTTAGCTTGACCTGACGTGTGACCACAGGCTGTATCGCAATAAAGACACAAATGAATAAAGTGTTTTTTTTTTCTCTTCCTGACAAACATCACGGAGCACATTGGTTACATTGATGTCATTTTAATAAATAAATCCAGAAAAAAAATAAGTACAAGGCTCCAGAGAGACGAGGTCCTCTAATTCAAAGCAGAAGAACAGAACACGCCAGGGAGGGGCAGGCTGCAACTGTACAGGAATAATCACTTCTCTATTGAATCTGTTCTTGGTACAAATTTTATGCTTACAGTGCTGCCGAAATACAAGCGACAATCAAATATCACGCTTTCTCTATAAGCGAGGAATGTACGCCCGGTTGCATACCCAATTTCGCCACGAAACAGTAGAAATGAACACAAATAAGCTGCTCTCCAGGCTACAGGGAAAGTATAGGTGTTACTGTACAGTAGCTTATTCTACAGCTTTGGCTCTCGTCACTGTACAAAATGTATCTACAATTCTCATCTTTGCCTCGAATAAGACATGAGTGGATGTGAAAATACACCAAATATACACGGAGTGACTCCTCTACCAATATGTAACACGTGATTCATATTCCAAGATGTACAGTAGGAAGCTACCGGGTGCTGTACTGTGTGCAATCAAGGTAACAAGACAACAGCGGTGTCCTGCTCAAGCCAAGACACGGTATGGAGGTATACGGTGATAAATAACGGTAAGAGCATGCACGGCAAGTCACACGGTTCCCATGACGATGGTTGGCAAACCTCGCGACACTTCGAAGTGTCGATCGCATCCTAGATGTGACAACAACAACAGAAAAACTAGTAGGGCGAGTGATCAACGGACGGAACATTAAGAGGACGGAGAATGATACAATCATCTCAGTCTGAGGCATATTATAGCATGTGGCATATATCATAAACATATCGTAACAGTCTCTCAGCTTATATGAAGAGGTTTGTAACCAGAGAAGCGGGTTGTGCAAAGGGAAGAAGAAACGAGTGCTTAGTTTTTGTGTTTAGTTTTTCTGTGAAGCCTTCGTTGCAGGCAGCTCACGAGGACAATTTTCTCTTCTTCCGCGTGGGTGCAGTGTGCTTGCTACGCTCACCAAGTCGCAAAGTGGCTCCACTCAAACCACTGCGCCGTCGACAAACTGGAGCTTTAACGTTGTGATTTCTGCTCAAGTGTGCACTCGAAACTCTCCTGTGGTCAGCTTGGAGTATGCGTGCGTGCGTGCGTGCGTGCGTGCGTGCGTGTCATTTAAAGCACATGGCAACAGTTGTACTGAGCCAGTGGGAGGATCTTGGCTTTGTTGTTTGTGGGGATGTTGAAGGCCAGCGCTTTCTCACACAGGGGCAACTGGAAGAGGCGCTCGCGAAGCTTGAGGCTGTGGCGTTTCCCCGCCGGCTCCACCCTGGCGGCGGCGGCGGCGGCGGCGGGGGTATTGGCGACTTCGTCCCAGGGCCCGGTCGTATTGCGCGATTGGGATCTGTCCGTTACAAAGTCGTCCCTGGCGCCCGTGTCTGTCCACTGCGCCTTCTTCTCTCCGCGGTGTGTCTTTTGTTTTTTCGGCGTTGCGGAGGCGGCGGCTTTGTCGAAGTTGTTGTTTGGTTCCGTCTCTTGGTGGGGGGCTTTCTCACTCCACCCCTGGCAGCACGGCACCCTCAGAGCGGCCTTAGCCTCACACGAGGCGGGCCGCTCCGGCGCGTGACTCGCGAGATTGTTAAGGTGAGCGACCGGTTGGTATGAAATCACGCTCGCGCTCTGCGTGCGCTCTCTTTCCGTGTCCGCGCCATCCTCCTCCTCTTCGAATTTCTCCCCGGGCCTCATTTGCTCTTCCGCCTTTTCCTCTTGATCGACCGCAGCGTCCAGCACGACCTCGACCTTCTTCTGTGGCTCAGTCACAGACAACGACAACAAACCTTCGCACTCTTTGGCCAGGTTGCTCTCCTCTACCTCGTCCTCCTCCTCTTCCTCTTCCTCACAAATCTGCAGGAGAGCCGGGAGGTTCTTGGCGACGCGAGGTTCCTCGGCCGGCGGCGGGTGAAGCGAGTAGCTGAGGTTGACCTGCCGCGGCGCCGGTAAGGACTGCGGCTTGGCGGCGAGCAAGTCGCCAGACTCGACCATTCGGGAGAGCGGCGAGGTAGAGGACAGGGCCCCCGAGAGCCAATGGGGAGGGGCCTCTGGGCTGAGCAGCACATTGTCCAGGCCCTGCAACCAGCGGTGAGCCTCAATCTCCTGCAGTGACGCTCGGACCGATGGATCCTTCTGGAGCATCCTGGAGATCAGACTGTCAAAGAAAACACAATCGGATAATACGGTGAAAAAAAATTGTCGCCTCTGTCATTCACTAAAAATGCATTTTTACGGTGGCCTGTCCCATTATTCCACCAGAGTTTTGTCAATTGTACAGCGATATATTATAAATTTGCGGGGAGAACATGCAAACTCCGCACAGGAAGGCCAGAGCCGGAATCGAACCCTGCGCTTCTGCACTGTGAGGCCGACGTGCTAACCAGTCGCCTACTGTACAATCCAAAAGGCTAAAGATTCACATATACTACAATACATTTGCAGTTTCCAGGACCAAGTAAGCAAAGTATTTCCAGACGGAGTAAGAGGAGGATTTTTATTTCTTAATTTTTTTTTCTGCAGTGGGGCATCTTGGACCAGGAGGAAGCGGGTAAAGTGCTTGGGAACATGCTCAGTTTCGCACTGGAGAATGACAACCCAAACACCGGCGCAAGGCGGAGGGCCCGCCAATGGTGTGTCGCGGCTGCCGGTTGATGTGGTGGTGGTGGTGGTGGGGACTGAGATAACTGGCTGACCAGCGCGTCATGACGGTCGGTCTGCCTTGGGCGCATGCTGGGCGACCGAAGGAGGGAAAGGTGGAGCAGCAATTTTGGGCCATTGATAAAAACACAAATAAGTCCAAGGAGCATTCCAACATGACTGATGTTCATTGGGAAGTGTGCTTGTGGCTCATTATCAGCAGCTCCAATCTGGACTTCCTCCCCTGGCCGATTCCATTCAGCACAAGTCATCCGAGCTAAGTTAAGAAGAGAAAATGTACACTAGTTGTGTTGTGCAAAGATGGCTGGTTCATGCAGCGATGCAAGATACACCGATTGTCCATGGAAGGAATTCAAAGTATATTTTAAAATAAATACATGATGAAATAAATAAGTGAGATCATTTGGACAGGGTCATTTTATAAGTCGCTCGCATGCGAAATAAGTGTGGGCGCCGCTGTCAATGCACACATTTTTTGGGGGGAAACATTGACTCATGGATGAGGAAAAAAGTGGCTTCCGTTTCAGTTTGAGTTGCTCTGTCTTTGCACATCATTTTTGCAAAAAGCAACTCCGTCAAAGATTAAATGTTTTCATTCATTCATCCATCCATTTTCCGAACCGCTTGATGCTCACTAGGGTCGCGGGGGGTGCTGGAGCCTATCCCAGCCGTCTTCGGACAGTAGGCGGGGGACACCCTGAACCGGTTGCCAGCCAATCACAGGGCACACAGAGACGAACAACCACCCAGACCTAGGGACAATTTTAGAGTGTTCAATAAGCCTGCCATGCATGCTTTTGGAATGTGGGAGGAAACTGGAGTGCCCGGAGAAAACCCACGCAGGCCCGGGGAGAACATGCAAACTCCACACAGGGAGGCCGGAGAGCTGGAATTGAACCTGGTACCTCTGCACTGTGAGGTCGACGCGCTAACCACTGGACCCACCGGGCCGCCCATCTGATATATGAGTCTCCAATTTTTATTTGCACCCCTTTACATTAGACGGCTTATCATGTTATCAGGTTACTGTTAATGTTTTTGTTTAGGTTACATTTGGTTTTGTTTCCTCGTGTGCCCTTTTTGTCGCCTCCTGTTCTCGTCATCAGTGTCCCTTGTGTTTAACCAATCGGCTCCCTCAACCCTTTGTGTCTTGTCCAGGTGTTTCTCGTTTTCTCGTCACTTTGCTTGTATTTAGTCCCCTGGGTTCTGTCAGTCTTGGTTGGATCATTGTGAGTGTGTGTGTGCGCTCCTGCCATGTTTTGTTTCTGTCATAGGTTTATGTTACTTTGTTTCCTTGTGGTTTTCAGGACTTTGTTCGAGTACTTCAGTTAGTTTTTTCCAGGGTACTTCTTTTTGTGTTTTTGTTAAATATATCTTGGTCAGTTCCACTCTACTCCTCCTGCCTCCCTGCTTTTTGGGGGTCCTCCACTTCACCATCATGCTTCCATGACAGTTACAGGGTTCATGAAAGGGTGAATGTAAAGGACATTGTGCATAAAAAAAAAAGTTCTGCCAGAAAGAAAATGCATGGAGGGGTGTCTCGCCGAAATCGTATGATAAATTCATCTGTTCGTGCTTTTTGCATGATTTTGTTCTTGAAAAGTCTTCTTTTGTGTAAAGTTACATAAATACAAAAGCACACTGTAAAACAGTCAAATGTTCTGCCTGTAATTTGGCTCTGTGTTGCTGTGAATATTAAAGGAATTGAAAAATTCCGTAGAATTTTTTATTTATTTAAAAAATTCAGATGATTAATCCGTTATCTGATTTTGTTTTCTTCTGCCAAACATCACCCCTTACATTTAACTGAAAATTGTGGTTTCCATGAAAACCGGTTCTGTTTCCCAACCAGGGTTACGTGTACCCTTGGGGCTAAACTGGCACTTTGCAGACATTTAATAATTTTTTTCCAAGATGCTAAGTAAATATTTTCAGTCAGTTCATAAGCCCGTCAATGAAATGGTATCGGCGCGCTGCAACTTGTTTCCCCGGAGAAACAATAATGAGTGTCACATTATGGACTGCTAAAAAAAAGAGCGTATAAATGTGTTATAGTGGGTCTGAACTATTTTGAGGTGAAATATCTGTTAAAAGGGGGGCTTGAAATTCTGATTTAAAAAAAAATCAATCTGGAAGAACATTCTGTTCATGTGCCATGGATTCAAATGAATGCCATCCACATTTCTCGGGGGCCCGACACAAGCTCATGAGGTCTGTAACGAATATCCCCAAGGTTGTTCTGTTCTACTCAGACGCTCTTTATGTGTCCATGTGAGCGCCGATTGTGTTGGATCAGCTCTATCCCGCAGTGTTTGTGGTCAAACATGCAGTCACTGGGTGGGAAACATTTATGCTTACTCAACTGGAAAACAAAATGAAAAGAAACACACATCAGTGGTGTGCAATGACAACAATGTACACTATGTGACATTTTCACCCCGGACATTTGTTCAAATCCCACAAATGATAAGTTTTAGACCCATTTTAGCACCGTATATTTTCTCCCAGCCATCACTCTGTTGAACACGTCTTTTAGGTTTCAAAACGTTGAAGCAGACTTCCAGGAGAACAATGTCCATGTCCAAAGGAGGACATAAGGTCCATTCCGTAATATTGGTATTCCAAGTAACTGATTAATTTAATTTAGATTCTTTTGTCTTTCTCATGATTTTAAAATCTCAAATGAATGCAATTGTTTCTGATCACAAATGCAATTAATTCTACCTACAGGCCGAATGACTGCGAAAGATGATTCGGTAAACAAAACAAAAAAAATGTTAATTTACCTTACTTTCAGAGGTTATCAAAAAATACACTTGTGAAGCACAGTGATGAGATGTGCTTGGTTCAACTCTTATCCACCACTACGCTGCAGGTCAAATGTAAGATGTACTGCACTACCTACAACTTGTAACGACTGTGCTAACTGGAAGTTGCCTTTGAAAAACTAAAACTTGCCTTGCTGCCTATTCAAGGCAAGCGCCCACTGAGTGTTTAATGAAGCATGTCTGTGTACAGTCCAACCAGAGCACAAAATTATTCGCTGAAACTAATGAGATGCTTTTACGGTCACTGGCTATTTAAACACAGGGTGACTCACATGTATTTGGTAAAATCTCGGAAGCCGTCAGTTGCGCAAGGCATTTAGTATATGTGGTGCGAAGATGAGGATAAAATGGATGTCGCATCGCATAGGCATATTTTTCTTTGGTGCCGGTTGAGTGCTGTGCGGGGTATGCGGACTTACTCTCTGCAGTGGCCTGAGACGTGGTCGGGGATGGAGTAACGACAATCCAGAATCATGACCAGAGTCTCACTGTCATTGGCCTCCTGAAAGGGAGGGACCCCGCACACTAACATGTACAAGATCACCCCGAGGGACCAGATATCTGCAACACACACACAACAGAATCAGTAGACATGCTGTCAGGTACAAGGCAAGGCAGCTTTGTTTATGTCGCACAAGGTAGACATCATTTCAACCAAAAACTGAAAAGCATTTACAAAACAAAAACAAGACAATTGAATACATTTTAAAGCCAAGTAAAGAAATAATGAGTTCACGACTACGAATGTACACTGAAAAATGAGGAAACTAAATGGGACATCCGTGTCACAGCTTTTTGGGATTCGGCTTCTGACATGAAGCCACAGACAAACATGCACACATACGTGACTGCTGGCGCGGACAGGGTATGTATTTCCTCCTATGGTCTCCCTCCCTTTCCTTCCCTTCCACCTCCTTGTCACGCACACACACATACGCACACACAAGAACGATGGGACGCATGCACACAGACGAGTGTGGCTGTTCTGATGTTGAGCTATTTTGAGAATGATCTTTCTTTTGCTCTTTGTTTCTGTCCTTCCTTCTGCAAATAAGAACTCATTGCACATGCCAAGCCTGATATGCATGTGATCGAAAGAAGAAAAAAAGGAAGCTGAATTTCTTGAAAGGGCAGTGACATAATGTGAGTTGTCATGACATTGCCCTTTCAAGGTTATTTTAGATGAACCGTAAAATCCAGGAAGTAGTCAAGCGTGTCCTTTCCTATGCAGAGGCTCAGCTTATGAGAGGCTTGTAAAATCCTGGTTAGATTTGATGGTACAGATCAGAAAAGTAACAGTGAATACTTCTGTAACCAGGGGCAGATAGAAAGGAATTAAAAAAATGTTTCATTTCAGCATCTTCACATATGCAAAAGCGAAGCAAATGATAGCGCTCCATGTGGCAGACTATCACAATACTCTGTATCTTTGAGTCGACACAATGAGACAGCAAAGAACATGCACAGGAACAACAACATGATGCACGCAAGTGCACATGAAAGAACAGGAATACATACAACTGGGTCATGTCCATCACACTCTGTAGGTCGCAGAATTATTTAATTTGTCATTGTGTTCAATGAAACTTTATAAATCCAAAGTACATCCCAAATAAATACCACGTGGCTGTATTTTATTTGTTTTATCGACACATTCATTTGATTTTAATGTATTGATATAAAAATAGAAAACACCATGGTTCATTCAGCTCTAGACACCAGCACACACAGCACATTGTCTGCCAGGACAGTCCAAACAAGCATGCCCAGTCGTCGGCGCACAATGTACACAGTCACGCTCGTCGTCTCTGTTGAGAGAACACTTACGCAAGAGAAGCCACCGAGCACTGTACCAAGCTCAGAAGCAAATATCACACGGACAAAGTACATATTGTCAACGCCATTAGTGGCCCACTGACCACTCAGACTAGCAATAAACTGATAGGATGCTTATTTTCAATATTATTGATAGCTATCCACACTCACAATGAACTGGGTTTCAGCGCCCGTTGGCTTCATAATTAATCTTGCCTATGTTTGCCGCACAATGCAATGCTTTTACAGTATTTCTGCCATGGTTTTAGTATAGGATATCTAATTACCGTATTGTCTGCACTATAAGGTGCTTCGGATTATAAAAAGCACCTTCAATGAACGGCCTATTTTATAGGGCACACTGCATTATAAGGCGCATAGAAAGGAAGCCACAATAGTGGCTGCGGTTGCGCTATGCATCCACTAGATGGAGCGACGCTGAAGGGAATAAAATACATTACAATACAATACAGCTTTATTTATATAGAGCCTTCACAATAGCTGCAGCTGTAACAAAGCCATGAGAACTGGTCACAAACACAGACATGAAAAATAAAACTACAAATGGCATTACAAAACAATAAATGGAAGACAAACATTGTGAAGACAATTGATTCAAGAAAAAGGTTCACATCCACGAGGGGCTAAATATCCTTTGAAGTCTTGCTTGTGTCCTTCCTTTGTTTAGTCAGTAGTTAATTATCCTTGTGGTATGATCTTCGTTTCATCATGGCTGTGCAGAGCTCACAAAGTTGTCTGTTTGAGTGTGTGTTGGCAAATGCACAGGTCAATTAGTGTCGGGCAGGTTACAATTGGTTCCTGCTAATAATCACCACTAGATGGCATAGGAACACTAACAGGGAAAAAAACTGGGGAATAGGAAGAGAATCTAACAAAATATATAAGGCGCATCAGATTATAGGGCGCACTGTTGGGTTTTGGGAAAATTGGATGCTTTTAGGTGCGCCTTATCGTGAGGAGATATGGTAATAGTGCCCATTCATAATTGAAAATTATTATTAATTATATTATATTATATTATATTATATTATATTATATTATATTATATTATATTATATTATATTATATTATATTATATTATATTATACAGTATTAATATCCATCCATCCATTTTCTCATCCGCTTATCTTCATGATGGTCGCGGGTGTGCTGGAGCCAATCGCACGGCACACAGAGACAAACAAACATCCACGCTCACACTCACACCTCGGGACAATTTTGAGTGCTCCATTAACCTGCCATGCATGTTTTTATGGAATGTGGGAGGAAACTGGAGTACCCGCAGAAAACCCATGCAAGCACGGAGAGAACATGCAAACTCCACACAGGAAGGCCAAAGCCGGAATCAAAGCCTTTACCTCGCAATTGTGAGGCTGGCGTACTAACCAGTGGACCGCCGTGCCGCCCTAAGACAATGAATAGTACATGCCAAATAACTAAGTGGTGTATCATTGCAACAGTGGTCGTTGCCTAACACGAGCTACAGTGCAACTGGCTCATAAAAGCCGCTGTCTTTCAACTTTCAAGCGGGCCTTCAACACCAAGTTGCAAAATTTGCACCTCGAGATAACCTTGATGACGCTACAAGCCCTTGGAGCTAGAATTACAAGGCTATGAGAGAGGAAAATTTGTTGGGATTTCTTGAGGGCGACTGTTGTCTAAAAACAGACTGAATGGGAGTGTGTGTGTGTTGGGTCAGACCTTGTTGATACAAACAGTGGAGCAGTGTGATCTAAAAACAGATAAATTCCCCGAAAATATATTGCTTACGTCGGTTTCCCATGTGTGATTCCATGTTACACCATGCCCAAGAGCAGCAGAGTTATGTCAGACTGGCGAGATGAAGCTAAAGCAAACAATTTATGGGTACTGGTACCCTTGACAATTATGCAAGAGAAACCAAATAAGGACAACAATGTGATGGGGGAGGGGGTCCAATTTTGTCAACTTTTTAATTTAAAGATACAGTGTGTAAAATGCACTTGCCATCTAGTGTTGAACACATCAAGAATGCAACGACCATTTGAAGCATGCGCACTACGGTGCCTCAGAGAGACCACACTTTGCTAACCTTCCACCAATTCCTCAGCCGCGGCGTAAGCAAATAGACATCACAAATGACATCTAGTGTTTCCTCAAGTTGCAAAATAAGTCTATCGCATTTGTTAAACATGTTGTAGTCACTGATCCAGGTTAAGTTTGTCTGCTTCGAGTATCCGGAGTAGAAAGATGGCTGCGAAACACGTCAGCAAACATGTAAGGTGGCCTAAAATGATATATTTTTAAAAAACGTACGTCGACTTGATAGAAGGTCTTTTTGTGTTTGTTTTGTATGATTGAAAATTAAAAATGGGTTTTGGGCAGCATGGTGCTTTACTGGTAAGCACGTCCCGCTCACAGTGCAAAGGTTCAGGGTTCGATTCCTGCTCCAACCTCCGACATTTGTAACACTTTACATTTTGAACATGCTATTGCGCTATCAAAAGGAAGCCTTCAGACTATTTTCTGTCGAAAAACTTGATTTAATATTCGTTGCAGTTTTCAAATTACGATGAGTTTTGCTATCCGAATCTTTACCTATTTTTATATATACCTTTTTTTTTCTCCTGTGTTTCTGTCTCTTCATATTCGGTTTTTAGTTTCGGCCAAGAATTTTTATTTCAATGCATCCTGAGTTCACATACTTTTTCCACTCACTGTATGTTATTTTTCTGATTGACTGACGTAGGAAATATATTCAAATTCACATCCCAAATAACACGTTTGATATTTTATAGTATCACTTTCATTTTGCTGACAGATTTAATGCTCATATTCCTAACGACCGCGGTCTCATCACAATGACAACACAAAAATGGAAATTCAAAGGCATCTACTACAACAAATCCTTTTTAGGACGACACTTCGTGGACAGAACACACACACAGGTATTATGCAACTGGAAGAAATGTTTATCTTTGTCAATGACACAAGGCCCCGTTCACTAACTTGTTGTCTTTTGTTCATCTTCATCACCCGTTTTCCATAATGCTAATATGAAAGGACAAAGATGGCTTGGGCTGACAAAATCCGACCTTTTCTGCTGCCAGACAGTCACACTAACTACTCGGCCCTCTGCTATTACAAGCGCACGAGATGTTTAAACACAACACACGACAGGACTTCGAGGTGGTGAAATATAAGCTCGGAAATAAACAGAAGACTTTCTAATATGTGCATAACAACAGTTTTTTTTGAGCGGTCATTTCAGAGGATATCACTAATAGAGCTCTCTCTTGGAATGTCATTGAGGCGTACGTTTCGATTCAAGTGATGGCAGTAGAACGTCACGTAATTAAGTCACCAATGGGTTTTTTTTCGTGACTTCATCGGTTAAGGAGGATTTTTAGAGGCAATTGACGTGCTCATTACGTTTTCTGAAAATGGCGTCAATACAATACATCAGGATTTGCATAGTGCAGCTATCACAAAGATGGCGGCCACTTGTCACGTTGCAATTCCAAGTGGCCGAATGCTTTTCCGGTGACGCCATATCTGATGTGGCTGCAGTTATACTGACAGAACACGTTAAACAACCCGCATGTGGCCAGATTTCATAAAAGGACCACAAGTGACATAACTGCGCAGTGACAACACTGAAATAAAACAATAGATGAACAAATAATAAACATCACGTACCACCCAGTTGGCTTCAGGTGACTCTCGCTCACATTGATTTTAATGAGGATAAACCTCCACATGACCACCATAATTGCTGATGGTGAGCAATTATTTTGCTTTGTTTTCGTGACTTCATTGTACTTCCATCTTCATACCTTTTTTTTAAAAATATATCTTTATTTTTTCGTTATGTGAAATGATGACTTAGACCGGCCCGATAATTATCAGGTCAATAATTATTATGCATCAGTAGTTATTGAAGCATCCACGGGTGCTGGTGGATGATAAAATCTGGAGCATCACAGGATTTGCTACATGCGTTTTACTTTTCTTTGTGTGGCTCGAATGCCAAAAGGGTCAGACCTCAACCAGGGGTGTTCAAGTTAACAGCGTAAGAGAAGACCACTCTATTCAGGAAGTGACATCAGGATTTACTGGCGATGGACTCACATTCAAAGCAGTAAGTTGTGTACCGATAGTTTAGTACAGTGTTGTTTCAAAGTTAAATTAGGGTGCGTCCATAGATTCACTTCGTTTTTGACACTTACTGTAAGAATGTAAAAAAACAAATGCGGGTTTATGACGCAAATCACCTCTGCGCTCTGGTGCTGCCATTCATTTTATAAGTTCAGTTGGAGAACATTTTTTCTATCTCAGTATTTCCAATAGCAACCGGGTAACTTCTTTTTACACTTGCATGTCAGTAACATGTGACTGGAAAAAAAATGTCTGCACTTTATAAAATTTTAATAATGGCTGGCTATTTCTATTTTCATAATTTCGTATTGAGTCATTGAGGGTGTAGTGGTTTACCTGCCTGACAGGTAACGTGGGTTCAGTTCCCAAAAAGTGAAAGTGTGAAGGTGAATGTGAATAATTATCTGTCTTTATATGTGCCCTGTGATTGACAGTCAGATCAGTCCAGGGTCCAAAGTTTACCTTATGCCTGAAGCGAGCTGGAATAGTTTACGGCTCCCCTCGATAAGCAGTGAAGAAAATGAATTACTTTGTATGAAAAATGGGTTTCAAAATCTTGAGAAATCTGAGATCAACTAACAAAAAAGTGGGTTTTTTCCCTCTATTTTTATTTCAGTTATTTCGTTAACGACAATAACCTTGATCTGCAAATGGATGTAGTCCATCTTAGCAGTAAGCAGCACCTTCGTATCTGAAGTACACTTATTTTGGTTCTGTCTGCATCTTCTACTATAGGACATGTCTGTGAGTCAACGTCTATGTCGTAATGTATATCCATCAATCCATTTCTACCCTGGATGAAGCTTGAGAACATACACACCTTCACACTACACAAAGGACAGGCGCAACTGACAGATTTGGACCCAAACCCCGCTTAAGGGCTTCAAAGGACATTACGGCAAATAACACCAAGAACATCCATTACCTGTCCCCAAAAAGTGTGATGATTACCTCAAAACGTTCCCACAAAAATGAGAAATACAGGGAAGACTTACTGCAGTGTTTGGTCCACTGCACAACGTGCCCATTTGGCTGGCTTGCTTAGACTGACCCAGATACACACACTAATCCTTTGCAGACACACACACACACTCTGACACACACACGCACAAACACAAAGTACATGTTACACACAACCACACAAGCAGATGAATGTGAAAGGACAAATAGTACGGGCACTCCCGATTTAGGACATGAGACATTGAGAAGGAACACGCCGACGTAGGGTCAACGGAGCTCTTGAAAACACTTGTCCAGGCACAGTGACAGAAAGGGGGTGTGACATGCTCATGTTAACAGGAAAGAAAAAAGAAACCGAAACCCATCCTGATTCTTTACCAGCGCATCCCCCAAATGGTCCACTATGCTCTATCTATCTTCCTCGAGCAAATGTTGCACCTTTCTGCTGTACAACATTCACAGAGTAGTGCCACAATTCCACTTTGTGCTCAGCAGGCAGTGCAGTGATTTTTCAGTTCTTTGTAATAAAAATAAATTGATAAACTTAATAAAAGGTCGCTGATATATGTCAGTCAAAATACACAAGGATCCAAAATTACACTGTATAAACTGGTTCAAAGCGCACCATTATGTGGGATGATTCATTGAGTCAATATAAGACAATATTGTACATTGCGAAGTCTCAGCTCATCAATGCAGCACTAACATTAGACATTCTATGCACAGGATAAAGAATATGACTGTTAGTGCTATTATATTGTCTGTCTACATCTATTGCTGCTCCATTTGTGTTCAAACCGTTGCAATTCAGATGCTATTCAGCGTTTTTATGAAGCTAGCGGACTCCAGCGCTATGTAAGCGTAACTTTCGGTTTTGTTTAGTTTGACAGTAAACCTCAAATAGGAGTGGAAATAAGTAGCTTGAAAATGTTTTCTTGAACAATTCTGCACTCCTTGTATCTGCCGAGCGACTGCTGATTGAGAAGTGAGTTGAGTCACTGCCACCAGTGACCACCACAGTGCCTGTATCTCAAGTCACAATTTGGTGTAACACAGTAAAACATAATAATAAGAGTCTTCTTAAAAGAGTCTTACCCACAGCTGGAGCATCATACTCTTCTCCCAAAAGAATCTCCGGTGCAGAGTATGCCAGGGACCCACAGCTGGTGGCCAACATGGTCCCAGGTTTGAATAAGTTACTGAAGCCAAAGTCTGTCAGCTTCACTGCCCCCTGCTGCGGAAAGAACACCACATTCTCTGGCTTCAGGTCTCGGTGCACCACGTGGAGCTCGTGGCAGTACGCCACGGCGCGCACGATCTGGGCAAAATGGCGTTTGGCAGTGCCCTCAGCAACGCCTGTCTCGTGGCGAAGGATGTAGTCGTACAGGTCGCCCCCCTCTGCCAGCTCCATGACCAGGTAAAGGGTGGTGGGTGTGTCGATGACCTCATAGAGGCGGACCACGTTAGGATGTTGCACCCTCCTCATACATCTGAAAAGAATACATTGGGCTCATCTCATGTCTCTTAATTGCAAGGTTCGTAGCTCCTCAGAACATAGAACGTGACCCGGAAGTTATTCTCATACTGCCATATTACGGAGCATTTCCATCACCTTAAATGCACATGGAGGTTCAAGTGCGTTTTGCAACATAAAGAAAATTAAAAACCTTTTTATGGTTTTTCAATTTTTTTTCACATTCAACCAGAATGCATAAGCAGCATATCGACATGTTTTACGAGTCACCCCAAATGTGCACAGCATGCATTGGTGGCGGAGGGGATGGGGGAGGCACGCTTGGCACAGACCAATTGTGCCCGTCTTTGCATCTGCAAAGTGGTGAAGCGTGACAGTATGGATAGTTGTCTTTAATTTAATTTCACTGGAAACATAAAGTTCAGGTACAAAGTGACATTTGTGTTGAAAGTAATAATTGACAGGCATACGGTGAATTTGTGACACGCGTAAATGACGTGACATCATCTTCAGTCCATGTCTCTATGAAATGACATCATCCAGAAGTGATCGTCTCATTACCCCAAAACATTTCTACCTCTTCCCGCCTCACTCCTTTGCCAATCTCCTCCCTTCTCAATGACATTTCTGGTGGGAGGTGCTAGCAAGTAAACAGAGGAGCGAGGACCGAGGAAGCGGCAATTTGACAAATGAGAAGAGCCCATTGTTTGACATCCATGGTTTATATGAAGATAGCAGAAGCCCGCCATACCTGACTTCCTGTAAGAGGTGGCTTGTCGCCATGACATCGAGTTTGGTCTTGTCAATCATCTTAATAGCAACCAGCTGCCCAGTGTTGACGTGCCGAGCAAGTTTGACCACTGCATAGTGACCCCTTCCCAAGGTCCGACCCACATGGTAAAGTCCGCTGAGATTCAAGCGGTCTGACTTGAGATGTTCATCTTGGGCTGGGATGTTCTCACCACTTTCCATGTTGACATCAAAGAGTGTTTAAATGGATAGAGAACCTTGGAGGTTGCAGGAAGAGGGACTTGCTTGGTCACAATCCTCCTTACTGCAAGGTGGTTGCCTAGCAGGGAAAATAAAAAAATACAGTCAGGTGAAAAACATTGTTTCCACATTTTATATAATTTGCATTAAGACACGGTACATTTAAGAGAGAATACCAATGTCAGAAATGTTTAAAAGTTATCTTTATGGTCAAAACACCATATTGTTGGTGTAAAAAGAAAAGCGTTCATCTCTGGAGCATATCCCCGTCGACTCCTGGCACAAGGTGTGGGGGGGACACCTTGGACCAGTCAATCACAGGACCCAAACTGAGACAGAAACTAACCCAATATTGCCGAGATTGCTTGTTTGCTGCATTTTTTTTCAACTCGCATACACACACACACACACACACACACACATCATATCATAGCAAGTATAGATAAGTGTACTGCTTAAGAAATGCAATCCACATGTTTACATATCATTGCTTTTCCATTTGTTTGCATTATTGTTGTAATATGATTTTAGCCACTATTGTTTGATAGAATTTTGGGAAGTTGTCATAGTAAATGCTTAAAAGACTCCAAAAGTCACAGTGTTTAAGAAAGTTAACAACTCTAACTGAGTTAGGTAAATACTATCATTCATATTCATTCATGTTTCATTTGCCATTAATTTAGCATAAAGCTAACCTATAAGACCAAACCATTGATATATTTGATACATCTGATATTGCTTATAGCAATACAAATTCATGTTTTGCTTGAGTTTGTTAAAAAAAAACACTTGAAGAGGCCTCTGAAAAAAAACGATAACATATTCCAGTATATCGTAATTGCATAATTGATGATGTAGTTTTCAAAATCGTTCAGCTCTTGTAGTAAACATCTCTGGCTATAGAGTCCAACATTTTCCATTGTCTCATGTGGAATGAGGGAACAACGTTGGGCTATCTCAAATTACACTCACCCCGCACAAATGGCGCGCCTGATCAATATTGAAAGAGGAAACCTTAATGTACGCCTGCCAGCCCGAGTGTGTGAGTGCGGGCTCCCATGTTCGTTTGACCAGGAATGTCCGAAAGTGGCGTTTACGCGAATGATGTCACCATCTGATCTTCCCAAGGGTACCGAGCGCATCTGACATCACCATCCGTCATTCTTCTGTTTAGCGCATCGTTCTTTCTCACGCAACCCTCTCATCATCCCGCTCCATCCTCATCACTAGAACATCACAACCGCTGTTGTTTACATGCGGACAGAGCTGCCTACAGGCTAAACGAAGGCCTCGTAGTCATAACAGGCGCAGTATTAATTGTGCCTGGTCGTGGTGTCGCCGAGTGTGATGCCAACTGCGTCGTCGCGGCCAGCTGTTCGTTCACTTGGCCGGCCCACAACTGCAGTGCCGACTTGGCACATCGGGGCCATCCTGCTGGCTCGCTGCCTTTCCGCCAGACCGACGAACGCGGCACGAGCAAAGGACGCAACGGCAGGAATATTCCTTGACGACGCCATCAAACTTACCGTCGGCGCGAGCATCTCGGGACTCGCAACCCGACCCGCTGTCAACCGCTGAACTTAATAATAAACGGCATCGTCGACGACGGCTCCTCCGTTTCCTTCCTTCAGATCCATGTTTTGTCCGCGTTCGCACTCTCCTCCTTCCCTCCTTCACTGGAATGGAGAGCCAATGTGAGGGCGGCTGAGGGAGAAGTAGAGAGAGAGAGAGAGAGAGAGAGAGAGAGAGAGAGAGAGAGAGAGAGAGAGAGAGAGAGAGAGAGAGAGAGAGAGAATCTAAAATCTTTAGAGCAATTATTTGATATCCACAGACTAATAAAAAATTGAAAATGATTACATTAAATGAGGTTCCATTTTAGTTCTGCAGTCCGTGCTTCACATTCGACCCAATAATTACCAATGAATTATAAAATAACTGAATGCACACATTTCCTGTTCAAACATGCATGGGCAGGAAGTGAAGCATCGCACATTCTGTGCCTCCAGTTACCACGCATGAATATCCTAATCCATCCATCCATCCATGTTCTAATCCGCTTATCCTCACAAGGGTCGCGGGCGTTCTGGAGCCTGTCCCAGCTATCTTTGGGCACGAGGCGGGGGAGACCCCGAACTGGTTGCCAGCCCATCGCAGGGGACACATCGACAAATAACCATTTGCGCTCACGATCACACCTAGGGACAATTTCTAATGTTCCATTAACTTGCCGTGCATGTTTTTGGAATGTGGGCGGAAACTGCAGAGTACCCAGAGAAAACCCACGCAGGGACGAGGAGAACATGCAAACTCCACACAGGAAGACCCGAGCTGGAATTGAACCCTGCACCTCTGCACTGTGAGGCGGACGTGCTTACCAGTCGTCCATTGTGCTGCCTATGAATACGCTAATCATAGTCTGAAAATATTAGAATAAAATTCTCAATATGTTGCATTAAATTAGCATTGTAACATTTAGGTGAATTCATCAAAAATGTCCACTATGGCAGCACGCGGGGTATGTTCTTCTACTTTCTTCCTTTCATAACTTTGCTGCTGTAAATTGGAATTTCTCCACTGTGAGAAGAATAAAAGTTTTCTTATTCTTATGTTATTATTTTGTTCTTTAATCTGCTTCAACCTTTTTTCAGGGAATCACATTATTGATATTTGCACTCTTTATGTTCATCAACCTACTACTATGCACGTCAATCTTACTAGGAAACTACTGTTCTGCACTCGCAACACTACTCGGCCCAACTACAGTAGTTGGCATGTTTTGCACTCCAGTAGCCTCCTTGTGAGGGATATTGAAGAAGTGCTCAAATGGCTAAAGCAATTTTAGCATTAGATATGCTTGATCTCCATCTCATAAAGATTCATGTCCACTCTTTGTCCTATCCAGTAGGACAACTTTGGCATTGTAGAGGAAGAAATTCATGATACTCGTGTGGCAGAAGTGCACTAAATGACAACTGTGTGCTACTAATACTTCTAATGACATTGTTACATTCTACCAATTAGCTCTTCATTATAATTAGGAGGCTACTAAGATGTGCCATGTGCCTACTAGTTAGGCCTTGAAGTGTTACTAGTGCAGCACAGCATTTTGTCGCAAGTTGGCTCTATAGGTCGAAAGTGGCAGTAACTAGTACTGGACAAATGTTACTAATAAGACCTATTGTAGTTGTTCTATTTTGTCTTCCTAGTAAGGGCAGAAGGACATACTAGGTCATGGAAATTAAACTGGATACCAAGGATCATGAATAAACGCTCAAAAAAAGGATTTCCTTAATAGAGAGAGAGAGAGAGAGAGAGAGAGCCCTTGCTTGCTTCCTTCCTTCCTCGTGACGTCAATGCATTCCGTCTCGCTCCCACAGGCTCAATGGAGTGGTTATATAACGTGTCTCTGTGTTTTCTCTCCAAATAGCAAAACAGTACACGGTCCCAAGTTGAGCCACATTCCCGAGACACTTCTCTCGTAAAGCCTGACACTGCAGGTAGATTAAAAGATTTAGGACAAGTGTTTCCACTTACATCCTTAACTTGTTGGAAACTCTGAAACTTTGTAAAAAAAATCAAACCGTGTTGTCATTAAACTCTTCCATCTGTTCGATTCTCCACGTTGACTTCTAACATCGTTTAGTCTTATCTTACTTATACTGTCATACTCGGGAAGGAATGGTGAATTGTCATGGTTTTACATGGTTAGTCGCACAATTAAGAAGCTTTAACATTTAGTAGATTCTTTTTTTTTAACTTTGGTTTCATCTCCAACATGTTTCACAACGGGGACTTCTGATTGGATAAGCTGCGTGTCACAACTGCATCTCATTTTATTCAATAGTTTGGCCTTTTGTATAACTACCCAGACACCCCTCCCCAGACCTCAGTCTGAAATGGATGGGCGGTGTTTAGTTGACTTCTTTTAGTATTTTCTTTTGAAGCATATACCCATTTCCCCCAATTATGTTTCTGCCTCCAGGAAAAGGAATGAGTTTCCAAGGTTTCATTAGCTTGGAGTGATTGAATCTCCTGCAGCATTGCGTGGATCCATGCGGACTCCTCGACCGACATATGGGCTTCACTGTAAGTTTGGGGGCGCCACATATGGCCTTGTGACAATAATCAACGTTTTTGTTGACTACATCATTGCCATTGAAGTCTGTCAGCTAATCATCAAAGTAATTTGTAAGATTCTTTTTCCCTTCTTGGATAGTGGTGGTTCTAACAGGAATCAGGGCCCGCATCAGTCTCGTTTTCACCTAGTACCTCAGAAGTTTCATTATATTGCGATGTATTTGTGTTTATCGTGCTGTTACGGTCCACGATATTTCGTGGCCGTTTATTTTGTTTGATTTTTGTGTCACGGTTAATGTCATGTGTCATGTGTGCGGTAGCTCTCCCCTGCTCTTTGCTGATTGGTGGCCCTTGTTCACAACTTGGCTGACCAATCAGTGCAGATTAGCAACTTGTTTCAGGTGTGCTGCCACCTGCAAAGATTAGCCACCACTGTTTAAAACGACTTTTCACTATCCTGTGTTGTGTTCTGGCTTATCGCGTTTGCCAGCCCCAATTCCTCACGTGTCCTACGTACCACTGCCTCTTGATTAGTGCTGCAAAATTTGCTCCTTGCCCTACCCATTGTCTATCCAGTTCAGTCATGTCCACTATTCATTTGTGTATTCGCCATAATTCATTTTGGTTCATTCATTTCCAGTATTTATTTGTTGTGCACGAAGGCAGTGGGAATTCGGGAGTGTTTACTCCAGTCTCGTCTTACTGTGGCGTTTGTTCCAATGTTAATACTCACTTGTCCCCGACCCGTATTAGTACTCGCTTGTCTTCGAAAGCCCAAACCATGGTAGGGCACCACTTTTTCTTCTCCATCACCCCAACACTTATGTTCCCGTGTTACCATCAGGTGAAGGGGTCGTAACACATTCCCTCGTTCTCATTTAAGTCATGACTGTATTTGCTGTTTTCACTGTGTGGTTTATCATCACCATCACCAATGTTACTCCTGCTTCCCAGGATTTCGGAATCATATTCATTTGTTTCTGTTTGTGTTTAAAACACTCTTATTTTTTATTAATTTTATCAGTCTGTTTTGATACTTTTTTCTATTTGTGGCTTATATACCAGAAATGCAGGGCAGTCCTTACTGTACCCAACTAAAATCCTCTTTTAAAATCTGGCGTCTAATATCATGCATTCTGATCACCCACATTTTGGAAAGATATGGCTTTCTTCCTGTCATGGTGAAATCTGGAGTGTTTTTAACCCTGTCATTGTAATATCGGTTGTGGGTGTGAGTAGCATTTTGCATAGCATAAGGCCACAGCACTTTTGGTAACCCCTTTCTTATAACAGGCACCATCCCATTTCAAAAAGCGCTCCCCACTGTCGTTGGGCTGTACCATTTTGGTGTGGAGAGTAAGAGGCTTCATGTCTAATGTCTTGAACCCTTATGAGTGACTGACAGGCATTATTGGTGTATTCTGTACCATTATATGACCCAATGCATTTGACACTGCCATATGGCGCACTGTCTGCAAGGAAATTTTTTCTGTTGCTAATGGGTGTGACAAAGTTCGGAAACGAATCAGATGGTGTGCGGATCCCGAACACACCGACTCGGACAAACTATAAAACAAAAATATTTATTGTCAGAAAAACAAAATCGCTGCCTACAAAGAGCCAGGAAAACCAAATGTGAACATCAAGCGCTTGGTAAAAGGTAATATTGACGCCCGAAAATACACAAAACAAAATGGCAAAGGCTCAAACGCACGAAACCTAAGTCAGACAAGAATAATTGGAAAAACAAAATACTTAAAATACAAGGTATAATCAGAAAAGGAGCGATTATGAGCGTGAGGTCTAGAAAATATCTCTTGAGCATAACAGAGAGCAAGGTCAATAATCCGACAGTGATTCAGCAGCTTGGCAGTCTTTAAATACATGGCAGGCTTGGGTGGTAAACATAGAACAGGGACACTCCCTTCACTCCAGCTGGAGCTGAAACACAAGCAAAACAGAGAACATGACAGTACACCACACACACCCCTCCCCTCCCCCAACGGATGCCGCCTGGCGTACTACCTGGTTTAGACGGATTGGCTTTATGAAACTCGATGAGGAGTGATGGGTCCAGGATCCAGGAGCGGGGTCCCACTGACGCTCTTCCGGACCGTAGCCTTCCCAGTCAACCAAATACTACACCCCTCTGCCATGGCGCCTGGAATCCAAAATTTCCTTGACTGTACATCCCGGTTCTCCGTCCACAATTCTAGGAGGAGGTGGAGGGGCAGGCGGAGACGCAAGTGGACTGGAGTCTACAGGTTTAACTAAGGAGACATGGAATACAGGATGAACCTTGAGAGTGGGTGCCAGGCAGAGCTTGATGGTGACAGGGTTCACTACCGCCTCCATCTCGAATGGCCCGATGAATCTGGGTCCCAGGATGCACGATTTCCCGGCTAAATGTACATCCCGACTGGAATCTGCTGATTACTGGTGCGTAACAGGGCTGCTCTGGTTTCCGTCCAGACACAATGGGCACGCTTAGGGTGGTGCTGAATCGATGGGATGTCGACTCACCTTCCTGAGAGGGAAACTATAGGCTGGTAACCATACGTTGCCATAAAGGAAACCAACTTGTATGTAGAGACAAGGGTGCTGTGGGCATATTTGGCCCAAGGCAGTTGATTGGCCCATGGTGCAGGTTGGTGTAGACCAGGGGTGTCAAACGTACGGCCCGCGTGCCGGATCCGGCCCGCAAAGGGGTTTAATCCGGCCCGCGAGATGAATATGTAAAACGGTACAGTAATCCCTCGTTTTTCGCAGTGAATGGGGACCAAAACACCCGCGATAAACGAAAATCCGCGAAGTGGCAACCAATTAAGATAAATATTTTTTAAAAATGCCCCACGTGGGCCTTTGCGCTTGAGCAGAGCGCACTACACACACACACACACACACACACACACACACACACACACACACACACACACACACACACACACACACACACACACCAGCATCGCTGGCGTGCAGCAGACGTGTTTATGATTAGTCAATTAAGGTTGTTTAGACAATTAAGGATGGAGAGACCTGCTTTGGTTCTTATAAGTCTCTCTCTCTCTCTCTCTCTCTTTCTCTCAGCAACACACATACACTCACCTGCGTGGCCATGCGTGCACCACACACACACACAAGGTGCAATTTATTGAGTATCTGCTAGGGGACACTGTTTTGATCAGAGAAGAGGACAACAGCAGCCTCAGTCCGTCACTGAGACAGACCCATGACAGCAGACGCTATCAATAGCACTCTCACATTTACACATTTAATAGCACTCTCCTTAGTTTGTAATGTGTAGGCAGGGATTACATTTAGATTTTATATGCACGTGTAAATGGTTTAAAACTTCGTTTCTTTATAAATCTCGTTTAATCCTAAAGTGCATTCCTATATTTTTCAATACCAATTACTTGTTAAAGTTTGTACAATCAGTGGGATCAGTTGCAATGCATATATGTGAATGATAAAAGTAAATTGCACATTTGTCAAAGGAAATGCAAGGTGCTTCATGAAATGTTTTGTAAAAGATATGTTCATTAAATGTCAACATTTTCCTAATGTTCTTGTGCTTCTTTATATCAAAACAAAGGAAAGACATATTGTTTTGGTTATTTATAGCAAAGTATGGTATAATTTTAATGGTCCGGCCCACTTGACATCTACCGAGGCCGTATGTGGCCCACCATGTGAAATGAGTTTGACACCCCTGGTGTAGACAGACACAATGGAGGGTCCTGGTTTACTCTTTCACTTTGTCCATTAGTTTGGGGGTGATGCCCCAATAAAGTCCCTGATATCCTTCCTCATATCGGGCCACCAGAACTGTTGACTAATCAAAAACTACCGGTAAGTGCTGGGCAACCCTCAGGAACTGGTGTGTCCTTTAACGTCTGCGTGATCTGTTGCTCGATCTCCCATCAGAGTATACCCACGATGCACTGGCAGGATGGCTTCAGATTTGGCTTCATCAACTGCAGTATCATGTATCCAGGAGAGAGCATCAGGCTTTTGATTTCGTGCCCTTTACAGCAAGTGAGCGTGAAATTGAAACGGGAGTGCAACCATTTTGCTGAGCGAATGTACGGTATGCAAGGTTCTTGTGGTCGGTGAATACTATGCACATGGAAATTTTATTTTATTTTATTTCATAACGATGCCAATGTCACCAATTCTGTTCAATGGCCCATCTGGCCTTTTGTCATTTTCCACATTTTCATTTGTTATCAATTGAATAACTACTCAAGGGCTGCTAAAGACTGAGTTCACAGAGCGTATGAAAAACAGTGTTATTATTTATCACGAACATGGATTTTGTTTGCTTTTTATGAGCAAATCACATCAGGCTACACTGGACCAAAACCTCAGCAGGAGAAATAGTTGCAATGTCACCACTGATTCTGACCATGTAATTATAAATACTGTTTTCTTGATTAATTTCATTATTTTCAAATTGATTAATATGCTCCCATTTAAAAATAGATTTCATTCTGTACGAGGCAAACATATTCGGTGAATGTAATAACGTCTGTCTACCTTGTTGCTATGAGAAATGCTATTCCGCAGTCCACCTAACATCTTGTTAAATACTGAGTAATATAAGAAAAAAGATGGACTGGACAAAGTTACAGATCACGAGTAAGGTTTTATTTTTAATGCTCTACATCTATATATTTTTTATTCCAAAAATTTGACCCTGCAGTGTAAGGTACTTTGGTCAGCATGAATCTTTTCCTGTGTTAAGGGGATCACATTATTTGATGAACACCTTCCAGGCAAAACACTTTTGTATTACCGTAATAATGTGATTCGAATGTGGACCAGCTTGGTGACACCAGAGAGACAAAAGGCTCGGCGTGTGTAGTCCGCAGGTTCTTTCTCCCGGTTATCCGGATTCTTCCTGAATAAACACACGTCAGAAAACTGCTCCTGGGTGAGATTGTGGGTGTTTGTCGACAGTGGATGGATGGATTCGAACCGAGTACTGTACTGTACTGTAATCCTCTCACTTTTACTTTGCCACGACAATAGCATACATTAACCACACGATGGCGGTAGAGACTAAATGACTGGCCAGCCTTCAGCGTCAGCCGTCTCCTCCTTATACCCTGGAACGTTCTTTTTTATGAATCGGTAGTGTTTAGATTAACATTATAGAGCATAGGGAGTTTTTATGTAACGTTTTATTAACTCTTCAAAATTATGTATGTTCTTATACAGAATCAATCTATTGCACGCAGCACATCATCAGCAAGTTTGATCTACTCATAAATTTTACATTACAAAATTGTATTACAGTATCATGAAATAACTTCAAAATAGTTGTGGAAATAAAGATGATAGGTTTATTGGCAATAATTTCTGCTTGTATTTCAATATTATGACCATTGATTAAAAACGTGGATTTAAAAAAAAAAAACCTTGTTGCAAATATGATACTGTCTCATTCAATTCTCCTTATTTTTTTATTGCTTTGTTGTTACATGCATTGATACTTTTATTATGCTTTACTAAATCATAATATAATGTGACTCTCCGAAAAAATTGAGATGTTAGTCTTCCAATTAGTCTTTGCATTGCATTGTCATTTGTCTACGTCAGGCATGTCCAACTGCCGGCTACAACACACCTGCTTCAGATGGTAAGCTCATCAGCCAGCTCTGAAGCAGCATTAGAACATTCCTTATTATTTGAATCAGGTGTGTTGCTCATGGGAGAGCTGGAAAACAGGCAGGACAGCGGCCAGTGAGGACCGACTTTGGACACCCCTGGTCTACGTTATGCAGTAATAAAACAGGAGCATGACCAAATAAGACCAGAAAGGAAAAAATATATATATATATTTCTGACAGAGAATACACACGTCCTCATGTTATCAATATGCGGTCATTGTATCAATGATAAAAAAAAAAAACCCTCATTTGTTTTTACTGACTGTTGTTGTGTGTTTTTGTCATAGTCCACTAGGTTTGTGTGTGTGTGTGTTTATATGTGTGTATTTGTGTGTTGTGCTGACTTTTGATTGATATTTATTTATTTGATTAGTTTTCATCCATATTACTTTCCCCTCTATTTTGTCCATCATACTTTCCACTGTCAAAATGTATGTATTAAGTCTACAAGGTGTCAGGATGCACATGGCCATAAAAATAGCGTTTTTTCCATCTCCATCAGAATGTCACTTGTGGTATTTTTTTGAATGCAGTTATTTCATGACGTACGACTATTTGGTGGAGGGGAGCTATTCGAACAAAATCAAAACAGGATTACAAATAAATAAAATGAATATTGTTTTTGCTGTGGCTGTCTTTTCATTCCAAAACTGTTGCAATGAAACCTCTCCGCCTATCTACAGTGTACATAATCAATGAAAAGCATCAGAATTATGTCGTGTATTCGATACAGGATATAATGAACTTAGATCAGTCAAACCCTGCCAGCATGAGTTTCCACAAGTGGGTTGAATGTGCTGAGGCAGTGGAGCCCACACCCAAAGTGTTACAGCCTATGATGGGACACTTTCACACTCGGATCCACTACAAAAAGAAAACGTGCATCTACGCAGCAACTGCAGTCCCCCAATGAAGCACACTTCCAAATTCTTTTTATTAGGCTGCAATGCTGTTTAAACCGTTTAGTTGCATAAGCTCCAAATGTCAAGGTGAAAGTTGGCTTTCCCACATTTCACACCAAAGAAATCGGAATTTGCAGAACCTTGTGTTGAACTCCAGCTTGAAATTCAAAATAATTTGGTTTGCGTTTTGGACTTTCTATTGTGTTTCGTTTTTATTTGTTTCAGGTATTTGTTTTTACATTTTGCACTTCAGAGACACCATCAGTATTTGTTTATTTCGTTCGGTGGCGTGCTGTGAAATGAGATTTCTTGATTTGATGCGTTTTGGCTCAAAAAAAGGACTTCAGGTCTTGGGTTCAGATCTTAAGCTTAACACACTGACTGCCCTTTTGCATGTGGTTTTTCTTTGGGTATGCCTACTCTGGATTCATTTAACACACACACATACAAGGTTAATTGAAACCTCTGGCTTCCTTGTAGGTGTGAACAGTTATGTGCCCTTGAACAGTCCATGCTGCTCCCTTCCTCTCACCCGTGACCCAAGTGGAATAGAAAATGGAAGGCTGAAGAAAATATTTCCAGAATGTGTTCTCAATCAACTAATTTCACACCGAGTTTGAATCACAGTAGATTACAAGTCTATGAACACTGAGCTTACGTCTGCGTTCAGAACCTCTTTTGAGACTTTATGATGAATATAGCTAAGAAAACCCTCGATTGTGGATCACATTTTTTTTAACACTTGTTCATGTTAAAAAGGGTCAAATGTCTGAAATGAAAATAAGCTTACCAAAACTGACAAAACAATACTTTTGATCTTCACATGGGTAATGGACACAGTCCATTCGCTCTGTAATCTTTTATTTTTTTTAATATCTCCCCTCAATTGAGAAATTGGATGCGAAAGTGACCAAAGTCACAGTTAACACTGAGCAGCTACCTGGCTTCAAAGGGCCGAGCAATGAGACTGGCCCAAGATGAAACAGCGAAGCTCACGGATAAACACACACAAAGCAGCGAGAGATGGGAGATAGAGGCCTTGTCCGACAGCTGAGATATAGCACAAAGGCCCTGGGGAGTTTCAGGGGAATTCCACGGAGGGAATTGGACATGTCTGATTTACACTAACACTTTGGCTAAACTTGCGATAAAAGTTCACAAAAGAAACATTGCTGCATCTGTCTTGATCCATCTTACCCTCCATCGGTCTCTTTCCAGCTCTGTTACTTTCCCTGCAAAACTTGCAAACGTTACATTACTATTGTGAAGCTGAGCGTCGTAAATTTATGATGCTATAGGAAATGAAAAAAAAAATGAAGGACGGAGAGGGGAGAGGAGAGGAAGAAACACATGGGGAGTGAAAGAGAGTTGAGAGACGCTGAAAGAAAACATGTTCATTTTTTATCAGGCCTTTTCACCCAATGGGGAGTCGAGGAATGCAACGAAGAATCTGGCCAGAGATAAAGAGAGGAAAGTGGTTGGTACTGTACTGTACTATGTATGCGTGTGCGATAATGTATCTGACATTATTTTCAAGGGGGGGGGAATCAGGAGAGCCACAAAGAGAATAATACACTCACTGGACATTTTATTAGGTACACCTAAACAGTTCATTGACATCCATTGAGAGCTGCATAAAATAAAAATAAAAAATATACAGATAATACTGTTTTGACCGACACTGTTAGAGTTATTATTATTATTATGAATCTTGCAATGGTGGTTTACTGTGGTCGATGTGCAACAGACTTCATTTTTTTCATGATACATTAAAAGGGGGGAAATATAATAAACAGCTCCAGTATGATCTACTGTACTTCTAAAGCACTGCAGATGTTTGTTAAATATAATGCTTGTATGACCGTCTCAAAATGTGTGATGCTTGGAAAGATGGAATATTTGACACAGCAAGTCTACTTAATGAGGTGTAATGTCCGCTTAGCGTGAATTAGATCTCAAAAGGAACCTCAAGGTTAAGGTTTGTTGTCCCATATTCGGCGTATGAAAAGTGTGACAGAGGAGCAGTTCAGCGGTTTGTGTTTTGGCACATTAGTTTATGTGCACAAAGACAAGTTGACGACATCGATTGCATGATCCGTAAATACAGAATGACTTAAACCTGAATAAATAAATGACACCGGAGACAAACTGCCCTGGTGTTTACAAGCCAATAGAAAACATTTACACAGAGAGATCATCCTTATGAGTATAATATTTCACCGGTATTGATTTTTACAGCTTAATTGTTATTACATGTCAAGGAAGAAACAAAAATAGTTCCAGGATACATTCGAAGGCAGAATCCACCCCACCCCACCCCTCAATCTCCGCCCCCGCTAAAAGAGTCACATGTTTCCCTCATGGAAAGCTCAGTTCCCATGGCAAAGCAGAATTATTTACATCTTGACCAAGTCCTGGTCACAGAGCCAGTGTGACCCAACAGACATTTGAGAACATGCAGTGTGTAAAACACAAGGCCAAGTCCATGAATATTTACACCCCGTACACACAAGAGACTAATGCAATGTATTGTTGCCCCAAGACAGTTGAATTAAAAAAAAAAAACGCAAAATGTTTACATCACAAAAATGACGACACACCTCACCATCATTTTTGTTTACATCGTGCGACCCAGGAAAAACACGAAAAAAGGTCGTCTGCAAATTATCCGTGACATTTCAGCTGTTATCCTTTTATACACATCTTCGATGACACTTTATTTTTTTACAGCATTGAAAAGGGTTAAGAAGATATCTCTCTCCCCCTTAAAACCCGTTCCAGTGAATCTAAATAAATAAGTAGTTGAAGAGGAGCGATTTACAACAGCGCTGATGACACGAAAACTGAGGGCCATAGATTTCTTGGATCTGATCCGGACCTTTGACACCACTTGTGAGGAGGATAGAATAGCGGTGTTAAGACTAAATACTTTGGGGAGACTCCAAGTTACCACAGAATATTTTGGATGTGACCATTTTGTCATGCTAAAATATACATCACACAAAAAAAATATTTATTTGCTTCTATTCGGAACTGTCGAATTGATTTCCTCATCGATTGAGTTGATTTAGCCCACAGGTGTCAAACCCAAGGCCCGGGGGCCAGATCTGGCCCGCCACATCATTTTATCTGGCCTGCGAAAGCAAATCAAACATGTCAACTTCCATCATTGATGCTTGCTAAAATATTGCATGATTTCAAATTCTCATATGTAATAAATAACATATTGTAAGCATTTTCTTGTGACCAAAGTCCTCATCAGAGTCACTTCAACACTTCAACAGTCGTTGAATAAACCATTATTCTTGACTTCTTCATATGGTTTGAGAGTCATAATGGCCCTCCAAGGGAAATGGTGACTCAATGTGGCCCACAACAAAAATGAGTTTGACAACCCTGATTTAGCCCCCCCAAAAATTCTGCCAAAATGTGAGATGACGCAGATGAGTTTCCGCACTTTGCTATCTCTTGTGTTGGACTCTTAAGATCAGATGATGCAAATCTGCTGGCTCGGGTTTCAATTATTTCTTTGCGGTGCAACTTTTTTCCGCAATCATTCAATCGCTTTTAATGCTCTTGGGTGAAAGTGTGGCTCGCAAGGTTTTTCGGTGAAACTTGATTAATTGCTCAGAGTGAGTCATGGTCAGATCGGGCAGAAGCGAATAATTGGAATCTTCGCTACAGAGCACTAGGATCACTTGAACCCCCAAAAAGAACGGGCACGAGTATTTCGTGAGAGGACGTATTGGTGAGAAGGGAAGAAATGAAATGACCTTGGGAAACCTCCCCACGGACCGCGTTGATTTGGATGAATAAAACTATCGCCAATCAACAAGATGCGTGCAAAGCTCCCGTTTTGCGATGGTGAGTGAACACAGATTCAGATGGCCAGTTGGAGCTTGGAGAGGTTCCTCTGGTGCATGTTGTGGTGCCGCACCAACTCATCACTGCGGGCGAACTTCTTCTGACAGTTTGGCCAGCGGCAGTTGAACGGCTTCTCACCTGAAGTGGGAGTGGAAGACATGCAAATAAAGGGTCGAGTTAGAAAAATCTGATAACTTTTATTATGTATCCATGATTTTTGGCATGCACTATTAATCCGTTATGCTCAAATAATATCTTATTACATACTGCAAAAATGAAGATGGATGAAGTATAAAAGAAAAAATAAAAGTTTACGCACTTGTTTTACCTGTATGAGTCCGGGTGTGTGTCTTAAGGTGGTCAGACCGAGAGAACTTTCTCTGACACGTCTCGCATTGGAAGGGTTTAACACCTAAACACATGTACAATTTGCATGCGCGCAGTTGGGAGGTTCACACAAGCAAAGGCAATAGTCTTCACACACACACACACACACACACACACACACACACACACACACACACACACACACACACACACACACACACACACACGCACTCGCACAGTGAGGAAGAAAGAAAAATAAAAGTAGAGCAAAGACTTGCAGGAAAGCTGATCCAAAGCTTTGCCAATTTTTTTTTTCGACCTCATCCAATGTCAGGGGCATCCAAACTTTTTCCAAGACCCGCAAACAGAAAAGTTAAGGATGTGGGGGCTGCTTTGACATTACTCACTTTTAGTTTCTTAAACATGTGTGTGCAAAAGCATACTCAACAAACGCGCGCGCACGTACACACACACACACACACACACACACACACACACACACGCGCGCACACACAGACGCACACCATCGAACAAACAAAAACAAAAGGAAAAACATTTTAAAAGATTTGGTTTTGTTTTTCAAAATATTTGATCCACGCGTTGCCAATTCTGAGACTGTTCCGAGTCTCTCTCGCATCCTGCTGTTGACTCTCAAAGCACAATGGCCATTTCCCTCTGACAACAATCTGTTTGAAGCCGATGACGAGGTGAGTCGTTGGTGACGAGTTGTTCGGTGTTGTCTTGGTCTCACAACGTCAAAATGTTGGACAACATGAAGAAGTGGACTGACTGGTTGAATAACTATTCTTATTGAAGATTGCTCCACTATTATTGTTATTCATCTGTGCTTTATGAATGGAAGTTTAGGTACTCAGTGCTCGACTCTTTTTTTTTTTCTAATAGTGTCTTCAAACATTTTATCTGGACTTTAATTACGGTAGAGGAGGATGTAGATAAGAAGGCAAGTAAGAAATAGACTGATGATATCAGAGCCACTACAGTGGAACATGTCTTCAACCTTTGAGTGAACCAGACCACAGGTGTCTTACTCAAGGCCTCCGGAGGCCAGATTTGACGCAAAACAGCAATTTATGTGGCCTGTGAAGGCAAATCATGTGAGTCACTTTCTATTTCATGCAAATTTTCTTCACTTTAAACAACACCGGCATAGAAGATATTGCAAGTACTTTTTTGCTGCCAATCCCCCTTGTAAAATACATTGAGAAATAGTTCAACAAATAATGATTTGCTGCTTTCTGATTTCAAAACTAGTTATGCATGAATTTGTTGTGTGTATGTGATAATATAATGCGATTTAGATGGGTCCGCAGTCCTCACGGCACCACAAGGGAAACCATAACTAAGACCCGGCCCATGACAAAAACAAGTTTAACACTCCTGACCCAGAATGACGTCACAATGCTGACGGAGATTTTTTTTTTCTCACTCCCTCTCTCGCTCTCTCTATGTGAAATTACTCAGAGTTTTTGGTGTGCTGTGAGTTTTCACACGGAAGAAAAAAAGGACTGTTTGGTGTTTGTTTTGATGTGAACAGTAAAGACAGTACAGTAAACCCCTTGAATGAAAATCAGTGCAATTTGGCATCCCTGTGTCTTTACTTCAACTTGACTTGTGTATCAAGAACGCAAAAGCCAAATGTGATTTTCATTCTTCCCATCAGTGGCGCATTGTGGGCTTACGAATATGATGGCTTGTGTTCATTTTTTTATTTTTTTTTTTAGAATATACTGTAGTTATATTACTGAATTTAAAAAAACAGCTCTGGGGACGGATATGGCTTCTGGGTGGGACTTTGGAAATGCCAAGAGACCACTTAGACTAATGCTTTTTATACATCGTGGCAGTCATGCAAACAAGGCAGGTTGGAGCAAAGGGAGAGAGCAAAAAGAGAAGGAACAAGTGAACTATTGAAGTCAGGCGATAATCAAACCTGTGTGCCTTCTCTGGTGTCTTTTGAGCTGGTCAGAGCGAGAGAAGCCCCGACCACATTCTGCAACGTCACAGTGGTAAGGTTTCTCCCCTGGACACAGACAAAGAGAGGGTGTTGAATGAGAGCATCACAGAACACGCAGTTCCCCTGTACTTGTCTGTCTGTTGATCTAGAATTAACCAGTACACAGACTTGTAAAAGTAGGGATGCAGATTTTGTTATTTATTCCGTGTGAATTAACACGTGTCACCAATAGGTTATGAACATCACCCCAAAATGAGCATCCAATGATTGGGGTGAGGTCTGACATTCATGCTGGCGTACATTTCAACCCTTAAAATTAAGTAAGCCAATGCAACCTCCAAATTGAAACCATCCAAAGAGTGTATATACTGTATAGATATATATATATTATTTCTTTTTGTGTTTGTTTTTTTATACACATAACCTAATTAGTTCAAATTGTGTGACAGTTAAAAATTGCTATTTAAAACATTGCAAGTAAACTTTGGCATTATGGTGACATTTTTTAAATATATTTGGATTTTTTAAACGACTTTATGAATATTTCCTTTTGACATTTTAATATAAATATAAAGAAATCAGAGGTTGTCCAGCATCCTAGTCAGTAGGAAATAAGACAGCAAGTGTAGTGTACAGTACAGTATTACATAAGTGATCATTAATCAAGAATCTATTATTTCAAGGCAATTCTGATTCTGGAATGTAAAACAAAATTATAATATAATGTAAAATCACATCATCATCCTTCTTAGCATGAGAATCTTTTTACTAATATGAAAAAAAGCAAAAGCAATAAATGTGATGGCTTGAAAAAAATATCTTGCCTGCATTTCAATATTTAGTTTGTGTGGGCCGCTTGCTAAATCGAACTGAAAAAAAGGCATTAAAAAATTTTCCTGGATACGATAACTTTCAATACACTCTTGAATTTACCTGTGTGTTTGCGACCGTGCATCTGCAGATGAGACAGCTTAAAGTAACGCTTGTTGCACCCTGGGTGTGGACACATGAATGGACGCTTCTCGCTGTTCTCCGATCGAACTATTGCTGGAGCAATGCTGGGCACCCGCTTACATCCTGCACACACACACACACACACACACACACACACACACACACACATACACACACACACACACGTTAACAAAACAAATGAAATGCCTCATACCTGTAAAATGAAGCACATAGACAATATGATTTATCTAATTTAATCCATTCAGTTCACCAGACTAATCATGTAATTTAATCAGCCTTGCTCTCTTGGGATCATTAAAATAAAATGGTCATATTCTTTCCTTCTTTTCATTAGATAATAATTAGCTGTAAGGTGACCGCGATTTGACTGCAGCCCATCGGGTGCTGTTAGTCACGCCTTTTAGACAGACGCCTTTCCCAGGGCGCCTCATTAGAACCCCGCTGCTCACTGCTAATGCCCTGTGGAGGAGAGCCACAGGAAATGACTTCAAAAACACAATAATGGTTGAACAAAAACCTTAATTTTTGCTGATTTGAAGAATAAAGCAAGACTTAGCTTTGGTACTGTTCTGCATGTTGTTTCGAGGAGTGGCATTTGTTTTCTGTTGTTGTGAAACCTGCGAATGTTACATTTGTAACATATCCTTCCTAGTTTTGTTTTCGGCCTCTGTGATCCAGTCGCAAGAAAATCAGTTAATGTGGCAAAATTATGTCGTTTTTATAAATTGTGACATAATCAGCATAAAAGACATAATACATTTTATTTGTATCCTGAACCACTATGGGAACAATGCCAGCCTTGCATGCTACTAGTACCTAAGTGAAAATATTATTTTCAAAAGCATTACACTGAATCGCGAACAGAAGGAAAAAAAATGGGCAGCGAGTTCAGCTTAGCCCGTTATCCTGGAAAGCCATGCCAGGTCCAGTTTCTAAACTGTGGTGGTAAAGTTCTACTGATTTCGATGATGGCTGATAACCAATCAACACTGTAACATGGCCGTAACATGATGGTTCCTTCCAAAATCTGGAGATGAAATGTGGGCCTGAGTGCAAGAACATCCAGAGGTTTGGACAGTCCTATACTCTGAACAGCAGAACCTCAGCCATCTTTTTGGTAGGACATTTTGGCGAGGAAATCAAACAATTTTAGAGAACCTTGTGCAATAGAAAGTCCCGTCTCAGTGCTCCAACCAGTTTGATTGTCAGAAGTAACCAACTTGGTGAAAAATCAAAACATACATACATAAAGCAAAAATCTTTGGCTGATCATGTTACAAGGAACGCCATTTACCATAGCATGAATTACTGCTGGCACTTGTTAGCCCAAAATACACAGGTATGCATCATGGCCAGTATGTATGTGACCCTGAAGCAAAGATGAAAGCCCACTGACAAAGATACAGTGGTACCTCGGCTCACGAACGCTTTGGCTCATGAACTTTTCGCCTCACTAACATTAATTTCGTGAGAATTTAGTCTCAGCTGACGAACTAGTTTTCGGCGGACGAACCAAACCAAGCGGTCGAACAGCGCCCCTGTGGCGGCCGCGAGAAGCTGACGCACGCTCACGGCGTAAACTTCGTCACCCCCTTTCTTTGAATGCGGACGTGGTTTGTGTTTGCTAGACATTTTGGACCATATTGAGTGTACTTTTGCTATTACGGGACCGAAAAAGACCCCGCCACGGGCTAGTGTTAAGCCTAAGAAGACATTAAAGAAAATTACGATCGAGTAGAAGAAGATCATTGAAAAACACGAACGAGGTGTGCGTTTGTGTGACTTAGCGTCCCAGTACCAGTACGCTAACACGCAACAGGTGTCAATTAAGAGGTTTTTAATCAGCAAAAAGGATAAGGACTCTCCTAAGAAGCAAAGAAGAGAAGCCACAACGGAGGTTGAGTTACCTACAGTCCTTATGGAAGGTGACTCTCCTTCCAAACCGTAACTCCCTCCCTCCCTCCCCCTCGCACTCCGTTCCATCAAGCTATCAACTACGATCACAAAGGTAAATAAAACGACTTTATTATGCAGTACAGTTTATTTCTTTAATTTCAATACAATAGCACATTTATTATACATAAAATAAGGTATATTTTTGTGTAGTTTTAAGGCTTATTTAGTTGAAAATTATGTTTATGGGGACCTGGGAATGGATTATTCTCATTTTAATGGTTTCCTATGGGAAATAAATGTTCGGAAGACGAACTTTTCGGCTCACAAACCTTTTCTGGGAAACAATTAAGTTCGTGAGCCGAGGTACCACTGTACTGACTTTTTGTTCTTGTCACTAGACAGACACAGTCCTATCCTGTGAGTGTGATGGCTAATTCCTAAAAATAATCTACCATTCAAGTATTGACCGTATAGCTAACAGTTAGCAACAGCGTCAATCAGGACAGAAACATTCAATACCGGATCTTGGCATGGCTCAGAATCTGTCTTGCCACACAAAACAATCCTATTCTGCTCAGGTGCCTTCAATTTTATCAAACGCTCGTCCGTGCGCCCTGAAGTCAAAACAGCACCCCTCCTTCACTCAGTGTTTTCAGTCCTTGGGGGAGTGCAGCCCACCTGCATGGACTCGTTACAATGTTGGTATAAGGGAAATGTGATGATAGTTGAAGGAATTCAGTTGAATTCAGTCCTTGGTTTGGATGAGCCTCTAACGATTGGAAAAGAGTATTATTGACCTGCCTGTTGATTTAAAAAAAAAAAAAAAAAAAAATTGGAAAGGGTAATGATCTGCCAGAGGGGACAGTAGAGCTAGCTGTGCCGTTTGTATCGGGGATGGGGGGGACCATGTTCCTGCAATGCTTCTTTGGCTGTCCTGCTCAAACTGTAAATTGCATGATAAAGACTGTGTCCTATTTGGCCATGGTTAATTCACAAATTCCACCGTTTAGGTAGCTGTTGCGACTTTCAGAAAGTCCAGAGAGGAAGTCACCAAGTTAGGTCAAGGAGAAAAAATGAGAATCAAGAAAGCATGGGGTGAAAGGTGACGGAATCCCATGCTATTTTTCGCTAGTGAGTCCAAAAGATCAAGAAGCCTGTTAGCAACTTACGGTTAACCTCGCTTCTAGAGGAGGACTCTTCGGGTGATGATCATTCATAGACTTAACATTCATATTCACCTTCATTGAGGAAATAATTTTTCCTTGTTCCTCGAACTGAATACAGAGAGATGACAAATCTAATCCTGTTGCCAGCGGTGTGATCATTGTGCATTGAGCACCACACAAAACTGACCTAAATCAGATGGATCGTTCATATTGAGACTGTATGCCACCAATTGTTATACGACGCAGTCTCCCTACATTCTGATACAGTCCACTACTCTACTGCGCAAAGGCAGCAATGTCCGTCATAGTCTAAACAGAATTCTTGAGAGGGAATTGACAAATATTGCTCATCACAAAGTAAAAAATTAGAAACATCATAAAGCATAGTTAGGCAGAAAGTTCATCACAAGCATCACATGGTCAACACTTAAAGCAGGAGCACACAATCTGGGCAAATGCAGTGACATTTGTGTTGCAGGTCGACTGCCCTGTTTTAATTGTGATATAGTACTGTAATTGTATATTCTCATGCGAGTGTGTACGCTTGACTCCACCTTGAGGTTGACAGTTTTCATGTTCTCATAGAGTATGTTCTCACTGAGCATCAACAAGTGACATGAAGTGAACTTAAAAGTTGAAATGCTGAGCCTGCAGACGAGCATACCTGTATTCCCCTGAAGACGCCATGCGTGTGTATGCGGTACTGTGTGCTGCAGCTGTACACCATGGGGGCGCTTGGGTCACTGTCGTAGCCTCCTGTGTGACTGACAATACACAAATAGGCAAGCCTTGAATTAGGATGCATCACTTTTGGAAGAAAATGAATTGGACCAATGGAGATAAAATGTCAATTATAGACACAGCACACAAAATGAGTGCACAACTATAAGGTCTGTGGTGTCTGCCCTCTGTAGAACCTCCAAGAGGACATGGAAGAAAAAACAAGGTTGAAAAAGAACTGTTTGATTCATGTTAATGTACTTCCAGGTCCAACCATTTCCATGATTTTCGGGTACATTAATCATGGAATGAAGGATAGAGTACAGAGACAGACAACAACTCTCACTCACATTCAGAATCTTCAGTGAATCTAATCTTTGTACAGTGGGATGAAGACTGTATGTGAAGAGACCCACACAAGCACAGGAATGACATATACCACACAGAAACGACTCATTATATAGATACCGTCTATCAAAACCCGTCATCCTTCAGCCTTACCATGGTGGATGAATTTGTGTGTCTCAGTGAGCTGAGGAGCTCAGTTGTCGTGGACTTTAATGTCCCTGTTAAGGTCACCCAGGGCAAGTAAGTTCTAGGTGAGGGACCAGACAAAGCACCGCTCAGAAACATAGAATGAATGAACGAAGCAGAACATGTTTTCATTGGCTCGGATGGTGACCAGTTTGAGAGCCAGGCCTCGAGTTGGAGTTCAATGACAAAGGACCTGCTGTATGGCCCTGCACCAGCTTTGGCGGTTGTCGAGGCAAAAACTCGGGCGTGGGAAGAGTTTGGTGAGGCCACGGAAGCCAACATCCAGATGGCTTTGAGGAAATTCTGGTTCACCATCCGATGTCTCAGGAGGGGGAAGCAGTGAACCATTAACACTGTGTACAGTGTCAACGGTGCATTGCTGACCTCAACATTGTGAGCCCTTGGGCGGATTATTTGGAAGACTTTCTTAACTCCACCAACACGCCTTCCTTAGATGAAATAGAGACTTGGGACTCTGGGGTGGCCTCTCCTATCCCTTGTTGAGGTTGAAGTCACCGAGGTGGTTAAAAAGCTCCTTGGTTGCAAAGCGGGTGGATGAGCTCCGCCTGGAGTTCTTCAAGGCTTTGGATGTTGTGGGCCTATGCTGGTTGACACACTTCTGCAACATCTTGTGGTCATTGGGGAGAGTGCCTTGGGATTGGCAGGCCGGGGTAGCGGTACCTCTTTTTCAGAAGTTGGACCAGAGGGTATGTTCCAACTTCAGAGGGATCACACTTATCAGCCTCCCTGGTGAGGTCTATTCAGGGGTGCTGGAGAGGAGGGTCCGTCAGGAAGTTGAATCTCAGATTCAGGAGGAACAGTGTGGTGGAACAGTGGACCAGCTCTACACCCTTGGCAGCGTCCGTGAGGGTGCATGGGAGTTCGCCCAACCAGTCTACTGTGGCTGGGAAGAAGGAAGTCTGGTCTTCCCTGCTAAAGCTGTTTCTCCCACAACCCGACCCCGGACAAGCGAGAGAGAATGGGTGGATGGATGGATGGAGTACAAAAAAGTATTCCTGTTATAATTAATGTAATACTTGTAATGAGTACTTCACATGTTTGAGCTCTTAGGAATGCAGACATTTTCTTCTCTGTTCTTTTCTGTGTTTTATTCTATTGACCATCCAGCAGTTGAATGGCTTATCATCACAGCACGTCATATGTGGAAGATTGGAACGACATTTTCATTGTGAGACACATCTGCAAGAGTAACCTTCAACATCTTCTGATAACATCCACTGCGAGAGCTCTTGCTTTTGAAAGGTGTGTATTTCCATCTATTTGCAAGCAAGCAGAATCTTGTATATGCATCTGCTGTACTGTCAATGTCACCATCATAACTATGATCTATCCACCGTGATTAAATCTTTTTTGTAAATGCCTTTACACCTGAGATTGTTGAAATACAACCACAGCACAGTTTTGCAGGTCCCGGTCCAATGATGTCAGAACAATGGTTCCTTTTATCAGCCAAAATAAGGTAATTATAATATTAAAAACAACTCCCAGTACTGTATAAGATGTATTGCAGTTCGACACTGCTGCAAAGCGCAAGCACCATATTCCAAATGCGATCTCTTGCTCACAGTGGTATTCAAAACTGATTAGCACTGTCTTTGTAAAATCAGAACTTTGGGTACATCTCTTACATTCAAACTAATTGCATTGTGACAGTGTCTACTGAGAACCACCTGAGATAACTCCATCCTAAATCAAGTATAATTCTACAATATACATATCATAGAAATATAATACAGCAGCTCGAGCCTTAAGTTTAATGCACACATTCACAAACTCACATGCAGCTTGCATGTGTTTGTGTGACCTAAACTCAAGCTGTGCTCAACTCCCCAATACTTCCTCTTCCTCCTTAGCCCGATCCAGTTTCTCTTTATCTCATTCTCTACCATCGACTCCCACCTCTTCCTCCCTCTCATCTCTTCCTCCTCAACCTTACTCCCTCATATTTTGCTGTATCCCCGATTGATAGAGCAGTAAAAATGAAAAGTTTGATACAAGACATTTTCATAAAACTTTCATCATGACAAATACACATCAATACACTGGAAAGTAGACCGCTGGGAAAAAAAACCAAAACAATTACTTCTTTCTTCTACTCTTTCATGCACGCACACAACTTGATAAGGGACATACACTTGTACGCCCCCACCCCTCCCCACACACACACACACACGCATGCGTTCATTTGCTATGATGGATGCCTGCTGACTCAAAGGCATTTGCGGGTCATGATGACACTACAGTAGCACAGTGTGGGTGGACCTTTGAACTGCATTTGTTATATATTTATTATTATATATATTTTTTTTTTACTCATTTTGTCTCTACTTGCATATTTGGGCTTCAATGTGACCATGAAAAGGGGTGATGGATGCAGCAGCATTTCAAAAACTGGACACCAGGATTCTGATGTAGGAAATTCAAGTATTAGTTTGTCTGTCAGAGTTTACTTGATGAAGCAGGGAGGCAAAGACACAGCAAATCAGATTACAAAACTGGAAGCACAAGGAACACAAAACAAATAGGCCAAAATGTAGGAAACATTTGCATTTATATTAGTGACATTTTAGTGCTGAAATAAAACAATTTTTAAAAAGCTGAAGGAGAGCAGTGGAAAAATTGTGACGAATGGAGACGGCAAACTACTTTCTTGCGTGATCTCAACTATCCCGTTCATCTCGTATGATACAAAGGGACTTTGTATGGTGACTTGGCATTGATCACTCTGATCCAATATAGCGGAATGTCCAAGGTAAAATGACCCCAAAATGGTTCGATTTGAAGTCTGACCAAAGTCACGTGCGATGTCAGCATACCCCACAATGTGAGACTAAGGTTCAGTGAGTTAAGTATGGCAATGATGAGAAATACTGTTGGATGATGACCATTAAAACATAATGGAATTTAGGGACATACTCTACATCTTTGTCCTGTACAAAATGGCTACAGCAAAAATACATTGACAAACATATCAAGAGAAGAAGAGAGTACAAAAGAATAAGAACAGGAACAGGAATCGAATGAATGTGGTCGACGCGCTACGCCTCACTGGGCAATCCACCCCGGCGCATCTGCAAATGTGGTTACAAATTCAGTGTGTCACGGATGTGTATGGTGAACTAATTAGAATCATTATCATCTTAAAATATATTAGCACCCTCGTCACTATTTGGTGGGAGGTTGTCACACACAGACACATGATCGGGGGTGCAAACCGGTCTCCAATTAGCAATGCCACATGAACGGCCAACTGCATCATCCGCAAGGGGAGCGCTTACAGTGCACAGACCCCAACGAGTCTAATTCTGATAATGCAATGTCAAGTGTGGCGTACTTGGGCTTACTGCAACTGGACCGCCTCAATTTGAATCCGAAAGAGGGATACCACTAGGATAGGCTGGAAAAAGACTAATTCCATCCCACAATTGCACACAAAGGTGCAAACGCCCCTTTACACCCAATTCGACCTGTGCAAAGTATAGTAAGATACCACAAGAATGACAACTCCAGTCATGCACACAGTTAAACTGCGCTTTGTGCTAGACTTGTACTTGGCACGAAAATCGGGACCTTAAAGTTATTGTGACTCGCCTCGGAGGTTCACACAGTACTATTTTAATAAGTAAGTTGTATCACCGCGATAAAGAATGTTAAAGAGGTGCAATCCATGAAGTTAAATGACTTTACACAATCCCCTCTCTAAATCCACCTAAATCAGGGTTCATTGTTATCTTCCTTTTTTTCCCTGTTCAATCTTGTTTTCTTTTCAGGGATCTTTGGATGTGCAGGTGGGCGGAGCTTTCTTGTTGCACCTGTTGGCAATCATTTTGCCACATTATTTCACCCTTTCATGCACCAATAATGACAACCTGTGACCAGGTAACATGATAAGCTGTCCACTTTAGTTACCGCTGTCCTTGAAAACATTAAAGGTGGTCACAGAGGAAGGAAGGTAATGTATTATTTTCAGACGCTTGTTTCCATCGCCTCTGTGTATTTGTTCACCCACTTCATTCTCCCTGCTGGTTTCCCTAGTCCTTAAATCTTAGTAAGTACTGCTGTGTGTTCTCTCATTGCTTCTTTCCACCTTGTGTAGATGGAGTTGGGTTGACAGTATTTATCTCAGGGTCTACGGTTTGTCTTCTGATTACATTTTTAGTAAGGCACCTCCCTTCCTTTGTGGCTCCGTCCACCTCAGCATTATTAGTATATTAACTGGTCTGTTGCTTTGCAACGGCTTTTTGGTTCTGCCTTCTCATTTTCTCGTCTTTCATGCTTGCGTGCATCCGTGGTTGCAAGAAAATCTATTAAACCGCACGTGGTTATTGTGCTTACTTTGGTTTCCGCATCACGACTGAAGCCAACCATTACATTCATAGCTACAATCTTAAGTTCATTTTTCAAATGTTACAGCCCTCACACACATAACAGATTATGGGGATGCAATTTGCTGGTGTGGTCTTACTACACTTATAGTGTGTCATGTAGTCAGGATGACACAAGCCCTAGAGCATGTAGACTAGGCTAGGCTAACTCTTAGCTTATCTGTTGGTTGCAAACTCTTCTCTCTGTTTCTATCCTTGTCATTTTTATAATGGGGAGGCAGGTCATACAAAACCAATCCCAGCTACAATTTTTGTCTCAAACAACAAAGAAATCTAAAGGTCACTTCCTCATTGGCAATCATTTGATTTTACATCACAGTCACAGAGTCCAGACCTCGGCCAAAGTTTATGTGATCCTGACTCTTGAACAGGTTTGACATTTATAATTGTTTGCCCCTGACTGTTTTCTAAGCAGAAATTGAATTAAAAAGCATGTGACCCACAGAATAAACAAGTTTGCGACAGTACAAGCATTGTTTTTCACCTGTTGAATCGTTAAACCTCAAAGATTGTTGCCAAAATACTGAACAAACTACAAAATGGAGGTCAACAGACATTGGGTGTCGATCCAAATTAGGATGAAAACGATTGTGGTCCTTCGTGGATGATTCACAATTGTTTGAAAGAGCTCCAGACCGAGAACTTTTGTTTCTGGCATGTCAGCATGAAACAACACAATGTAATGGGCATCAAGTAAATCAACACTCATTGTGAGAATGATCAAGCGTTACAAAATATAACTCAATTCACAGATTTCCTAGATGGTGACAGGGTTATAATGGATTCGGATTTTTCATTGCAGTTATTTCAGTTTGACTTGTGTATTTTTTTTAATTCGTTAGTTTCAATTATTTTTAGAGCGGATTCGTTTTCTTATTAGATTTTATTTTATAATGCTTCATTTTAATATATAAAATATAGATCAACTACAATTCTCAAACAATTTTTTGATCTTACTTCTTCTGTACTGATGTACAGCAATTCCAAAAGAAATGTATTTCAAACGAACCCCAAAACATCATGTATGATATTAAATGACAAAGATGAAAGCAAAGGTAATTTTTTATTATGTTTTTTTGTTGGCTGGAGAATGGAGGAAGTCTCAAAGGCACCTTTTTGTGGTACCGGCTCATTTAGTGTCGACTGCACAAGGCTTGCATCCTTGTAAATGATCTGATTGCTTCAGTCCGTCAGGCCTTCATTTATCACGAGTAGAAAATACAGTCAACAGATTATATGAATATGATGATTGACCATTTCCCCCCGCCCATCCCATCCCATATTAATTGGCTTTTTTTTCCCCGCTTTCTTGATGTGGACATACTGTATTTGAAAATGCACATTTCATCATCAGTATAAGATCATTTCCGTTCAATTTTTCTGATCCGCTTTATCCTCAAAAGGTTTGCGGGGGGGTGCTGAAGCCTGTCCCAGCTGTCTCCACGCACCTGAACTGGTTGCCAGCCAATTGCAGGGCACACATAGACAAACAACCATCCGTGCTCACACTCACACCAAGGGATAATTTAGAGTGTTCCATTAACCTGCCAGGCATGTTTTTGGAATGTGGGAGGAAACCTGAGCGTCCAGAGAAAACCCACGCAGGAACGGGGAGAACATGCAAACTCCACACAGGGAGGCCGGAGACAGAATCGATCCCTGCACCTCTGAACTGTGAGGTCCATGCGCTAACCAGTCGGCCACCAGGCCGCCCAGTACAATATCTTATTTAATAAATGATCCATCTATCCATCCATTTTCCAATCCGCTTTATCCTCACAAGGGTCGCAGAAGGTGCTGGAGCCTATCCCAGCCATCTTCAG